>JAULJL010000030.1:8678484-9278484 GCA_030761205.1 Fremontodendron californicum
TCATTCACATGCCATGTCATTCATTATGGCATGTCATTCATATGCCATGTCATTCACATGCCATGTCATTCACATGGCATGTCATGCACATGCCATGTCATTCACATGCCATGTCATTCACATGCCATGTCATGCACATGCCATGTCATTCATTATGCCATGCCATGTCATTCATTATGCCATGTCATTCATATGCCATATCATTCATATGCCATGTTATTCACGTGCCATGTCATTCACATGCCATGTCATTCATATGCCATGTCATGCATATGCCATGTCATTCATTATAACATGTCATTCATTATGCCATGTCATTCATATGCCATATCATTCACGTGCCATGTCATTCATTTACATGCCGTGTCATTTATTATGCCATGTCATTTCATATGCCATGTCATTCATTATGCCATGTCATCCATATGTCGTGTCATTCATTATGCCATGTCATTCACATTCCATGTTATTCATATGCCATGTCATTCACATGCCATGTCATCCATATGCCATGTCATTTATATGCCATGTCATTCATATGCCATGTCATTCACGTGTCATGTCATTCATATGCTATGTCATTCACATGCTATGTCATTCATTCATATGCTATGTCATGCATTCACTTGCCACGCCATTTAGAATTTACCATTGTTTCTTATGCCATGTCATCCATATGCCATGTCGATTTCATTTACATGACATTCATTCATTCTTATGCCATGTCATTCTCATGCTATGTCGATTTCATTCACATGACATTCATTCTTATGCCATGTCATTTACATGCCATGTCATTTGTTTGCCATGTCAATTTCATACCATGACATTTATTCTTATGCCATGTCATTCGCGCCATGTCATCTTGTCATGCCATGCCATTCAATGCCAGGTCATTATGTTTGCTATGTCGATTTCATTTACATGACATTCATTCTTATGCCATGTCATCCATATGCCATGTCATTTTGCATGCTATGTCGATTTCATTCATATGCCATGTTATTCATGCATATGCACATGCCACGTCATTCATCATGTCATCCATTCACATGCCAGGTCACCTAGATTATGCCAAGTCATTCATCCATTTGCCATGTCATTCATTCACATATCATGTCACTTCATGTGCCCTATTATTTAAATTATGCCATGTCATTTTTCAAGTTATGCCATGTCATTCATTCATATGCCATGTCATTCGTTCGCATGCCATGTCATTCATGCACATGCCACGTCATTAATATGCCATGTCATTCATGCACATGCCACGTCATTCATCATGTCATCCATTCATGCCATGTTATTCATTAATTTGCCATGCTATAATAAAATGCTTACCATGTCATGATAAATATGTATGCTCGTTTTAATTCTATCTTAGTGACATTTTTGCATACTCATGGTTATTCTCAATAATTTTTCAAATACATGGAAAATAAATAATATTTTTTTTAATCAAGATTATTCCCGAGTTAAAATAATTCATGAATTCTCTGCTGGGTCTGCCAGGGAGGATAACATCAATTATCATTAACAACGGAATATCTTCTTTAAAACGAGGATGATTCAGAGAATTTCAAAGTCAAGGAAAATTTCATGTTTTGCCGAGTTTGTCGAAAAATATGGAAAATTTTATATTAATAAATTCTGGATCATTTTCAAATAAAAATATGATTTTTTAGGGAATTATTTTCGAACACCAAATTTAAAATCGACTTTTCACCGAGATTCGAGATAACACATGACTAATAAGATATCGTTTATTACGGGAGTTGTGGAGGTTCTAATCCTTCCCCGCACGTAACCGACTCCCGAACCCGCACTTGTTTTTCTTTGGTTCAATGTGCAGACTTCGAAATTGGTTTTAAAATTTTTTAATTAATTTTAAAATATTTTTCAAAAACCGATTTTAACAGGTGGCCGATCACACCTAGCTAAAAAAGATTGGCGACGATTCCATTTCTTTTTCCGAAGTTGTTTTCATACCCTCGACCTTTTGATTTAAGAGGAATTAAGTCATCTTTTCCTTTGCCTTGGTTTTAACCTCACTCGAGCGGGTTCCTTTCTCCCCGGGAGGAATCACGTATCGACAGCTTGGCGACTCCACTAGGGACACATAGAGAGTCAAGCCTAAAGTTAGTCGCATGTTATCGAAAGTCTTGGTTTTGTCGGTTTTGGTTGGTGTTTACTTTTAATTCCCTTTTTTCTGAAAAGGAGAATTTTGAAAATATCCAAATGTTTTTAAATATGTTCATTCTCATGTGCATGCATATTGTTGTTATTCTCTGTTTACTCAACTTTATATGTCATTATTATTCTTTGTTAAACTAATGTTTTACATTGTTTAATTTTGTTTTTATTAAATTGCTTGGGTTTTAGAATAAGGGTATAGAATAGATGGTGAAAGGTTTGTTTGTTCCTCGTCACACACTACACGTGCATGTGCATAACATGAGCCCTCTACCCGGGTTTTGTCCTTTTAGGTGGAAGTAAAGTAAGTACTCTCTCGTGAGGTGATAACCTCCGCATGGGCTAGCGAAACACTTCCGGAGTAAAAGACTACCTACGCTTTCGTGGGGGTGATAACCTCCATATAGGCCTGGGAAATACACTATAACAAATTGAACCCTCTTTTATCGGGGTGCCTTACTAGCCTTCATCAGCGACAGTGAGGAGCAATTTGGAGCCTTTTTAGAACCTAATGCAACCTCATATAGTGAACCTAGGCGAAGCCATGCCGAATTTCGGTTAGAGGTACCGAAGTTAGGAACATATGGAGGAATGCTTCTGATTTTTTGCCATTTATTTCTGCATTTTGAATAAGCATTGTAGATCGAGCAACGATGAACGTATATCACCCGTAATAAATTTAAATTTCTGCCCCAAAGGCGTTGTGATGCCTAAATAAGTAGATACTGTTGGGGCAAATGTTCATTGACTTTTTTGAAATTAAAAATATAAAAATTAGTTTTCAAACATTTTTGCATTTTGCACATTTCATGCATATGCGAATAAAGCATATACATCCATGATTTTTTTATCTCATTTTTTTTAATAAACAGATGGTGATGATAATCTCATTTGATGATTTCATAAGCATTCATTGATTGAATAAGAATTGTAGACCGGTAGTGTTGAATAAATATTTGGACATTGTGCCATGATAGGATCCATTACCTCAAAATTCTTTTGAACAATGAAATGTTGATTTTTGCAGAGAAAAACATGTTAAAAAAAAATCTTGGATTAAATTTGGGGGCAAACCTTGCATAATGAGATTTTTGAATAATCAAGACTGGTCCTACCAATTTCATTTAATAATTTATTAATTTCATTGTATGTACCCTTGTGTTAATTCATTTGATCTTTACATGTATCATATTGACATCATGTTACAATCCTAACATGCATGGTAATTCATTGTAGAATACATTTGTGATATACATGGTCATTCTTTGTATATACTCTTGTGTTAATTCACATATTCTTTACGTGCATCATATTGACATCATGTTGTGGTCATTCATTGCAAAATACATTTGTAACATACATGGTCATTGTCTGTATATACCCGTGTATCAATTTCACCATTCTTTACATGCATCATGTTAGCATCAGTTTGCATTCATAACAAACATAGTAAGCATGATTTTCTCTGTATATATTCACGCATTGATTTGTTTATTCTTTACATGCATCATGTTGACATCAGTTTGCATTCATGACATACATAATCAACATGATTTCTCTGTATATTTCCATACATTGATTTATTTATTCTTTACACACATCATGTTGACATCAGGTTGCATTCATGGCATACATAGTCATCATGATTTCTCTGTATATGCTCATGCATTAATTTGTCATATTGGCATCAGGTTGCATACATAGTCAGCATGATTTCTTTGTATATACCTATGTGTTAATCATTTATTCTTTACATGCACTATATTAACATCGTGTTGCATTCATAATATATGTGATCATTGATTGGAAAATGTATTTGGAAATGGTCATTCATTACATATATCTATGCATTAATTTATTTATTCTTCACATGCATCATGTTGGCATCAGGTTGCATTCATGACAAACATAGTTAGCATGATTTCGCTATATATGTTCATGCATTAATTTGTTACACACACTATATAGGCATCGTGTTGCATTCATGACCTTCATGGTTCATTCATCATAAAACACACTTGGGGGATAAGACGGAAGCTGGCTCGGCTTTAAGAGCTTTGAAGAAGTTTCTCTTTCAAATCAGAGGTATAAGAAGTACTGAACATCTTTATAATACAGGCCAGAGCTATAGAGAGTGAACAAATTACCCGGATAGATAGAATGGAAAGGGCACAAGAAGAATTGAGAGAATAGTTGGCAAAATCTCAAGAAGAATCTAGAGATCAGATGACTAAATTGATGGAGCTGGTGTCCGCCTCGATCAAGGAAAAGGGGTACACTGAAAACTTTACTGCCAGAGAAGGGTCAGAGGCACAAAAAGGTCAGAATGAGGTCATAATGCCAGATATCCAGTCTTTTCAGAACACAGTTGATCCAGTCAATGTCCTGAACTTAGATGATCCAGCTGAACAGGCAAAATAAAAAATGGTTGCATTGAATAGGGCTGAGTCGGTAGATTCCCAAAGGAAGTATCAGCTGTTAGAGGAAAGGCTCCTGGCAGTAGAAAGTACAGATGTATTTGAGAGTGTAGATGCAAACGAACATTGTTTGGTCCTCGATTTAATCATTCGTTCTAAATTCAAGGTTCCCAACTTTGAGAAATATGATGGGACAACCGATCCGTCAGCCCGCATCACTATGTTCTGCCGAAAGATGATGGGTCATATAGATAATGATAAGTTTTTGATCCAATGCTTCCAGGATAGACTCAGCGGGTCCGCAATTAGGTGGTATAGTAAGTTACGGATCAGATTCGCTCTTGGATTGATTTGGCTAATGCATTTTTAAGCCAATACAAGCATGTGACCGATATGGCACCTGATCGTCTCACCTTGCAAAATATGGAGAAAAGGGCTACTGAGAGCTTCAAAGAATATGCTCAGCGGTGGATAGACATGGCTGCCAAAGTACAACCGTCTTTGACACAGAAAGAAATCACTTTCCTTTTTGTGAATACACTACGGGTCCCGTACTACGATAGACTCGTCGACAATGTCATGAAGAATTTTGAGGATATGGTAATATCAGGGGAGATGATTGAGAATGCCATCAAGGATGGAAAACTTGAAGAAGAAGGAACATCTAATGCCGAGAGAAATGGGGCACCCAGAAAGAAAGAAGAAAATATCCAAGCTATGGGAGATTTTGTCCCATATCCCAAATCCCCCTCATACCAATCATGTTACCCTACCAAGGTATCTCCAAGCCTTTATCCTTACCTACCAAATATCCATCCCCAAGCACCTAATCCTATACAAATCCTATAGCTAGGCCTGCTTCCCGAAAATGAACGCGGGACAACGAAGAGAGAATTCCAACCCTAATCCCTGACATGCTACCGATACTAATAAAGAATCAGTACCTTATCCCTGTGCCTTTGAAAATAGCTCCAAACCCATCAGCAAAGAGTTATGACCCTAACAGCAAGTGTGAGTATCACATAGGGATAATTGGGCATTCAACTGGAACATGCAGACAACTGAAGGAAAAGATTGAAGGTCTTGTCCATGATGGCATTTTGATTCCAGAGCTTATCGAATAGTGGAAGTCCCCTTTTCCATAAATCAGTTTCTTTCATGGTTTTAGGAGAAGAATTACTACCTTTGAAGGATGTCGATGGGAGCATTTTGATGCATGTAGTTTCATACCTCATGATGAAAGTACTTGTCTCATGTAAACATCCATATGAATTAAATGAATTTTGAATTTTAAAGCTTTGTGTTTATTTGTTTTAACAATAATTTTGTGCAAAAACAAGCATTAAGGAAGTTTTAATAATGGACAGTCTCGAGAATATTGATGATCATTGTTAGAAATGACCCAATACCCTCCCCCTCTCTTTTAGGCTTTCCTATGCCTAAATCCCTTGAACCGAGACCACTTGAAAGACCTAATACTTCAAGGAATATGAATGTTTGAACTTCATAAACCATTGTCACTAAGAAAAGATGTAGATCATAGTCTAGGCTATGAGCAAAGGAACGAAATTTTTGAAAATTTTTCAAGCTCTTTGGAAACTCAAATAAATGAGAAAAATTCTTTCAAGAATCTAGATCATGGTAATTTGATATGTATCAAGATTGTGCCAAAACCATTCACATCTTTTCCAAATAACCACAAAACACCAATTGCCCAAACATCACTTCATGATTGACACCTTGGGGCACAATGACCAAACCAGATTATCCCATGTCCTAGGAAAACCTGTTTTTAGGTCATATTTTCCTTGTCACTTCAAACAAACCCAAGATTGAAACTTAGCCTTTTTAGTATAGACTTAGAATTGCAGTGCTCCTCATTCGCATGGTTAATCAAATTGGGGCATCATACATAGAAATGATGGATACATGGTGAATAAGGACGGAACTAACACATGAATCATTGGAGCATGCGAAAAAAAAAGAAAAAAGAAAGAACAATTGTGATATCATGCATATGAGAATTCAGATGATTCCAAGTACAAAATGAAGTTCTAATTATCTATTCCCTTGGGGATTGCTTTTCAATGAGAATATTTGTGCTTGATATGAGAAATGGCCATCTTTCATATTCTTTTCACAAAAAGAAACTATCCATAGTCACCCTCTTTTGAGCCGAAAGAATTCATTCTTCTTTGAACCCTGATCAAGGATCATCCTCTGCACTGGGAGGCAAATGCGAGGAGAGATCTTCTCAAAGATCATGGAGAAATGAGTCCTAACTCAAAGTTAGATACAAAGCAAATTGGGCTCCAAAATAAATACGGGCTCACTCTGTCGAAATGAAGCAAGAGAAAAAGAAAAAAGAGAAAAGGTTGGCAAAATGAAAGCCAAGAACAAGACAAAAAAGAAGAAAAAACACACAAAAAAAAGTGTGTGAAAAAGGATGGTGAAATGAAAGCCAAAAACAAAGAAGAAAAGAAGCAAAAGTCAAAAGAAGGAAAGAAAAGTCCAAAAGGGACAAATACTTCAAAAGGGAATCCTCCTCAAGAAATGATCCTTGATCTGATTACCCTCAAACACATATTTTGGGCCTATTTATCCTTTCTTTCTGAACCCCAAACCTTGGCCTACATTATGTGCTTTAAAAGTCCATTTTGATCAAGCATGAATATTTAACTTGAAGGGTTTTTCCTCAGATTTTATCCCATCTCATCGAATATATCATTTCACTTTGGAAGAGTTTAGAATTCTCAAGTGCATGGTAGAACAAAAAAATGAAGAAGAAAAAATGGAAAGAATGAGACTCTAGGGCGAAAATCCAAAAATGGGCGGTCTATAGTAAAATGGAATTTTTGATGCTGATGCCACAACAAAAGAAGAGGTCATCTTGAAGAAATTGAGGAACATGTAGGAATTCTTGAACCTCCCAAATTGTCAGCACTCATTGGGACGATTGATTTCAAAAAATCGAGACTTTTTCCCTCCAAAATCAACTTTCCAGTTTGAACATCACGGCCAATCTCGACTCTGGTCAAAACACCATGATTTGGAAACTAAAAGAATGTTGAATTTGTTCGATACTTAAGGAAATCATGTTTTACAAAACCTGTTCCATTTGTGAGCCTAGAAGGGACATACATTTTTGTTGTGAAGTTTTCTTTGATCAACCAAAATCTTGTTGTACCAAGCTTTTTCAATTCAAGTTGAAAAACCCATATTGACATTTAGAAAAATTCCTAACAGTGATCATCAGTCTTCAAGAGATTCGTACATGACACACTGTGGGGTTAATAATTTGGCTCAGAAGTTCTCATTAAATGAGCAAATTTTTTCAAAATGGGATAACAAATAAAATTATTTTTGAAATAACCGTTTTTTATGTTGACATGAGACAAGGGTTTTTCTAATCAAAGGTATGGGACTACTGAGGTAGATCTTGACTCCTGGAAATGTGAAGAAGGAATGAACATCCGGCTTAGACTTCTATCGATAAGAGTCTGAAAACAATTGGGGCAAAGAGATATCCAAAGACTGAAAAGGAAATGATCTCTTATGGGGCATGAGTATTCAAGATACACTCTGATTTGAGAAGGAAATGCTAAGCCAAAATCTAGAAAAATAATCGGGGACGTTGGTTTCATTCATGAAGACTTACCTCTTTATTGAGCTTTGCATCTTCACCATGTTAGCAAGCATTTGCATCATTCATAGGTACTTGCATTTGCACTATTCCACGAGCATCTATATTTTACCATTACAGTTACATCCTTCATGGATATTCTACATTTGCGTCATCTTAAGCAATTGCATCATTTCTAGGATCATTGCTGTAGACACCTAATTTTGTTCGGACCATTAAATCAGGTATGTTTTCTTCTTAAAGTGATGTTTCAGAATGCAAAAGACTTTTCTTGTCCTGCAGGTGGTACTCTTAGACTTAGTTTAAGAAAGCAGACATAAAAAGTCAATCTTGAAAAAGCCAACCCCGAAAAAGTCAATCCCAAAAAGTCAACTACTAAAAAGTCAACCCACTTTCAAAATCAAGGTTCAAAGTTCAATTGAAAAATGGTGAAAGAATTTTTATAATCTGAGGTCTACAACGAAAGACACAGAGTTCGGAAGATGGGTTACGGAGATTCAGTAGAAAGGAAATGGCTAAATGCTCAATTTGGGACCAAACCTATTACCATGTGAGTGGATCAGGATTAAACCTTGTATTTGAGTCAATTAGGTCCAACCTTTTTGAATTGTGACAAATAAGGACTTATTCGTGTGTTTGATGGTCACGCGCCAGAGCAATGAGTGGTCTTCAAAAAAAAAATGCTGACATGGACTTTTTTTTATACATTTGGCCAGAAAAATGTCCACATGGCATGACAGATGCTCATATGTGTAATTTTGAAATATAAATTTATTAATTAAAATTCCATCCAACAAAAAATTAATCAATAACAAAAAATTCAAAATTAAAAACCCAGAAAGACTAAAAAAATCAATAATTTATTTTCTCATAACCTTTTTACATGTTCATCAAATATTTCATCCTAATTGCTCCTCCTCCATTGTCGATCCTTATCTCTGTCATCATAAAATCATCACAATCACATTCTTCATTTTAAATTCCTAATTATCACAATTACTAAACAAACCTAGATTTTTTTGATAACAAAAAACCCCAAAATTGAGAAAGTAATCCCAAATTTGTGTATTTTGGAACTTGCAATTTTGATGTTGTTGGGTTGAAGTTTTGCCTCAACTATCATGGCCATCCACTACCGCGGCCATTTTTCTCGTCTCAAGATTCCTTCATCATATAACTCAACCCTTACCTTTGCCTATAACACTTCATCTCTGACTCCTTCCCAAGCTCCTCCATTTTCACCTTTATAAAAGAAGTTTTAATGGAGGTTGACAAAGTCTAGAGGCAATTGATTAGCCATTCGCTGAGACACCAAAAAATTCAAAACCTAGGTCAAGATTGGCTATCATAATTGGAGGAAATAAGTGCAGAGAACATGTTCAGGTTATTGGTGGAGCAGTAGCGGCAAGAGAGGCTTTGGATCTAAAGATTGGGGCTTTAGATCTAAAGATTCTGGCTTTTTTTTGTTGTTGTTGTTGTTGATATGAGGGAGTTAATGGGTTTTAGAAAAAATTGGATACAGAGGTAGATTTAAGATCAAATATTGGAATGGGTTTCTAGGGTTTACATAAAAAAGAGAACAAAGAGATGAGAAAAGGGGGAAATGGGATTAGAGGAAGATCAATTTTTGGATTTTTACTTGTAATTTTCGTTTAAATCCTAAATAAAAACTTATAAAAGATAAGAAAAAAAAATTCAAATTTCTAATTTGTAAGAAAAAATGAATTTTTTTTTGGGTTTGAAAATAAGAAAAGAACAGTCTTTTAGAATTAATTTTATTTTTTAAAATTTTTTTGGCGCTTGTCCATCAAACACTCTGATAAGTTCTGATAAGTCCTTATTTGTCACAACTCGAAAAGGTTGGACCCTTAATAGACTCAAATAAAATGTTTAATCCTGATCCACTTAACTGATAATAGGTTTGGTTCTAAATTGAGCATTTAGCTGATAGGAAACCCTAGTTCGAAAAGTTTAGGGAAAGTGCTTAAATGATGAAATTGGTTGAAATTAGAGGTTCCAAATGAAAGATAAGCAATGACTACGGGTAATGGAGAGGCTACTTTTAAGAAAAACCGAAGGAAAAGTCAATTTGGAAGAAAATCGAGAATTAGGGTTTTTGGTGGATTTAGGTGAAATTAGGGAAAATTGTAGAAATGGCCTGATTCAGTAAAACTAAAGCCCATAATTGATGAGGAATGAGTAAACAAGGATAGCCCACGGCTCAGTTTGAAGTAATTCCAAGAAAAGAATTGGAGGAAAAACGGAAAAACGAGGAAATTCTCGATACTGAAAAGAGGAAAAATCAAAACAGAAGGGAATTTGATCGTAAAAATTGAGAATTTTTGGACCAACTCCAATTCAATATATAAAAAAGGCATAGAAAAAGAAAGTCTGAAAATCAGACTTGTTTTGAGCAAAACCGGGCTTTAGAGACAAAAGGACAGACTTGGAAAATTTGGAAAAAAATAGCGAATGAGCTCCAAAAATTTTGAAAATTTTCAGATCTCATTCTTAAATTATTTGGAAAATATTGGTGAAAGAAAATCCGGATTCGGAGATCGTTTTCAAAATGTCAAAATTTCGGGCCCACTAAGCTGAAATTCAAGCAAATAAATCCCGAAAAAATAGAAAATGAGTTCCAAAAATTTTAAAAATATTTAGATCTCACTTTTAAATATTTGGAATATATTGGTGAATTATAATATGGATTTGGAGCTCGTTTACAAAATGGAAAAATTCGGGTGCATTAAGGGGCAATTTTGGAAATAAATTCGAAAAAAATAGAAAATGGGCTTTAAAAATTATGAAAACTTTCAGAATTCAATTTTTTATTAATTGGGAAGTATTGAAAAAAGAAAATTTGGATTTGGAGTCCGTTTTCTATTTAATTTGGTTTGTGGGTCAAAAAGGTCATTTCACAGAAGAAACTGAAGAAGGCCTTTTAAAAATTGGAGATTGGGCTGGATTTTAAAAAGGCAATCAGCAAGCCTAATGGAGAGTGATTTTGCTGAGATATTAGATCAAAGGGCCAAGAGTGAAGAGGAAGGTAGTTTGATAACTCGTATAATAATATAGTTTTTAGTTATGTTTTATTATTGTTTTGTGTCAAATACGAGTTATTATTGCTTAGTCTAATTGTGTTTATGATCTTTTATATTTTTATGTAATTTGGTGTTTTTTTACGAGTTTCTTTGAGTGATTTCAGATTACTAGGTTAAATCAACAATTAAGGGCAAATTCAGTTAAGTTCCAGTTCCAACACCTTTTTCCATATCAGCTATATCTGGAGTTTCACTGAAGCAATAAGGCTGACATTTTGACCGTGCAAAGTTAAGAGGCATATCTAACTTTTTCATGTTTTACACTTCTTGAAACGGAGTCGTTTTCCCTAGCGAAATCGACCATCAAGTTGGCTGATGTGCAATGACGTATGTGCTGACCTGTTTTCGTATTTTGCCCATATCTTCTTATCCACATCAGCAAATGAGCTGATTCTAACGGCTATGGATCAGTAACTGATAGGGAAACATTTTTCTAGAAGACTATGTGATCAGATCAGGCCTCCAAAATTGACAAAATCGACCATCAAGTTGGCTGATCAAAATTGTCATACAATATGACGAAAATTGTTAGAAAAATGCACCCACCTATTATACCTACCTTTGAAATTTGTAAAGCTTGTCTCTTGTCATTTAGCCCTCCAAAATGTGTATAAATAGAGGGCCTTGGATGATTGTAGAGGATCATATTATACATTGGTAGGAAATTAGCCATTATAATAAAATTCTCTAAGTTTTCTTCTTCTTTCTTTTCTCTAGTTTTCTTTTTCTTTATTTTCTTCTTCTTCTTTCTTTCTTTTATTTCCTTCTTAGATTCTCTTTAATTTTATGTTTATGTTTACAATGCCTATGCTAGGCTAAACTTCTATTTGGTTAAGGGTGATTTCAAAGCCCTAGACATGTTTTGTGATTGATTTTTAGATTCTATCTATCATTAATTTTCTATCAAAGTTGCTTATGTTCTTCTACAAGAATTGTTCATGATATTGTCTTGATTTATTTAGGTGTACAACTAGATAGATCTTGATAATTATCTATTGCTAGTTTAGGAGTCTTGATCCGTGTAATTGTCTTGATTTCCTATTCATAAGTGGCAATTTGTGATTAATGATTATGGTCAAGTTTTCAATAATTGCAAAGTGGAACATAACCTAAGTTGAACAATCCGAGCTTATGTGTTTGTTGCTTAGATCAACCTATCTTTCTCATCATAAAGCTGCCATTAAATTGAATTTAGAGAGCTTATTCTAGGTTGTTTAATGGTTAGAGATTAAATAGAGAGCTTGTTCTATTTAACGACAAACTAAGGAAAGATTGGGATAACAGAGCTTGTTGTTATCTACGGTTGTTAACTTTGATAGTTGGTTGATATTGATAGATCTGAAATTGATTCTTAATGATGTCTAGTGGTGGAGAATGAAACCTTAACCATATTTTTCATATTTGATTCTTCTTACTTACTTGTTTTCTTACTTTTCTAGTTTGCTTATTTTTAAAAGTATATTTATTTTTATTAGCTCGTTATACCGCCTAATTTGTATATTATCTTTGTTTTATTTTTATTGGCTGGTTATACCGCCTAATTTAGTATATATATTGGCTGGTTATACCGCCTAATTTAGTATATATATTTTTATTGGCTGGTTATACCGCCTTGCATCTTATTCTTATTATTTACTTTAGTTTAAATCTGGCTTCAAAAACCCCTTTTCTTTTATTGTTCTTGAATTTAAGTTTTAAACTATTAACTTATAAACTAAAACCCAATCCCTGAGGACTCGACCCTTGCTAACTACTATACTTACAATTTATGTTTTTTGTGCAAGGTTAAATAAGATACACGCTTTTGGGTGCATCAAATTTTTGGCGCCGTTGCCGGGGATTGCTTTCTTTAGTTTATTTGTTACTTGGTTTATTCTTATTTTCAGTTCTAATTAGTTTTATTTTCTTGTACATAGAAGTTTTTCTTATCAAATTTTCAAAAAAAATAAAAATAAAAAATAAAAAAACGATGGAATTGAGCAATCTAACACTTGAAGAGTTGGTGGCATACATGAACATGGAGAATCAACAAGCCAATCTCACCTCCCCAGTTCAACAATTGGCCATGGGAGGATGTCAAGGCCATCAAGTGTTCCAAGACCAACAGTATGATCATTACTCAAACACTTACCATGAGGGATGGTGGGATCATACTAATTATGGCTACTCGAAAAATTACCAAGAAGTAGATCCTTATGCCAATTACACTCATCCATCTAGCTTCAATCAATCATGGTCTCAAGAACCAGATCTTTTTCAACCACCACATATGACTCAAAACTCAGGTACTTCTTTAGAAGATCTTGTACATTCTCTTGTTACTGATACTTTGCAATTTCAACAGGAAACAAGGGCAAGCATCCAGAGTTTGGAAAGGCAAATGAGCCTATTGGCTAGTAGTATGGTGGGATGGGTAGCACAAAGATCTGAAGAACTCCCAGCCCAAACGATGATTAACCCAAAGGAGAATGCTACTATTGTGACCTTGAAGAATGAGGAACAAGATGAGGATGAGACAAAATTAGAGATGGATTCTATTCTTGAGGATAATGAAGCCAATGATCCAAATAAGAGTATTTCGGCACCTGAGGTAACGTTTAAGATTCCAATTTTTACTAATGTTTTTTCTCCACCTTTCCCTAGTAGATTCTCAAAGTTCAAAGAGGAGGAACATGAACAAAACATGCTGGAAACCTTAAACAGTTTGTTTGTGGATGTCATTCAACAAGTACCAAAAGATGCACCATTCCTCGATGAGATATGCACCACCAATGATGATGGAATAATACTTGTAATGGAGAATGCATCCACTGTTGTGCAAATAAAGCTTCCTCTCAAACGCATAAATTTGGGCAATTTCATGTATGAGCCTGACAAGCCTAAAAAGCCAAGAAGGGGTGTTGGTTAGATTCAAAACACTAACTCAAGTGTTAATTGGGAAGGCAGCCCAGTTAAAGATGAAATTGCCAACCTTCCATATTCAGATTTGCTTTCTCTTTCTCTTTCTTTTCCTTTTTCTTTTATTATTTTTATTGTTTTTATTTTTATTTCTTATGTTTCTTTGTTAATTGTGTTTACTGTTTTTAAGTTCATTTAGGCTGCATAAGTTTCTTTTGTTTAATAGTTCTTTTCTCTTACATATAATTCTTGCATTGGGGGATAATAGCATTACATTAATGACAATGTAAGAATTATGTTTGGGGGGAAGAATTTAAGATTTTATTTAGAGTGTTTTGTTTTTGAGTTTTTTTATGCTGTTTTTCTTTCTGATCCTTGTTTTGAAAATAACTAGATGTAAATATAATTTTTATTTTTTTTAACCCCGGTTAAATGGCAGATAACGGTACTCCGTGATTATTTAAATCGGTTCCATCAGCTACCCACAAAACTGATATTGTATATAAATTTCTCTTCCAATTTCTCTTTCAATTTTTTTCATTTTTTTTTTCAGGATGGATGATATTCTCACAAGATTGCAGAAACGATTTCCTCCTTTTCCTCGAAATATTTTACTGAAGCTTTACCAAGTTCGATTCGAAAGATTAAGAATGCTTATGCACAAAGGGATTCCTGGAGACATACGTTGGATAATTGAAGCCAAGGTACGTGAAGATGAATATCTTCCTGTTTTGCATTTACTAGGTACAGGTAGAAGCACTTTTGCAAAGAAGCGACGAGCAAAGCGCATGAGTTCAAATTGCCACAAATGTGCACGATGGACGTGTAACGGTAAATGTCGTTCTATTGGGATTCCGTCCTCTAATCGAGATGATAAAATTGAATTCATTAAGGATGGACTGAGTAAGGAGAATTTGGGTAATATCCAACTTTCTCTTGAGACGCATCCTAGTGGAGACGTACAAAGAGAAATTCTTGATTTATGGCCGCAATTCCAAAGGGAATGGCAACATCTTGTGAATCTGATGTTAAAAGACCCTGTTTGCCAGCTTGTAAGAAAACTGGATGGGAAGCATATCCTCGACTCATAGAAGGCGTTTAAGCCGTTTCTGGACGTAAAACCAGAGGAAGATGTGAGCCACAATCACAACTACAATAAATGACTTCTCAGCTTTTGGTTTGATTTCCAATAACTTTATTTCGGTTTAATTTACGTGTTATTCGATTTGTGTAATTATTCTTATTTTTTTTTATTTGTCTTTTACGGTTGATTTTTCTTCTCTTTTTGATTTTCTTCCTGAAATCACGCAAAAATCTTTTGTTAGGTTAACATTTTCTTCTGACAGGTCAAATACACTTTCGGCGACATTATTACTCTTGACTTTTACGGTTGATTTTTCTTCTCTTTTTGATTTTCTTCCTGAAATCACGCAAAAATTTTTTGTTAGGTTAACATTTTCTTCTGACAGGTCAGATACACTGTCGGCGACATTATTACTCTTGTCTGATTCACTACTCAGACCTCTATATATTACACCATGTACTCATTCTCTTTCAGGCACTCGGAAAAAAAAAGAAAAAAAAATGGAAAGTACTTCGTCCCAACGCATTAAAAAAATTTTGTGTTTTTGGAGGTGCTTATCCAGGGAAAAATAACATATTCGCTGATGAAGCCATAAGAGTTGGAGTAATACTTGCCCAACAAAAGATCCAGTTGATTTATGGAGGCGGTAGTACGAGTTTAATGGGAGCAGTCGCTACAGCAGCACACGCCGGAGGAAGTCCATTTCTAGGAGTCGTGCCAAAACTATTCACAGATTTTTGTGGACCTACCGTGGGTAAGGAAATACAAGTCTGGAGTATCCCTGAACGGATAACAATCATGTACCATTCTGCCGATGCATTCATTGCTTTACCAGGAGGTCTGGGTACATTGGAAGAAATAGCTTGCGTGGCTTCTTGGTCATCTTTGGTCTCAAATAAGAAACCCATTGGTTTGCTTAATATTAATGGTTATTTTAGTAATTTGCTTTCATATTTAGATAATGCTGTGGATAATGGATTCATGTTTTCAGAGGCAAGGAGAACCATAATTTCTGCTACAACCATTGAAGATTTACTCAAAAAGCTCCAAGCTTATGAGTGTTTATCTGCTACGGTTGTTTCGCAAACGCTCGGAAAAAGAAAAAGAGATATGGACGAGCAAGGAGTGGATTGCACTTTGTCTTTGTGACATTATCTAACATTTTGTTTGTTGTGTCTCAGTTATAATAAGTGGTTAGCAACCTCTACAGGTAATATCTCCTAAATTTTACCTTCAAAAAAAAAAAAAAAAAGAAAGAAAGAAATTTGTGTTTTAAGCCATTTAAAAGTATTCATTCTGAACAAGGTCTGAGTAAGGGAGACTTGAGACATACCTTGTCAGTTTGATTTTAATCTTTTTATGTTTACTTGTTAATTTTTGTTTAGTATTTTAGGATTATTTAGGTTGCATGGTTTTGTTTTGTTTTGAGTCTTAGTTGTTCCTATTCTTATGTTATTAGTTCTTTTCTCTTACACATGATTCTTTCATTTGAGTTAATAGACTTACATTGAGGACAATGTAAGAATTAAGTGTGGGGGGAATGATTTAGGATTTCTTTTATTTTTGTCTACTATTTTTTTTTTATGAGTCTTTATTATTATTTTTAGTGTGTTTTAGTTACTTTCAATACTATGATGAGATATGAATTGCATAAGTCTAAAACAGATTTATTAGTGAGAAGATTTTCATGAGAATTGAGCTTGATATCAACCTTTTTATGAGCCAATGTTAATATGATATGTTGATTGAGAATGTCACACCCCAAATTCAGGGCATGTGACCGGCTAGAGACAAGGTATGCCCCAGCCTCCGAAGCCTGACTATATTTATTAAACCAAATTAAAGAAAATTTTGGCATAATCTCGCCCTACATGGGCGTTTGCCGCTCAATCATCAACATTCACAATGTAATAATTCATCAACACATGACATCTCGGTTTGGACGCCTCCGATAGGGAGTAACCGAAATGCCCCGCAGCAGACTCAACCTTTATGACATCTTATTCACAAACACACATTTTTACTATATCATAATAAAATGAACATCACCATGTCATACCAGGCCTCTAAGATTGATATACATCATACATCACTTAATTACATCCGCTTATAAATATACAGAACATATTCAACATACACAAAATACAGAGGACCCATGATACCCTAGTGACTGCAAAATATACCCTACCATCGCCACTGCTTAACACATCTTGGGTCAATTCGCTCACCACAAGTATGTGAGCAGCTAGCTATCCGGAATATGAGAAGAGCTAGGTCTGTTAGAATCTGAAAAAAATTGAAAATAAACAAAGTGAGTCGAAAAACTCAGTGAGCATAAGGTAACTAGGAAGAGTACTTGGAAATTTCATGTTTCCTTTCTTAACCATTAAAGCATAAACATGACATATCAAGTACGACTAATTAACCAAAAAGTAATATTTAAATATTGTTCCGGGACTTATAAAAATTAATTGTCCCATATGAAATCTTCTATACTGAGTGTTGAATATAAATAAGCCATTGGCTAGCCTAACTTGATAGCCAAAAATATTTAACAATCGATTTTACGTGTATACCTCCACAATTATTAATGAAGAATTTCTCATGTCTATATCATCAAAACATCCCGGACTTATACCAGTCCGTAATATTTGTCATCGTAGACTATCTTGTCCATATCATCCCGGACTCATCTTGCCCGTACAACAATAGCATCCCGGACATCACCCTGTCCGTACAATAATAGCATCCCGGACTTCACCTTGTCCGTACAATATTAGCATCCCGGACATCACCCTGTCCGTACAATAATAGTATCCCGGACTTCACCTTATCCGTACAATATTAGCATCCCGGACATCACCCTGTCCGTACAATAATAGCATCCCGGACTTCACCTTGTCCGTACAATATTAGCATCCCGGACATCACCCTGTCCGTATAATAATAGTACCCCATACATCACCCTGTCCGTATAATAATAGCATCCCGGACATCACACTGTCCGTATAATAATAGTATCCCAGACATCACCCTGTCCGTATAATAATAGCATCCCGGACATCACACTGTCCGTATAATAATAGTATCCCAGACATCACCCTGTCCGTATAATAATATCAACATGATATATTAACTCTCTTATATCGTGGAGTAATATATATATATATATATACTGTACTAGGAAACAATCTCTACACTAATATATTTCTACTTATGTTTCTCAAAGCATTACAAATAGCTAACATTCATTATTATTCAACTCCACAACACTTACCTCATGTAACCATACTAATACCACACTTACGCCTTTGATCCGCGTAAGGTTTGAAACTCACCATTTTCGTGATTCAAGCAATCTTTCGTGTTTCAATATCCATATCAATCAACAATGCATATAAGGCAATAACTACCTCCTAGATTAACCTAAATACTCACAGTGTTATTTCGAGTATTAAAGCGGCACTTTCGTGACTTTGTCGCGATCCCAGGTGAACTCCACGATACGGGTACCTACGACATCGTCAGGATATTCTGTAAATATTTTACAACTACGGGACACTCAAATTCCCATTATTTATAATAGTTAGTTGCTATCCAAAAAAATTCAGCTTAAAAATTTTTACAAATAAATTCCTACACTTAGCTTGAGTCAAAATTCGGAGCAACAATCAACTGAAAAGTTGCTCATACAATAACAATGAAGCTAACGGTGGCCTCAGACAACCAAGGAACGTGGCGACACCATCTCAAGGCAAGCTAGGGTTTCAACCAAACTCATTTTAGCCTCTAACTTTTGATTCAAAGCTATTCGATACTAATTTATGGATTAAGGAGGCAGAGGAACACCTCCTGTGGCGAAAAAAATGGTGGCAACATGGTGGTTCACCACCACCAATTTTTATTTTTATTTTTCGACATGGTTTCTCATAGTTAAAGGAAAATTTTTCAAAATATAACATCAAAATCAAGCTTAGAACATGAAGTTACCTTTGGGTTTGTGAAATCTTTGAAGATTTTGGTGATATGCCTAGTAAATGGAAGAGAGAGAAAGCTTGGAAGCAAGCTTCTATGGCTTCCTTTCTTTTTTTCACCCTTTTCTGGTTCCTCCCGTGAAAATTGGGGGAGGAGAAGTCTGATTTTCGGACTTAACAAGTAGGCTATGGTCAAATGACCATTTTGCCCCTATTTTGTCTTTTAGTGCCTTAATAGGCCAACATGAAATTTTAACGTTCGGAAGCCCGTTTTTCACTTTTCTTGACACGGATATGTTCCAAATATGACGATATACTGATCTACATGTTCGGATAATTTTTTTTTGATATCCCGAAACCCAAATCCGGGCCTCGGAGCGCCAACGGGTCAATATTTTGACTTTTTCGGTTTTAGCTCCGATTTTTGTTCTGATTTCACCAGTAGCTTTCTAACATCATTTTATGTCTATATTAATCTATTGATCCATTTAAAACCTTTTTCGGACCTTCCCGCGATTAGTTTTCGGTTTTCATTCCTTTAGGTTACTTAAGGACTAATCCGATTTCAACTCCGTTTTTGACTTTTCTTGTCATATTCATAATCCTCATATGTTATAACATATGTCCATGTGTTCGATTAGTTTCAAAAAAATTCCGAACCATGTTTTTACGGCAATTTACGTCAAATTCACTAAATGACGAATTAGACGATTTTAGCTATCGGATTTTATTTTAATGTCCAATTTTTGATCTAGACATCATATTATGATCCTATAGGATCACTTAGTCCATTGGTACCATTTACGGACTAAAAACAAAATATTTGGTAAAATTACCAAAATACCCCTGTTCACATTTTATCGATTTTTCTGTCGATTCATGTTCTAACACTCCCAAATAATGTTATATCACATATCAACACGATGTGAAGTTAACTTATCACATTTCAAAGACTTTCTCCTATCCCGACTTTTAGTCAATTTGGGGTTAAATCACTTAATCACTCGATTAAACCCCCAACTCTACAATTTATCATACAACATGTGTACCACATGGTAGCCCATCCTTTATGTAGGCATTTCAAAGTTTAACCTCGAGCCATCCGCATGTTATAATTGTCTCGAATTGATCTCGTACTTACGAGAGTCTTACAGAGAAAGAAGCATGTTTAGACTTAATCTGACTTGTATAATCATCCTTGTGAGTTTTTGAGCCTATAATGATTGATGCATTATATAAATCAATCTAACTTCTTTCTTGAGTGCTCTTATGATTACATGATTCTCTAGAACTTGCTTTAGACCTTGTTGAGACTATATTGATGCATGTGACAACATGAATATGATAGAGGCATTAGGATTTTTAGCCAGGGCCAAACAGCCATCCCTTATTGATGTTCCAAGAGAACACACCCTTAGTAAACCAATTTGAGCCTACATTGAATAAGCTATCTCTTTGGTAACCATAACTTGTCCCTAACCTAAATATACTTATATCCTTACCTTTGTTCCAAAGATGAATTAGCATGTTTTGAGACAAGTTGCAAAGACAAGGAAGATCTATTGAAAATTTGGGTTAGAACCAAGAAATAAGTGTGGGGGGGGGGAAAGAAAAAAAAAAAAAAAAAAAAAAGAGAAATGGAATACTGGCAAATACATTCCAAAAAAAAAAAAATATGAATCATCTCTTGAATTTTGGGAAAAAGAAAAAGATGTTACAAAGTTGTTTGGAATGGAGAAAAGGCCCAACATGAATATTCGGCCTAGGTGACTATGTACTTGTAAAGAGTTTTGAGAAGTTTCTTTGTATGATCTTATTATGTCTCTAAACTTTATAAACTCTTTGGAACCTTTTGATATCTTTATCCTTTTGTTCTTCAATCACATTACAAACCCCTTGGCCCCATTACAACCTTGATTAAAGACCTCTTGATTCATGAAGTTGTATGATCTAAATAGTGGAGAATAGGTGGACAAGCAAGAATATGGTAGAACTGTTTTCATGAGATCGATTGAGTCTAAACACTTTACCACTACTTTAAAGAATGAAAATCATGAGAGTATCCCATGTGAGTAGTTGAGATTAAGTTTGAATATGCACTATTTTGATTGAAATATGTTATGTTAATATTGGCTTAACTCAAACAATTTACATTCAAGCATGATTTTTTGTGAAATTCTTTAAGCTATTGATTAGTTTATAATACTTGTTCAAAGATTGTCTCTAATGTGTATTGAAAGGATTAGGAGTAAATATTTTTAGTATATGTAGTTTATTTATATTTTAGTTTTTCAATGTTTGTGGGTATCGTCCTAGTAAACCCTCACGAGACTAAACTCATCCACTAGGGACACCTAGGGGTTTAAAGGCTTGTGTCACATGCTAAGTGCCACCGTGATTTCCTACGAAAATGGATTAGATTAGATTTTCTTATTTTATTTTTATTTGTTTTTGCTCGAGGACTAGCAACAATCTAAGTGTGGGGGTGTGATAACTCGTATAATAATATAGTTTTTAGTTATGTTTTATTATTGTTTTGTGTCAAATACGAGTTATTATTGCTTAGTCTAATTGTGTTTATGATCTTTTATATTTTTATGTAATTTGGTGTTTTTTTACGAGTTTCTTTGAGTGATTTCAGATTACTAGGTTAAATCAACAATTAAGGGCAAATTCAGTTCAGTTCCAGTTCCAACACCTTTTTCCATATCAGCTATATCTGGAGTTTCACTGAAGCAATAAGGCTGACATTTTGACCGTGCAAAGTTAAGAGGCATATCTAACTTTTTCATGTTTTACACTTCTTGAAACGGAGTCGTTTTCCCTAGCGAAATCGACCATCAAGTTGGCTGATGTGCAATGACGTCTGTGCTGACCTGTTTTCGTATTTTGCCCATATCTTCTTATCCACATCAGCAAATGAGCTGATTCTAACGGCTATGGATCAGTAAGTGATAGGGGAACATTTTTCTAGAAGACCATGTGATCAGATCAGGCCTCCAAAATTGACAAAATCGACCATCAAGTTGGCTGATCAAAATTGTCATACAATATGACGAAAATTGTTAGAAAAATGCACCCACCTATTATACCTACCTTTGAAATTTGTAAAGCTTGTCTCTTGTCATTTAGCCCTCCAAAATGTGTATAAATAGAGGGCCTTGGATGATTGTAGAGGATCATATTATACATTGGTAGAAAATTAGCCATTATAATAAAATTCTCTAAGTTTTCTTCTTCTTTCTTTTCTCTAGTTTTCTTTTTCTTTATTTTCTTCTTCTTCTTTCTTTCTTTTATTTCCTTCTTAGATTCTCTTTAATTTTATGTTTATGTTTACAATGCCTATGCTAGGCTAAACTTCTATTTGGTTAAGGGTGATTTCAAAGCCCTAGACATGTTTTGTGATTGATTTTTAGATTCTATCTATCATTAATTTTCTATCAAAGTTGCTTATGTTCTTCTACAAGAATTGTTCATGATATTGTCTTGATTTATTTAGGTGTACAACTAGATAGATCTTGATAATTATCTATTGCTAGTTTAGGAGTCTTGATCCGTGTAATTGTCTTGATTTCCTATTCATAAGTGGCAATTTGTGATTAATAATTATGGTCAAGTTTTCAATAATTGCAAAGTGGAACATAACCTAAGTTGAACAATCCGAGCTTATGTGTTTGTTGCTTAGATCAACCTATCTTTCTCATCATAAAGCTGCCATTAAATTGAATTTAGAGAGCTTATTCTAGGTTGTTTAATGGTTAGAGATTAAATAGAGAGCTTGTTCTATTTAACGACAAACTAAGGAAAGATTGGGATAACAGAGCTTGTTGTTATCTACGGTTGTTAACTTTGATAGTTGGTTGATATTGATAGATCTGAAATTGATTCTTAATGATGTCTAGTGGTGGAGAATGAAACCTTAACCATATTTTTCATATTTGATTCTTCTTACTTACTTGTTTTCTTACTTTTCTAGTTTGCTTATTTTTAAAAGTATATTTATTTTTATTAGCTCGTTATACCGCCTAATTTGTATATTATCTTTGTTTTATTTTTATTGGCTGGTTATACCGCCTAATTTAGTATATATATTGGCTGGTTATACCGCCTAATTTAGTATATATATTTTTATTGGCTGGTTATATCGCCTTGCATCTTATTCTTATTATTTACTTTAGTTTAAATCTGGCTTCAAAAACCCCTTTTCTTTTATTGTTCTTGAATTTAAGTTTTAAACTATTAACTTATAAACTAAAACCCAATCCCTGAGGACTCGACCCTTGCTAACTACTATACTTACAATTTATGTTTTTTGTGCAAGGTTAAATAAGATACACTCTTTTGGGTGCATCATAGTTATTTTTCTTGATCAAGCCTTTGAAATTGTGACACATGGACCAATAGATGGAGAGGGATGATGTCATATTTATGACATCCTATTTATAACATCATATTTAGGGGCTGATTATTCCAATCTAAGGGTGGGAATACTACAGGGAAAGCATCTTGAATTGAAGGCCATTGGATTAAAATTGGTTCAAAAAAAATATAACAACTTTCTTCTAGAAGGGGGAGGCCATTCGGCCAAGAAACGGGGGGGCTGAATTCCTTTTTTTTTTTTACAAGTTTTGAAGGCTGAAAGGAGGCAATAGCTAAGGGGAAGAAGGGAGAAAAAAGAAAGAAAAAAGAGAGGAGAAGAAAGGAGAAGGAAAAGAAAGGTTTTGGCTTGCTTCTTCTTGATTTGGAAAGCTAGAGCAAGGTAGCTTTGTTCTTTCATGGTTTTTTCATACTTTGTTGACATGATTTTGCTGTTTTGGTTGTTTTTTTTTCTTTTTTTTTTATGAAATAAACTTGTTTCTAAAGAGATTCTACTTTGTTTTTAAAGAAAATAAAAAAAACAACAAGTTTTCCTCCTAATTTTTACATCATGGCCGAATGGTATCACTTTTGTTTAGATGATTTTATTTTTGATCTTGTTCACGAGATTTGTTGTGGTAGGTTAGCTTACTTGTGTTAGATTAGCTTGATTTGTGGTAGGTTAGCTTGATTGTGGTAGTTTAGCTATACACCATGCCATGCGTTTGTGGAAATACCATGGTAGGTTCATGAGACCATTCGGCCATGAGGTGTTTAAGTTACCATGTTTGCATTTTTTTTATGTTTACTTGCTTAATATGCTTGCATTTATGTTCATATATTTAGACCATGCCATGTGTTTGTTATATTGTCATTGCTATGTTCATGAGTTATGTTAGTCACCATGTTTGCATTATTATCATGTTTGCTACCATGTGTTTGTGTTATTTGCTAGCTAGGATTGTACTATGTTATTTGATGACCATTCGGCCAACATGATCCTTTTTGCTTTGTGTGTGCATTTTCATTTTGTTTAGTTGATAGGTTTGCATTTCATGCCATAACATTGTGTATTTTGATTTAGTTTGCCATGTGTTTGTTTTGTTTGCTAGCTAGGATTGCACTAGGTTGTTTAATGGCCATTCAGCTTTTACATGTGCTCTTTACCTTGCTTGTGCATATGTATTTTGTTTAGGTACCATGCTTTGCATTACTATGCCATGAGATTGTGTATTAATTGCTGTTTGTTCATGTATTATTATTAGGTTTATTTGGTCATTATATGTTCATGATACTTTCATGCATTCTCATGACATTTTAGGTCTAGGCCATCTTTGTATTGCCATGCATATTCCCATGCATATAAGGTCTTAGATCATATTGGTACTGCCATGCATTGCTATGCTGTAGACACCGAATTTTATCCAGGTTAAATTTCATTTTTTTTATTAAATAAAAGAAAAAAAATAAAAAATAAAAAAAAAGGAAATCAGAAAAAAAAGAGGATAATTTCGAAAATTGAAAGAAAAACCAAGAACAAAATTTGGGTTGAAATAAATCTCTTTTTGGATTGAAGTGGGACTCTAAAAATGTGATTGAAACAAAACACACTTCTTGATCAGATTGAAATTCCTAATTTGAGTAGAACTTAATTTCTTCTCTATAAAAAGGAACCCAAGCATCACAAACAAAAACACATCAGAAATCAGAGAGATCACAAGCAAAGAAAAACATAGTGTTTTCGAAATCTATAAGAGAGAAGAAACAAATTTTTTTTTTGTTGAAGAAAATTCGAAATTTGGAGTTTGAGTGTTAGGATTTGTTTCGAAAGGATTTTTGTGAAAGAAAGTTTAGGTCTTAATTAGATGAAGCTTAGGTCTAAGTTTGGTAATCGTTCGGCGGCCAACGGAGGAGATCGGAGAGGTTGAAGTTGCGACTTTCAAACTCAGATCTAGGATTATCGGGTTAGATTTGAGAAAAACTAAGTTGATTTTTGGATAGAGGAGATCGAAAGGAATTTTTGGTGATTTTTTGGAAATTTTTGGAGTCTGGTGACCGACGGTCGACGGCGACGGTGGTTCTGGCCGAAATCTGGAATTTTCTGGGTTTTGGCTTGGTGTTCATCATCTTGTTCTTGGAGGAAAAAAATTCAGAGGAAAAGAGCCTTTTTTTTTTTTTTAACAAAAACAGGTAAAAAGTGATTCAAATTTTTTTGTTTTGATGGCAGCAGGCGGGTCGGGCCAGGCGGTCCACGCGCCGACCCGACCCGCATGCTGTTCTTATATATATATTTGTTTTTTTTTGGTTTTGTGTTTGTTTTTTTTTTATTTGTTTCTTATATTTTATTTATTTATTATTCATTTATTTTACTAATTGTTTTTTTCGAGTTCTTTTTTTGCAGGTTTTTATTTTGTGGATTATTTAGTATTTGTTTATTAATTAATTATTATTATGATTTTATGGACCATTATTTTCATACAAAATTCACTATTTATTTTAGTAATTATTATATTATATATTCTTATATTTTATTATTAATTAATTGTATATTATTATATTTATTATTAACCATTTATTTATTTATTGATAAAAATTATGTAATTAAGTAAGATTTTTTAATTTTAATTGAAGATTAGTTTTCTTAAATTAATAAATTGAGATTTTTCCAATGATGAAATTCAAAAAAATTACGAATGGTTGATTTCTGAGAAATTTCTAGGTGAGAATTCTCTTAAAAGTTCTCCAGAATGAACGGAAGGATTTTTTTAAGAGATAATTTTCAATACCAATAAAAATCATTTTTTTTAAGAATAATTAATTTTCAACATCTTTTTCTCAAATTGATTTTCCATAATAAATGCTTAATTTAAATTGAAGGATAAATTCAGACTTTTTCCGATGATGAAATTCAAGAAAGTTGCGAATGGATGACTTTTAAGTAATTTCTAGGTGAGAAAAATTCTCTTAAATATTCTCCAGAACGAATGGAAGAATATCTAAAGATAATTTTCAATATTAAAAATCAGAATTTATTTTTCGAATAAACATTAATAAAATGTGGATTAATTTTGGAAGATTAATTAAGAAAAAATAACTTGGCTAAATAATCTAACTTTTCCAACGACGGAGCCTACTCAATAGAACGAATGGTTTCTTTTGAATACTCTCGAGGTGAGGAAACATTTTTTAGTAATTTCTCCAGAATGAATGGAAGGAAGACCTAAAAAATAATCTCCGAGATTTCTAATTTTAATAATTAAAATGAAGATAGGATAGACAAGACCATTTAATTAAGACTTTTAAGTATCACAAGACTAATTAGGTACTATCTCTTAGATAGGCGTTGTGAGGGTGCTAATCCTTCCTCACACGTAACCGTACTCCCGAACCTAGTTCTGACATGTAGACCAGAAACTATTCTTTTTAAAGTGCCTTAGTCAAGCTTAGGATTACTTTAAATAGGATAGATTCGTATAGGTGACTAATCACACCTAGATTAGATAGTGGCGACTCAATTGATTTGTGTCTAGCATGCTGAATTCGTATTTGGCACGTTATGACATATGCTATTTAGGTCTTAGGTCACTTTGTATTGCCATGCATTTTCATGTCATTTTAAGTCTAGGTCTCATTAGCATTGCCATGCATTTCATGCATGTTTAGACCTAGGTTGCATTTATTGCCATGCAAGTTCATGTTAGGTCTAGGCCATATTCTTTATGCCATGCATTTTTCATGTCATTTAGGTTTTGAATCATGCATTTCATACATTTAACTTGCTGTTTGTTCATGCATTTCATATCATGCCACTTGATTTTAAACTTAGGCCAATCAATGGCTCAAAGTCAAGCTCACATGAGCATATTTGTGGAAAATTAAATAGTGGTCAAGTTGATTTTTCTACCTTTGTGATTTTTTTCTTAGGCAAATCTTGTCCAATTTTTTTTAAAAAAATTTAGCTACTGTTTATAGGTCCTTAAAAGAGTCTCCAATATTTTTACTTTGATTTTTGAATGATTTTATCAAAGGTGAAAAAATGTGTTTTTGCAAAACAGTTTTTCACCCAGTGTTCTGACTTTCCTGATTTTTCTGGGAAGTTATCCTTAGTCAAAAAATTAAGCCTATTTTTTTCCAAATATTTTTACATGTTATGATTCTTCTGTAGTTTTTGTAGATTTTTTTGAAATTTTAAAAATATAATAAAAAATCACGCTTTAAAATTGGGCGGTAGAGTCAGATTTGAATTCAAGGGAAAAATAATTTATGTTTTTGGCTAAGGCATTAAGTGGGGCTGATTAGGAACCCTAGATATTGTCCTAGGTTGGTTTCTAGGCCATTTTAATCTTTAAAAATTATTTTGTAGAGCTCGGATTAAGGGTGATCAAGTCCGGGTTTTCAAACTTAGAAAATAGAGCCTTTTCCAAAAGGGGTTTTGACCATGTGCCATTTTCATCCAAGAATTTTCAAAATTGTTTTCAACCAATCACAAAGTATTTTTTTGATTTTAGAAAATTTAATTTGATGTCTTTCCCTAAGGCAGTCGGATATCCTTTTAGGTATACGAATTTCCTTATTTAAAGGAAAAAATACACTTTCATGCATTGCATTTTTCATATTCATACATGCTATATAATATGTAATTTTTGCAAATTTAAATGACATGGCTATATTTAAAATATGCCATGTCATTTAAATTTGCCATGTCATTAAAATTATTTCATTTCATTTAGAATATATCATGTTACTTAGGTTATTTCATTTAGAATATGTTATGTTACTTGGGTTATTCATTTCATTTAGAATATATTATGTCTCTTATGTTATTCATTTCATTTAGATTATATTATGTCACACATGTTCATATTCTTTTTTTAAATGCTTTTAAAAGATAATGATTTTAAATAAAACAAAGTTATTCCCAAATTAAAATAATTCATGTGTTCTCTTCTGGGTTGCCGGGGAGAATATCATCAATTATCATTAATAATGGAATATCTTTCTTAAAAGGAGAATGATTCGGAAAATTTTCTAAATAAATAAAAAAATTTATATTTTGCCGAATTTTAGGGGAATGTAGGAAAATTTTGAATTAATAAATTCCGGATCATTTTCAATTAAAAATGGAATTATTTTTTCTTTAAATTGGGAATTAATTTAAAATGCCAAATTTAAAACTGACTTTTTTTTTTTATCGAGACTTGCGATAACACACAATTAATAAGGTACCATTTTTATACGGGCGTTGTGGGGGTGCTAATCCTTCCCCACACGTAACCGAGTCCCGAACCCGCTTCTTTGATTTCTCTGGTTTAAAACGCGGACTTAAAATTGTAAAAATGTTTTAATTAATTTTAAGACGTTTTACAAAACCGGTTTTAATAGGTGGCCGATTACACCTAGCCAAAAAAGATTGGTGGCTACTCCATGTCTTTTTCAAGGCCATTTTCAAACCTTCATTTTTCAAGAGGAATTAATTCGTCTTTTCCTCTATTTTTTCCAATGTCATGCTTAACGAATAATAAAGTCTCGCGATGAGACTTGTTATTTTTTAGGTTGCGACAGCTTGGCGACTCCACTGGGGACATTTAGAGAGTCAGGCCTAGAATTAGTCGTGTGTTATCAAAGTCTCGGTTTTGTTGGTTTTTATTTGGTATTTAATTTTGTTAGCTATATTAGCTTTGAATTGATGTTAATTTTGAAATGACAAACTCTTAAGGTTAATTAGCTTGAGATTAAATTATTCTTAATTTAGCTTTTTTCATTTAATCATTTTAATAATACTTTGGAAAATGCTAAAACCTTTTAAACTCCTTTCTTTTTCTTAAAATACATGTTCTTAAATATATATATATGTTTAAAATATCTTTGAGACAAATTGACCTCTCTTCAAAAGCAAAAGAAACCATTTTAATGAAGAGGGGCGAGAGTCAGTAGCTACTGATCTCTGGACGACAGTAAGGGATCGATTCCTTCAAGGAAAAGATCGATCCCTTGACTCCAACGGTCAAATTTTTTAAAGGAGAAAAAGGAGGGGATCGATCCCTGAAATCAACGATCGATCCCATGCGTACTGCACTGACTTCCAAGTATGATTTTTTGAGGAAACAACGGTTCTATTTAGCATTAAATGATCCCAAACGGCCATATTTGATATTGAAGGCATTAAAGGGTGTTTCTAACACTTCAACCTCCAAGAGACTCTAAGAGAAGCAAATCAAAGCAAGATTTTTCATATTCTCTCTAAGCTTTCAAGTGTTCATTGTGCTCAAGCTCAAATCATATTGTATTCATTTTATCATTGTAATAGTCTCTTCATTTATTGTGCTTAAACTCAGCAAACACTTTCCTATTAGAGGATCATTTTAGTTTGCAAACAAATCTTCATTCTCTAAAGGGATTTGAGTTTTTGAGTGACTTATTCTTAAGGATTTAGGTAGAATTCTTAAGGGGTCAAGAGGGTTCTATCTAAGCCTCAAAAGATAGTGATTGTAAGGTTATACCTTAACCTCAAAGGTAATTTTTTACTAATGGATTGGTGAAGCATCTTGGCAAGGAAGTGCCAAGAATAAAGGATGTAGGCACAAAGTGGAAGTGCCGAACCTCTATACATCGAGTGTTTGATCCTCTTTCCTTACTCTTTATTTTAATTACTTGTGTTGATCATTTATTTCATATTAAATTTGATTTCTTAATTTCCATAAATTAAAAATTCAAATTTATTAGTGAAAATTTTAAAAACCAATTCACCCCCTCTTGGTTAATCTATATATTTGAGCTAACAATTGGTATCAGAGCTATTGGTCTCTTTTGTAGGTCTAACAACCTTGAGAAAAGATCCGTCTAAGTTCAAAGATGTCTCAAGTGTGTAAGAAAGTGAAAAATGATGAATTCCAACATGAAGCTTGTTTGATGGCTTTTGAATCCAATGCCACACCCATGTGTCTTGAAGGTCACTCCACCATAAGACCTCTTCTCTTCAATGGTGAGAACTATTCCTATTGGAGAACTAGGATGAAGCTTTTTATTCAAGCAAATGATTATGAAGTTTGGAAGATCATCATGAATAGTCCACTCATTCCAAAGAAAAAAGTTGGAAACACACAAGCGCCTACGGATGAAGATGAATGGGATGAAGTAGACAACAAGATGGTTCAATTGAATGCAAAAGCAATGCACACTCTATTTTGTGCTTTGGGTCCAAGTGAATATAATAGGGTCTCTCTTTGTGACAATGCTAAACAAGTTTGGGACAAATTGGCAATCACTCATGAAGGAACAAACCAAGTGAAAGAATCAAAGATTAGTATGCTCACTCTTGATTATGAACTATTCAAGATGAAATCCGAAGAAAGTATAAAGAGATGTCCGATCGATTTACGGATGTCATCAATGGCTTGAAGGTTCTTAGAAAGACATATCCCAATAAAGAAATGGTCAAGAAGTTGTTAAATAGTCTTCTTAAATCTTGGGAAGCTAAAGTGACCGCCATTGAAGAATCTAAAGATCCTAATACTCTTTCCTTAGATGAACTCATTGGTTCTCTCTTAACCTATGAGATGAAGATCAAGCATGGGCAAGAGTCAACAAAGAAATTTGGTGTTGCTTTAAAATCAACCATTCAAGAAGAATATAATGAAGAAAATGAAAAGGGTGATGAATTTGAAGAAATGGCTATGTTTGCAAAAAAGATTCAAAAAGTTCATGAGGATGAACAAAGGAAGAAGACCTCAAAGAAGAGACATGGTGAGAGGTGAATCAAGTAAAAGGGAGAAAGACAAAATCATATGCTATGAATGTAAGAAACCGGGTCACAGCAAGTTTGAATGTCCCTTATTGAAGAAACAAAACTCAAAGAAGCTAATGAAGAAAGCTATGGTGGCTACATGGAGTGATAGTGACACATCCGACAATGATGAGTCATATGGTGATGAAGTGGCCAACCTATGTCTCATGGATCTTGAAGAGCCCAAGGTATCTTCTAACTCTACCAATTTGAGTTCATATACTTTTGATGAATTGCAAGATACCTTTGATGATTTAGCTTTTGAATTTGAGTCCATGAGCGTAAGGTATAAGAAAATAATTTCAAAGTTGAAAGATGAAAATAACTTTTTGATTAAAATCAAGAATGATTGTGAAAAGAAAGTTGATGATTTGAAAATTAAAATTGAAGATTTAACAACAAAGAATGTAAACTTGCAAAATTCCTTTTCTAGATTCTATATGGGACATCAAAAGCTTAATGACATGCTTGAAACACAAAGCGTTTTCTTTGACAAAAATGGTTTAGGTTATGATGGTGATGAAAAGGAAACTCATTTCAAAAATTTCTTTGTTAAACCAAGTAAGTCATATGAAGCATCTAGCTTGTGCACATATTGTCATAAATTGGGTCATTCAATCCAATCTTGTCCTTTGAAGGTTGTCACTTATAGAAGTAAGCTCACTAGGAGTGTGTGGATTCCTAAAGGAGTTAGCACATCTCAAGATGAGATTACTAAAATGAAGTGGATCCCTAAAGGCACAAGAATTGTGAACAGTAATGCTCAAGGATCCAAGAAAATTTGGGTACCCAAAACCAAAACTTGACTTTGTGTTTGTAGGTGGATGAGCATTGTTTCAAGGTAGATTCAACAAAAAGAAATCCTTGGTACCTTGATAGTGGATGCTCAAGACACATGACTAGAGAAAAAAGTCAATTCTTGGATTTGAAGCCCAAAGGTGGTAGAGATGTTACCTTTGGAGACAATTCTAAAGGACAAATTGAAGGCATTGGCTCTATTGGTAACAACTCTTCAACTAATATTGAAAATGTTCTCTTTGTTAAAGGTCTTAAGCATAATTTACTTAGCATTATTCAATTGTTTGACAAAGGTTTAAGAGTCATATTTGAATCTATGGGTTGTCAAGTGATAAACATAAGGACAAACGAACTTGTTTTTATTGGTCATAGACAAGGAAATATTTATGTTGTTTATTTAAATGACTTGTCTTCACAAAATGTTTGTCTTATGGCTAAAGATGAAAATGACTCTTGGATTTGGCATAGAAGACTAGGTCATGCTAGTATGCATGTTATTTCAAAACTTTCTCAAAAAGACTTAGTTGTTGGTTTACCAAAATTGAAATTTGAAAATGACGAAGTATGTGATGCATGTGCTAAAAGTAAACATAGGAGAGCTTCTTTTAAACCTAAAAATGTTGTTTCAACTACTAGATTGCAAATGATTCATATTGATCTTTTTGGTCCAACAAGGACATTGAGCTTGGGTGGTAAATAATATGGTTTTGTATTGGTTGATGATTTCTCTAGGTACACGTGGGTTCTCTTCTTAAATTCTAAAGATGAAGCTTTGGAAAAGTTCATCACTTTTTGTAAAATTGTTCAAAATGAAAAAGGTTATTCTATTTCTAGCATAAGAAGTGATCATGGAAAAGAATTTGAAAATCTTGGTTTTGACAAGTTTTGTAATGAAAATGGTATTAGTCATAGCTTTTCGGCACCTAGAACTCCTCAACAAAATAGAGTAGTAGAAAGAAAAAATAGAACCTTAGAGGAAATGGCTAGGACCATGCTTTCTAAAAACAACTTACCAAGATATCTTTGGGCGGAAGCCATTAATACTTCATGTTATATCATAAATAAAGCTATGATTAGGCCAATTTTGAAGAAAACACCATATGAACTTTTTAAAGGTAGAAAGCCTAACATAAGCTACTTCCATCCTTTTGGTTGCAAATGTTTTGTTTTAAATAATCGAAAGGATAACCTTGGTAAATTTGATGCAAAAAGTGATGAAGCAATTTTTCTTGGTTATTCCATGAGTTCCAAAGCTTTTAGAGTCTTTAATAAGAGAACTCTAGTTGTAGAAGAATCTATTCATGTTATATTTGATGAAACTAATTCACCTTCGAGAAAGGTATCTTTTGATGATGATGATGTAGGCATATTTCAAGAAAATATGGTTGATGAATCACTTTCTAATGAGCAAAATCAAGTTGAAGTAGATCAAGAACATACAAAAGAAGATGACTTTCTTGAACCCATACAAGTTGAAAGGGAGGCAAGCCATCCAAGAGAATTTGGCTATGTCAAAGATGGTGAAATCTTTGGTGATCCAACTCAAGGGGTAATTACTAGATCTTCTCTTAGAAATACTTGTAATTATGTTGCTTTTCTTTCTCAAATTGAACCTAAGAACATTGATGAGGCCTTAGGAGATGATAATTGGATTATGGCCATGCAAGAAGAGTTAAATCAATTTGAAAGAACCAAAGTTTAGAATTTAGTAAAAAGACCTAGTGATTATTCAACTATAGGTACCAAATAGGTCTTTAGAAACAAACTTGATGAAAATGGTAATATTGTTAGAAACAAGGCTAGGTTAGTTTCTCAAGGATATAGTCAAGAAGAAGGGATTGACTATTGTGAAACCTATGCCCCGGTAGCTAGATTAAAAGCTATTAGAATGCTTTTAGCTTTTGATTGTTTTAAAGATTTCAAACTTTTCCAAATGGATATTAAAAGTGCTTTTCTTAATGGATTTATTGATGAGGAAGTATATGTTGAACAACCTCCCGGTTTTGAAAATCCTAATTTTTCTAATCATGTTTTTAAATTATCAAAAGCTTTGTATGGTTTGAAACAAGCTCCTAGAGCTTGGTATGAGACGCTTTCAAAATTTTTTATTGAAAAAGGTTTTAATAGAGGTAAAGTTGATACTACCCATTTTATAAAGGTTCAAGGTAAAGACATCCTAATAATTCAAGTTTATGTTGATGATATCATATTTGGTTCCACTAATGAATCTCTTTGTCAAGAATTTTATAAGATTATGCAAGGTGAATGTAACAACCAAGGTTACGTACAATCGTGTAAAGTTAAATCCCAAAAATTTTTAAAGGCAAACTTGGAAGTTGGCAAGAAGTTATAAGTGAAGGAAATAAAAGAAGAAAGGATCAAATTGAACAAACTAAAAAGTTTAGGGGCTTAATGGTTATTTATGAAAAGTTGAGGGATCAATGTGCAATTATACCAAAAATTGAAAAATATCTTTATAATTATCTTTATATCTTGAAAATTCTAGAAATTCTTCCTTATTTCTTATGTGCTAGCCGGCCACCCCACCCTACCCATCCCCTCTCATTCTCTCAAATTCTCTTCATCCTCTCCAATAATTCTCTTCAAGTATTCCACAAAAATCTCATCAACAATCACATCCAAGGTTAGTTTCTTGATAAATTCTTCATTTTCTTTAGATATTCTACTTGATCATGCTAAGATCTTAGCTCCATAAACATGTTAAGGTCTGAAATCCATCTATTAAGTATGAGTTTTACTCCCCTTTGGTAAGAATTAAAAGGATTTGAAAGCATGAATAAGAAAATGGGGAAAAACAAAAAAGCAAAACAGGGGAAATTGAGCATGCTTGTTGTTCGGATTTTCTGGGTTCGGAAAATCTGTCTTTGTATTTTTTTGATATTTTTCCTAGAAACTGGACTTCAATACGAGAATGTTAGCTTTTGAATCACCCAACACCGATAAGCGGTTAAAAAGATAAAATTCGTTGAAGTTGGCTGTCCTGATTTAACTCCTATTTTGGCATAGTTTCGGGATTTATCAAATTTGATCAAGATTTTGTTCTAATTGTCTAAGTTAGTTATTTTTTTCATAAAGTAGACTTATTTTCTGAGATAAAACAATTGGAATTACTTCAATATTCCTTACCAAACTCAAGTTATGATTTTTCTAATCTAGCTTGATAGTAAGGAATTCATTGTTTAATAGGAATATAGTACTAAATGATGATTATGGATTATGGAAATCTGTAAGGCATGGAGTACTAGAAAGGAATTTGATAAGGACATGAATATGGAGTTGAATTATGGAGAAAATGATTATGGAAATGATATTAAAAAATTTGGGTATGTTGTTTTGAGTATGAGAAATTAGTATTGACCTTGGGGGAAGATTATGAGATTTAAGTTGCATTCATAATTGTATAATTCTTTGAGTATGTATAGATACTAATTATCGTTAATCTCTAGGCCACGTAGATCCGACGTCACCTGTGGATCCCGAAGTTTCAGATTGAGGTGTACAGTGATATCATCTCAAGTATTGTGAGTAAACGACAATTATAGTTATTTGAAATTTCTTTAATTATAATTATAAATTTTTTAGTATGATATTTATTTTACGTATTAAAGGTATATGCGATATATAATAATATGAATTGATTTGTTATTAAAGTACATTTATTTCAAGAAATATTATATCGAGCAAGTTGGTTGATTTATGAAATATGATTATACATAGAATTTGACGTACATGATTTTGGCTCCACCTGACTTAATGTATGAGATTATTCCCTAGACCGAAATACTGGAGCTGCGTGCTATGCCTTTGTGGCCGGAGCCACCTCTAGAGTCCCAATTGAGTGATATTAGGCTGGGGTATGGGAGCTGCGTGCTACGCCTTTGTGGTGGGAGCCACCTCCAGAGTCCCTATCCCGTTATATTTGCCTTTTGGAGGCACGTCATAGTGACACATATGCCTTTGGGGAGTCCTATGGTGATATTGGCCTTTGGAGCCGGCTACTAGTATGCCTACATGGATATTATCTGATTATTTCATGGATGTATTGTTATGCATGAGAGTAAGTTGGAGCCTAATTATATGAAACCTGATTTACTTTACAGATTTTATACATTGATTTGGTATTATAATACTGTTATACATTTGAAAACTTCGCTACATCTTTGAATTATTCATTATAGTTTTACTATTATTTATTTTGAAAACGTCTATTATGTTTTAAAGGTTATCATTATAATTTCAAATGTCTTAAAAAGTTGTCTACTCACTGAGATATTCATATATCTCACCTTTTCATATTCTCATTTTCAAGTTACAGTTAGGTGTCGGGACTGCTGCCTTCCTCTACTCTCCGCTTCAAATAGTATATTGACGTGGTGGGCATCGTACTTAAACTTCTAGAAGTCTTGTTCTTTTGATGTCTTTTATCTAGTAAACCTTTTTTAGATAGGTTTACTTTTAGATAAATTGTATATATTTGAAGTTATAAGACAATTAATCAATATGTATTGACTTGAATATAGATTGATCATGGATAATATCCGAATATGAATGTATAAATGGGATAAATGGTATTAAGAAATACTGCTTGCGGAGGATATAAATTGAATGTCTTTTGCAGGATAGTTATAGTTAAGATAGAAGGAAACTCTGCCGGATTTTAGGTAGATTATTCGGACAGGGTGTTACATAAAAAATATAAATATAAAAACAAATTCTTGAAAATTTAAAATATTGTTAAAAAAATATAATACAAATACTAAAAAACTTAATAAAAAAATTAAAAATTATTGGATTAAGTAACTAAGAGCCCAATAAGTTATTGGATAAAGAGAAAAAATCATTTATATAAATGTTTAGTGGATTTTATTTATAACTTCTTTCCTTCTAATGATGTTTTTTAAAATGTAGCCAAATGGTTTTTTACTTTTGTTTTTTTAATGTCATTTTATATTTATTTTAACTCAGAAAACAAAAAGAAATTTTTTATATAACCATTAATTATAATATATTCAATATCAAATATCAAATATTAAAATTATATCAATACTATATAAATTAGCTTTTATATATCATGGTTTCTTAAAATTTCTAAGTATTAATTATTAAAATTAAATCAATTAATTGGTATTCTGTTTGTGTCTACTATTTACCATTTTAATTAAACATTTAGTCAATTAGTGTATATACTTAGATCTAATGTTCTTATGTTAGCATTTATATTTATGTCCAAACAAAAAAATATAAATATAAGAACAAATTCTTGAAAATTTAAAATCCTCTTAAAAAAATTATAATATACAATAACTAAAAAAACCTAATAAATCAAAATAAATATTTGTTGGACTAAGTGAATATAAGAGTCCAATGAGTCATTTATGTAAATGTTTAGTGGGCTTTACTTATAACTTATTTCTTTCTAATGATTTTTTTACATGCAGCCCAATAATTTTTTATTTTTACTTTTTTAGTGTTACTTTATATTTAATTTAACTCACTTATAAAACAAAAAAAAATCTTATATAATCATTAATTATATCTATATTCAATACTAAACATCAAAAAGATTTAAAAATATAAGTATATAACAATTGCAAAATAATAAGAAGTATCAAAATATACCAAAAAAAAAATTATTCATACTATAAGTAAATATATTGAACTTATATATTTAGCTTTTATTTGAACTTTTGGACTAAAAAATAATAGAAAATATTCAAATATAAAATATTAATACTCAATTTATAAATAAAATTATTATATAAATATAAATATAAATATTTATATTTATATAAATATTTATTAATTTTTAAAATTTTAATTTAGTATTTTTGTAAGTGAAATTAATCATTACATTCGAAATTAAAAAAATATTTATAGCTTAAAAAATTTCAAAATTATTGAATCCGTCTAGGTCGGCCCGAACTTGAACCGGAACCCAAAAAATCCCGTATCCGAAATGGCCCGATCCCGAGATAGCCCGAATACGAAATTATCCGAACCCGAAAAAGCCCGAATCCGAAGTAATCTGAATCCGAAAATATCCGAGCTAGAGATGATCAGAATCCAAAATAACCCGAACCCAAAATAACTCGAATCCGATGATAGCCCGATCCGAACCCACCCGAACCGACCCGTTTGCCACCTCTACTCTTATCTCCCCTACACAATCTATCCAATCAACTACTCTAACAATTTGACTCAAAAAATAAATAATTCAGTATGGGTTACCGAACGAGGTGAGAAGTATTTGAGAAATTGATAAGAAAATGGTAGCAGGTGAGGAAAAGATAGGTAGCAGGAAAGGAAGAACAAAAAAAAGGCTTCTGTTTGTTTCTCCAACCCTTTTGACTGTTTTAATTTTTTTAATTCAACGACAGATAAAACGGTAGGTATTGAGAATAGAGGGCAGGAAAAAGAAAAGAAAGAAAGGATGGTGATGTGGATAATTTCAGCATTCTCTAAAATGTTCAAAAGTTTATCTTTCAGTGAATCATGCAAATATTCAGAGCTGAGATGTATTTATAATACTTTATATAAATTGTTAACATGTAAAATTAATTATTAACGTGTAAAAATTTAAATAAATTTATAATATTTTAAAAACACAAAAAAATAACACGAACACGAACACAAATTTTTTTTCGTGTCGTGTTCATGTTATTTTTCGTATTGTGTTTTAATTATTTTTCTATGTTGTGTTCGTGTCGTCTCTCAATTCATCTCATATTTTACATAGTTTGTCATTGTGATTCAATTTAGAAAAAAAATTGTATGTTTGTGTCGTATCTCAATTCATGACATATTTTGCATAATTTGTCATTGTGATTCAATTTAGAGACAATTTTGTGTTTTCTTAACGTGTTCGTGTTCGTACTTTTTTTTTTGTTTTTTTTAAAATATTATAAATTTATATAATTTTTTTAACGGTAATAATTAATTTTACACGTTATTAATTTATTTGTTCCATAACATTGTTGTCATTGCTGTTAAAAAAATAGAAAGCGAATCGTTTCATCCGCAGCGTAGCGCAAGCCTTTTTCCTAGTTTATATAAATTTATAATATTTTGAGAACACAAAAAAATAACACGAACACGAAAATATCACGAACACACAAATTTTTCTCTAAATTGAATCACAATGACAAACTATGTAAAATATTAGATGAATTGAGACACGACACGAACACAACATAGTAAAAATAATTAAAACACAACAAGAAAAATAAAACGAACACGATACTAATACATGATGAAAGTGTAAAAATGTACATAAAATGAATTATTAATATGTAAAAATTTATATAAATTTATAATATTTTAAACATAAGAAAATAACACGAATTTTTTTTTTCATTTTTTTCTTTTCATTTTTTTTCTTTTTTTCATTTTTTCTTTCTTTTTTTCTTTCTTTCCTTTCCTTTCTTCCCTTCCATTCCCTTCCCCTCCCTCTTTTCGTTCCCCTTTTTTCTCCCTCCTTCCTTTCTTTCTCTTTCCCTCTACCCTCTATCGAAAAAAAAAACAAAAGGAATGAAATTTATCTTTTGGATGGCCTAACTTTGCAGCAAAAACAACAAAATTTATCTTTTGGATATCTAATATATAAATTAAAAATATAAAAGGGATATATAGAATATTTTAAGCGATAAAATAATAATTTTAAAAGGCGGGGCGAGGCGGAGCAAGCATTTACCAAAATTGTCCCGCTCCACTCCGCCTCCCTTTTTTCAACAACAAAAAAAAACTCCTCATTCGGAGGGGATTGGTGTGGAATTCGTGAAGCGAATCGAATTTTTCCATCCCTAATTTATACTTCACTTTTATTCTCTTTCCTTTTCTTTGATTTTCTTCCATTTTTCATTTTCATTCATTTTTAGTCTAAAACTAGAATAGCATAAAATTACAACATTACTTATATATTCATAATTAACATTAATTAAATATTTTTTCTATTCATATTAATCATATAATTATTGATATAATCAATTAAGCTTTTCAAGAGTTACTTTTATATATAGTTATAAAATCGAAATATAAGGTAAAAAATAAATTCAAAATTAAACATTTTGTTAAATGATAAGTATATGTATCTCCTTATAATCAAAGAACTAATTTCTAATTTTTAGACTAAAAATTTATAATTAAGCATGAATATAGTTTTCACGCTTTATATCATTTCTCCTAAGATAAATATACTACACATAAAATAAGTAAATATTTCAAATATATTTTTTAATCAAGTAGGTTATTTTTATGTTACAAAATTTTCACTTTCATTTCTTTCTTTGTTGAAATTGAAAAACAATAGTAAGAAATAAGTTATTTTTTAAAATCTATGTATATAAAAATATAAGTATATTACATTTACCATTTATTTTTAAGTTAATAAAATTATTTTAATGTCATGCTATTTTTTTCTCTTGTTTTTTTCTTTAATTAATAGATTAAACGACAATTAGGGCTCAATTAAATTCAAAATACAATTCTAATTAAAAGATTATTATATATAGTAATAATAGGTAATAGATGTTACGAAAAGGCTTTTGCATGGGTGAGATAAACATAGGAATAAAGTTGAGAAATAGTTAAAAAAGACTAAATATTAAAATATATATATATTGAATTATGTTATTTTTTAAAGTAAGTTCCTATATTTTTATTATATTCAAATAAGCCCTTATAATTCAATGTAATCACCAATTTGAATGTATTGAATCTTGAAACTGGAGCAAAACCAAACTCTTACTTGTAACCTTTAGCTACTAAGCGCGTCTTGTATTTGTCAATTTTACCATTTTCTTTTAGTTTCATTTGTTAAAACCATTTGACACTTATTATCTTGTGCCCCTTTGGAAGATTCGTCAATTGTTTCTTTCAATAGCTGCAATTTCATAATCTATTGCCTTCCATCATATTGGTTCATTGACAACATTTTCAAAAGTTGTAGGGCCACACTCTAAAAAAAGAGCAAAATATGTAAGTGGGTCCTCAAATTGGTCAGATTCGGGTACCTTCATAATCAATCATCCATGCAAGTCTTTTCCTTATGCGTTGTGGTCGTTGTTCATCATCCACTACTATTATTGATGAGCTTTGACCTTTTACTGAAACAATATGTGTATTTGCTAGTTGTTGCACATTCTCCACATGCTGCTGCATTTTCTCATCTCCATCAAAGTATGCGAGAATATGCTGTCCTTGCCTAACAAATTTTTCGTTACATGGTTGGGTTTCTTCTTCATCAAATATAACATCACATCTAATGGTGATTTTCTTGGTGTTAGGATTATAAAACTTATAAGCTTTTGATTGATCACTAACACCTAGAAAAATACATTTTTATGCTTTGTCATCAAGCTTACTCCTCTTTTGGTGTGGAATATGGGCATATGTTATACATCCAAAACTTTTGAAATGATTGATGGTTGGTCTATGTTCTCTCCATGCTTTTTCAGGTGTCATATTTTGAACAGCAAGTGTGGGACTTCAGCTCAATATATGAATATGCTCATATTGACTTCTTTAGACCAAAAATTATTGAAATTCCACTCCTTGACAAGAGGCTTCGTACCATATTTAGAATTGTGTGATTTTTCCTTTTGCAAACACCGTTTTGCTGAGGTGTGTAAGTTGCCTCTTGATTCTTCGAGTCTCACAAAAATCTGCAAATTCATGTGAGTTGTATTCTTCACCATGACCAGTACAAAAAACCTATATTGGACTGATGGCTTCTTTCTCAACAAGCGCTTTTGTTAATAGTATTCCAGCTTTTTCTTGCAAAAAATTTACCCATGTTTTTTGACTATAATCATCAATGAAAGTAATTAAGTATCTTTATCTCCATTTGAAGTTGGGTTTATCGGCCCACAAATGTCGGAATGAACCAGCTCCAAGATCTTTTTCGTTCTCCATGATTTTCTTTGTGGAAATTGATTACGATGTTGTTTGCTAACAATTTAGCAAGAGAACTGAAATTTGAGGCAAACCCATCACACATTCACAATGTTCTTCCATTGTAGTATCTTCAATCCGCCAAAATTCAAATGCCTATAGCGAAAGTGCCATAACGAAGTCATCCTCCTCCAATCTTGCAGAAAAGCAAGAATGGATAATGTTGTGGAGATATAGTGGAAACATCTGGTTTTTTTTGCCAGTAAAAGAATATGTATTTATAAGAAGAACCAATTACATCTCAGAGAAACAAAACTGACAAAACATTGAAGAGGATCCATAGGCAAGGAACCTCTAAATATTTAGGCCCAACAGAAAATTACATAGGGGGGGCTGGTAATCCATCCCTGCTCAAAATATGTAAAAAAGAAGATAGAGGTGTTTCCACCCAATTTGTAAGGCACATCCTCTTTTTGACCTGGTTTGCCACCCAGTCAGCCGCTTTATTAGCTTCTCTCCTTATCCATGCAAATTCAATTCCTTCAAATCTTCTACTTCTACTTCTACTCTTTATATCCTGTACAAATGGATATAATCTCCAATTCCCATTTTTTTCTCTGTTATTTCTTTATACAAAATTTCAGAATCCAACTCCAAAACAACCCTTGACAGCTTTAGCTTTTCTGCCAAAATCAACCCTTCCTTAAGAGCCACGACTTCTGTCTCAATTATAGATCTAGTTTTGATTTTGCCTGCATACCCAGCAATCACTTTGGCACTTTCATTCCTCACCACCACTCCAATGCCTGCCTCCTCTTTTGAACTGCATTTACCATTACAATTAACTTTAATCCATCCAGCCTTTGGCCTTTGCCATTCACTTTTGTCATCCAGGCATTCCGTTCGCAATGCATCTTTGTTTTGCATATCATTTAACAACAGTTCATTAATGTTGTCTTTAATCTTTCTGATACACAGAGACGGATCTGGATTCTTGTTCTTAAACACCTTTTCACATCGCTGTTTCCATATATGCCAACAAGTCATTACAATGCTGATCCCCAGTTTCTCTTTATCTGCCTTGGTCATTCCCTCTTGTCCCACTACCTTTAGGAGCCAATCATCGAAAGTTGTGATTCTTTTTTGTCTACCTTACATCCCAACTCCCCTCCATACCAAACATACTGAGTCCACTCACATAGCAGAATTACATGCTCAATAGATTCTTCTTCTTTATTACAAACAGGACATATGGGAGACTTTTTTATTTTCCTCTTCCAAAATTGCAATTAGTAGCAATGTAGTTACAACAAACTTTCCAGATGAAGTGTTTTACCTTCATGGGAACTGATATACTCCATATCAATTTCCAAATACTTTCTTCTATCCTATGAGATGATGATTCTGCTTTAGTTGTTCTCCTAGTATCTTTTTTCCTTCAGTACATGATATCCAGACTTCACCGAGTAGCTTCCATCTGTCATTTTTGGCCATATAATCCTGTCCTCCCCTCCTTGCTCACATATTAGAATTCCTTTTATAGCTTGTGCTTGCTCTTCTGAAATAATATTTCTAATTGGCTCCAAGTTCCATGCTTCCTTACTCATATCCATTATCTCTGACACTTTTTGAGGTATCACCTGATCCTCCATGACAGGCCTAGGTAATTCAATTCCCGGTATCCATTTGTCCTCCCAAATGTTCACATCCCATCCATTACCTGCCACATCAGTTTATCCTTAATAAAATCTCTACCTTCTAATATACTGGCCCATGCCCATGATGCTCTTCATCCCTTCCTTGCATCCATTAAGGAATTCTTGGGAAAATAAATCCCTTTCAACACTCTTACCCATAAAGCCTTTGGATTTTTAATCATCCTCCAACATTGCTTAGCAAGAAGAGCAGTATTGAATAGGTTTAAATCTGTAAACCCCATCCCTCCAATCCCTTTCCTCTTTGTCAGATTTAGCCAGCTCAGCCAATGGATCTTTCTATCCTCTTTCTGTTCTCAGCACCAAAAGGCAGCCAAGGCAGAATTTATCTCATCACACAACTTCTTAGGCACTTTAAAGCATTGCATGGTGTATGTAGGTATTGCACAGGCAACGACTTTAATCAACACTTCTCTACCTTTTTGTGTCAACAAATTCTTCTTCCATGATTGATGTTTGCTCAGTATCCTCTCCTTAATGAAGTTCATGGCCGTTTTCTTTGTTTTACCCCAGAAAGATGGAATGCCCAGATAAGTCCCTGGATTATCCGCTTTAGGAATCTTCAACAGCTCTGACATTCCTTCATTCTCTATTGCTGAACATTAGCACTAAAGATTATACTGGACTTGTTTAAATTAAGGAGCTCTCCAGAACCTTGACAATATTGTTGGAAATTATCACTCATAACAGAACAATTGTTAGTATCAGCAGTCAAAAAGAAATGGGAGTTATCAGCAAATAAAAGATGAGACAAAGCTGGGCAATCCTTACCTATTTTAATTCCCTCTAGATATCTAGACTCAATAGCACTATTGACCATTCTAGACAACACATCAACCACAAATCAGAACAGGTAGGGAGATAGAGGATCTCCTTGCCTAAGACCTCTAGTAGGAATAGTTGTGTTAGATTGCTTACCATTGACAACTATATTGTAGGAGACAGAAGAGACACATTCCATGATCCACCCTATCCATTTGTTATCAAAGCCCATTTTCCCCATGACAGCTGCCAAAAAGTCCCACTCCACACGATCATATGCCTTATTCATATCAATCTTGAGGGCCATTTCCTGCTTCCTCCCTTTCTTCTTTAGCTTTAAATGATGGAATAGCTCACTGGCAACCAGTACATTGTCTTGTATTTGTCTCTTTTCTATAAACGCACTCTGGTTCTGAGTTATAAGACCCTCCATATGCTTCTTTAGCCTTTCTGTTAAGATCTTGGATATAATCTTATATGCATAATTGCAACAGCTGATAGGTCGAAATTATGAAACTTCTTCAGGATTTTTAACCTTGGGGATAAGAACCATATTCGTCCTATTCATCTCCTTCAGCATATGCCCATCATGGAAGAAGCTTTTCACCGTTTTGACAATGCTTTCTTTAATAATGCTCCAATGTGTTTGGTAGAAACACCCATTATATCCATCTGCCCCGGAGCTTTAAGAGCTCCAATTTTGAAAGCAACATTCATGATTTCACTATCATCCACATCCTTTACCAACGCATCATTCATCTCCTTACTAACAATTCTTGGCATTACATCCAATATACCTTCCCAATCCCTTTTTCCCCTGTAGTGAACAGCTTCTTGTAAAAATCACGAAATTTCTCCTATATGAGTTCTTCTTCTTCTATCCACTGTTCATCTTCTCTTTTAATTCTGAGCACTTTGTTTTGTCTTCTTCTTATCATTGTTGATTGATGAAAGAACTTTGTATTTCTATCTCCATGCTGCAACCAATTTATGAGTGACCTTTGGAGCCAATACTTCTCTTCCTTGTCCCACATCTCCTTTAGCTCTACAATCAGTTTCCTCACCTCCCCATGCTCTTGCTCGCAATCATTCTCACATTGTATTTCTCATATCTTCTTCATTAGACCCTCAATGATTTTCCTGTTATTTGGGAAGGTTTTTTTGCTCCACTCTATCAACAATTTCTTACATTTCTTCAGCTTCTGCACCAGTTGATATGCATTTGACCCAGCCACCAGAGTCCCCCATCCATCCTTGATAACTTACCCACACTCCTTATTTTCAGTCTAAATTATCTCAAACTTGAACTGTTTGGGCCCTAGTTTATCCCTGACTTCTGAATCAACAAGTACATGAGCATGATCTGAACCTACCATGGGTAAGTTAAACACCAGAGTCTTTGGATATCCTTCTATCCACTTCAGATTGGCAAGAGTTCTATCAATCCTTTCCTTAATCACACCCTGTTCTCTTTTATTCACCCAAGTAAACTTCAGTCCTTGATAGTTCAAATCAATCAAATTTGAATCTTCTATCATCTTTCTAAAGCCTTGAATCTTCTTCTCAACTCCAATCCTGCCACCCTCCTTCTCATAGTGATAGAGGATGTCATTAAAGTCCCCCACACATAGCCAAGGGATATCAATAGAACTTGCTCTTTCCCTTATCAACTTCCATATCTGCTGTCTTTCCTCAAAATCAGTATATAACCAGAAAATTCTAAAATTTTGCTATTGTAAACTGTCACTAACCTCCATATCAATCAAATTTTTACAGCTTCCAAACATCTGGTTGACTGTCATGTTAACTTGGGCTATCAAATCCAATTTTTATCTTCTCCACTACTTATGACAGATGTGTTTTCAAATAAATTTATGATCAATATTTGTTCAAATCATTTTTTAATTAATTTTTATTTATCTTTTTACTCAATTTAAAGTCATTAAATTTTAATCATAGATTAATTTTCATTTGTATTCTAAACCTTAGGATGGATTAAAGTAGTGGATATTTTAGATTTTAAAGCATGAAATTTGATCGGAGAAAATAACAGTTTCATAGCTAATGTCAATAGTAGGACTTTTTACTTCAAGTCAATAATTAAATTAACTTTTTTAGAAAATATAAAGGTAATTCTTTTACAATAATATAATAATAATAATAATTGTCGCAACCTAAAAAATAACAAGTCTTATCGCGAGACATTACTCGTTAAGTATGACATTGGGGACAACAGAGGAATAGGTGACTTAATTCCTCTTGAAATAAAATGAGGGTTTGAAAATGACATCGAAAAAAAAAATGAAGTCGCCACCAATCTTTTTTTTGGCTAGATGTGATAGGCCACCTATTAAAACCGGTTTTGTAAAACATTTTAAAATTAATTAAACATTTTAAAACTAATTTCAAAGTCTGCATTTTTAAACCAGAGAAATCAAAGAAGTGGGTTCGGGAATCGGTTACGTGCGGGGAAGGATTAGCACCCCCACAACACCCGTATAAAATGGTACCTTATTAATCGTGTGTTATCTCAAGTCTCGGTAAAAAGTCGATTTTAGATTTGACATTTCAAAATAATTCCCAATTTAAAGAAAAATAATTCCATTTTTAATTGAAATTGATCCGAAATTTATTAATTCAAAATTTTTCTATACTCCCCGACAAACTCGGCAAAATATAGAAATTTTTATTTATTTGAAAATTTTTCCGAATCATTCTCTTTTTAAAAAAAAAAAAAGATATTCTATTATTAATGATAATTGATGATATCCTCCCCGGCAACCCGAAGGAGAACTCATCAATTATTTTAACTCGGAAATAACTTTATTTTATTTAAAATCATTATCTTTTTCTAAAACATTTTAAAAAGATGAATATGAACATGTATGACATGGTAAAAGATGACATAGCAAAATCTAGATGACATAGTATAATCTAAATGACATGATATAATCTAAGTGACATGGTATATTCTAAATTACATAGCATAATTTAATAACATGACATAATAAATAAAAAAAACATAAAATAACATTATAATAAAATATGCATGAAAAAAAAAAAAAAGGCAATTCATAAACATAATAAATCCTAAATGATATGACAAAATAAATAATGACTAAGCAAGAAGCATAGAATAACATAAAATATTCATAACCATATAACAATCAATATAACATCATGAAATATAAATCAAAACAATAACATCACCATAGAAATATTCATAGCAAAAATCATATATCATATAATATGCATGAACATGGAAAATGCAATGCATGAGAGTGTATTTTTTCCTTTAAATAAGGACATCCGTATACCTAAAAAGATATCCGACTACCTTAAGAAAAGACTTAAATCAGATTTTCTAAATACTTTATGATTGGATGAAAAACAATTTGAAAATTTTGGATGAAAATGGTACTATGGTCAAAACCCCCTTTTAAAAATGCTCTATTTTCCTAACTTTGAAAACCCGAGTTGACCACCCTTGACCCGACCTTTATAGAATCAAATTTTAAGATTAAAATGACTTAGAAATCAACCTAGGATAGTAGCTATTGTTCTAAATCAACCCCCTTTTAATGCCTTAACCAAAACAAAAAATTATTTTCTTCTTGAAATCAAATCTGACTTTTCTGAATAGTTTTAGAACGCGATTGTTTTACCTATTTTAAAATTTTCAAAAAAATCTGAAAAAATTATGGGAGACTCAGAATATGTCGAATCCTATGGGAACAAATCATCTTAATTTTTAGACTAAGGATGAACTACCCGAAAATTCATGAAAATCAGAACGCTGGGTGAAAAACTGTTTAACCAAAAAAGATTTTTTAAACCTTTGATAAAAAGGTCCAAAAATCAGAATAAAAAATATTATAGACTCCTCTAAGGTCCTACAAACAGTGGTAAAAATTTCTAAAAATTTAGACAAGGATTGCCTAATGAAAAAAAAATCACAAAGGTAGAAAATCCAACTTGACAACATCTTATTTTTTCACAAGCATGCTCATGAGAGCATGGCTTTGAGCCATTGATTGACTTAAGTCAAAAATCAAGTGGGATGATATGAAATGCATGAACAAACAGCAAGTTAAATGCATGAAATGCATGACTTAATGCCTAAATGACATAGAAATATGCATGGCATAAAAGATGACCTAATGCCTAACATGAAATGTGCATGGCAATAAATGTAATCCTAGACCTAATATGCATGAAATATGCATAGCAATAAATATAACCCTAGACCTAATGGACATGAAACCATGCATGGGAATACAAAATAACCTAAGACCTAATAAGCATGAAAATATGCATGACATACAAAGATGACCTTGATGCCTAAAATGTCATGAGAATATGCATGGCAATATAACATGATCTAATGCCTAATATGACATATAAACATGAATGGCTAACATGAACATATAATGACTAAATGAACATAATAATAATGCAAGGACATGGAAAAATAAATACATAATCACATGGCATAATGATGCAAAGCATGAATGGAAGCATGATACCCAAACAACCATGATAAAAATGCAAATGCACAAGGCAAAAACAAGATGGAAACCGAATGGACATTAAAAATATGTGAGATCCTAGCAAGGCAATAACACAAACATATGGCATGACAAATATGCAAGACATAAATGAAAGCATGATAGACAAATAATCATGATTAAAATGCAAAGATATAGCTAGGCAAATACACAAACACATGGTATGGCAATAATACAAAGCATGAACAACTTGATGTAGTAAAAACAGAAAATTAAAGTTAGTAAATAAAGCAAGTAGACATGAAAATAAATGATAAAAACAGAAAAATAAGAACAAGTAAGTAAAGAGAGTGGAAATAAGCTCCATATCTTGATTATTATAGAAAGCTAAAACAACCAAACAATCTAATCCACCACAACCAACATAGGAAATAAATCAAACACAAGGCAATCATACAAAAGGGACCATTCGGCCATCTTGAAAAGAATGAGTAAAAATTTGTTTTTGATTTTTTTGTGAAAACACAAGATAGGAGCCTTAAAAGGGAGTTTTAAAAACCTTTATTTTATAGTAAAATAACAAGAAATCATATGAAAAATGAGCAAAATCAGCATAGAAAAAGAAAGGAAAATGCAAGAGTTAGGTGCCAAAAGGCTACCTTTCAAAGCTATCTTTCAAGCTTCCTTCTCTTCTAAATTTTTCTTTGCTTTTTTACCACTTAGCTATTGCTCCAACATGAAAATACTCAGCTAAAAAAAAACCCCTAAAAGAATGAAAACCCCCTTCATATAGGCAGCCGAATGGTCTCTTGGTGTTGACATAATGTTGTCATTTTTTTTCCTAGCTAGCAAGATCTAAAGGCCACTAATCAAAGATGCTAAAAATGTGAATTTACAATGATAAGATGAAGTAATCAGCCCCTAACAATAACAGCTGGCCTAAAATATGTAACCATAATGTGCTCATCCTTCCTCTTCATTCATTTGGCCACTTGGCAAGATCACAAAGGCTCAATCAAATAAAGATACCATTTTGCTATCCATTTTTGGCCTTTGGATGAGATAACTCAGCCAACCTTCCCCTCTTCATGGGTTGGCCAAATGGCCCTTCAAATTCCAGCAACTTCTCTATTTTTTAAATTGCAAAAATGGCCCTCTTCGATTTCTTCGGTAAAATTGCACTTTAGCCCCCCCAAACTTGATTAAATTGCAAACGGACCCCAAATCCAGATTTTCTTTTGCCAATACCTCCTAAATAATATAAAATTTAGTTCTTAAAGTTTTCATAATTTTTCAAGTCATTTTCCTATTTTTCCCGGATTTATCTTCTCGAATTTCGGTTTGATGCCTCCCAAATTTAGCCTTTTTCAATTGAGCTCCGATTCTGGATTTTTCTTCTCCAATCTCTTCCAAATAATATAATATTGAGACTGAAAGTTTTGGTAATTTTACGAGCTCGTTTCCTACTTTTCCCGTATTTATCTTCTGGAATTTCAACTTAGTGCACCCGAAGTTTGCCATTTTTTTAATGAGCTTCGATTCCGGATTTTTTTCTCCAATATCTTCCAAATAATATAAAATTGAGATCTGGAAGTTTTCATAATCTGAGCTCATTTGCTATTTTTCCCGGATTTATCTTCTAGAATTTCAGCTTAGTGCACCCGAACTTTGCCATTTTTCAAATGAGCTCCGATTTTGGATTTTTCTTTTCCAATCTCTTCCAAATAATATAAAACTCAGATTTGGAGGTTTTCATAATTTTCCGAGCTCGTTTCCTATTTTTCTCGGATTTTCCAAGATTGTCCTTTAACCCCCGAAACCTCGATTGTACTCAAAACAGGTTCGATTTCCAGATTTTCTTTTTCCATTGGCTTGGTTATATATTGAATTGGAGTTGGTCCGAAAACGCCCAATTTGAACGATCAAATTCCCCTCCGATTTGATTTTTCCTTTTTCCAATATCAGAAATTTCCTCGTTTTTTCGTTTTTTCTCCAACTGACTCTTTTCTCGGAATTACTTCAAACTGAGCCTTGGGATTTACTCACTCCTCATCAATTAAGGACTTTAATTTTACCGAATCGGATCATCTCTACAGTTTTTCCCAATTTTTGCAAAAATCATCAAAAACCCTAATTTCTGGTTTTCCTTCCAAATTGACTCTGCCTCTGGTTCTGTTTCAAATTGACTTTTCCAATACCCGTAGTCAATGATTATATTCCATTTGGAATCTCCAATTTCGACCAATTTGATCGTTTAAGCACTTTTCCCCAAATTTACCGAATTAGGGTTTTTTTTCACTGAATCTCCATAACCCATCTTCCGAACTCCATATCTCTCGTTGTAGACCTCGGATTATCAAAATTCTTTCACCATTGTTCAATAAATTTTGGATCTTGATTTTGAATGAGGGTTGACTTTTTTATTGGTTGACTTTTTTGGGGTTGACTTTTCCAGGGTTGACTCTTTTCGGATTGAGTTTTCGTGCTTGACCTCCTAAAGAAAGTCTTGGAGTACCACCTGCAAGTTGAGAACAGACTTTCTGCATTCTAAAACATCACCAGGAAGAAATTACCTGATTTAGTGGTCTTGACAAAATTAGGTGTCTACAATAATATTAGAAAATTTCTACTTCTAATTGCATGAAAAAAATTGATTTCTTAATGAAAAATAGTTTTGTTTCGTAAAAGACATTGCCTCCCTCAAGTCAATTAAAATCAGCCTCAGTCGCAATATATTGCAAAATGGATCATAAAGGTGGCGTACCAATTAGGGCAAATGCCAAACAAACTCTGAATGATATTTCTCCGACCATATCATGGAGAGAGATTTCTTATGGCCATTTTTTTTGGACTGATTGCGACAAGATTTTTATTATCTCAAGTTATAAGAGAAAACAATCCTCCTCACTACTTAATCCAAGACCTGTCTAAGAGTCGGGCTACCCGCTCGGTCCGACAGATTCGACTTGTATTAGATCGGATCTTGATAGAAATTTTTTCAATTTGAGCTGGTCCAACTCGACTCGAATTACTGTTCATTAATAAAAAAAATATTTTTTATTTTCATTTAATTATAAAACATATAAATGTTAATATAAAAAAATAATATTTTAATATTTTTTAAATAGTAATATGAGCTTTTGAGCCGGTCCGAGCCGGATATGGATAACGAAAGTAAAAAAATTTCGGGCCATGGCCCGACCCATGGATATGTCTACTTAATCCTAGGATGATGCATGTGTTTTCAAATAAATCTATGATCAATTTTTATTCAAATCATTTTTAATTAATTTTTATTTATCTTTCTACTCAATTTAAATTCATTAAATTTCAATCATAAATTAATTTTCAGTGTGTATTCTAAACCTTAGGATGAATTAAAAAGTGTGGATATCTTCACTAATAGTTCGGCTCGATTCGATTTTTCGATTTTTGTTGCTTAGCCCTAATTAATAAGTCGCTAAGTCAAGTTCTTGGACACCTCTAAGTTTGGCCCAAGTCCAACCAAGGGAGAGGTTTGATTTTTTTAGACTTTAACAAGATTATAATGTGCTCAAATGCAAATTTTTTTTTTTTTTTTTTTTTGTAGGAATTGAACCTTGTAACTCAAACTAAAAGTCCATACTACCCATAAGTTGTTTTCAATCTAAAGAAATAATTGGGCAACTGGCTCTCTTCTTGTCTTAGAAGGTTAAGTGTTTAGCATTTAAACTGCTCGAACAAGGTTCGAGAGTTGGTAAATCAAAAGAAATAATTGGGCAATGAAATTGGTCCCAACCCAAATCTTTATTTCAGTACTAATTAAACATAACATCATCTTTGAAGTAGTTTGCATGTTACCAGTTGACCGACAAGACCATATAAACCTAGTATATGGTAACAAATTTATTGTTTGGTACAATCTGTTGGGGCAAAAGAGACAGTCCCCTTTTGAAGATCATACTCCACCTGGAAATTTATTTGTGCATAGTTCCCAAAGATAGAAAAGGGGTTAACGGTGGTTGGAATTATCACCATGCAAAGCAAGTCGCCATTAACCCGAAATGTGTTGACAGGTTGCAACCGAAGGTCAGCGCCAGTGAAATGGAACACCATTTCCGGAACATTGATCTTAGTCTCAGCCCCATAACACAAGCTAAATATGTCGGAAGGGTCTTGCACTGGCTCTTCTCCAATGGCTTCTTTCACCATAGTCTCTACGCTATTATACAAATCTGATTCCAGGTATGTGAGTGTAACTCCAGAATCGATCAGGACATTCCCTTGGCTTGAAGATGGCTGCGCGGTCCTGTCTCCAATGCTAACACCTTCAAGAGTAAGGAAGTAGTAGCTTTCAGGGTATTTGGTTATCATAGGAGTTGAAACAGCTCCAGGACGAGAAGTTATTGCTTCTTCTCCGAAGATTAGTTTACCACTAGATTTTGCAGAACGTGGAACCAAACAATAGGAGAATCTGTGATCAAATTGAGTGCCTATCTGATAAACCAGTGATAAGGGCCCTCTTCCTAGGCCAACAATTCCAGCACTAGGGCTTTTGAAGCTTACGTCATTATTGTGTCCACAGCCAAAAATAGATGTGGGGAATGTGGGTTTTTGACAGTTTGTGGAATCAAAACTCAAGGTATCAGTGCCCAGGGTTCCTATGCTGTATGACCCGTCTCCATAGGAAAGATGGTATTGACAGTCATTTGTGTCCAAGCACTGTTTTCCGCCAAGTGCTTGGCAAGTCTCTGAATCACAGGAAAGCTTTTGGTAAGTTGAAGATGATTCAGGATCAAAAGGAGAAGAACCTTGAGAATAACATTGAATACATGGAGCACATTGTATCCAAGTAAGTGTACTTCCAGTGTCTACAATGGCTAAGTATTCAACAGGTGGGGTTCCAAAGGAGAGTTTCATCAGATAACTACCTCCATTTGGAATCACTACAGACTGGATGGTCTTTTGATCATCAATCAAAGATTGGAAGTGTTTGATTCGGTCCATTGAATGGAGGGCATTTTTTCTTAGGATCTCTGAGGAGGTGAGAGAAGCATTATAGAAGGGAGATTGTGGTGAATCACGATGAATAAGTTCAACACTGAAACCAGATGGTGCCTTTTCTCCAACCACTGATTGAATCACTAAGCTGGAGAAACTTACAGTGAGAACAAGAAACAGTTGATTATGCATCATTCTCAAAAAAAGTGAATAATTGAGAAGAAAGATAAGATGGAGATGATAGAGGGAGTACAACACTTTATATATGCTTGTACTTATAGATTGAACATGGTTTTGCTTAGCTAAAGAATTTAGGGTTAGATAACGTGTACACTTTCTTAATCATTGAAGTAATTTCAAATTACTTTCTAAGAGAAAAAAAAATTAATGAATTCCAATTGGATGAACCTTTTATAGTTTCGTTGATTGAGGTGAAACCTAATATCAATTGGTAATAAATAGAGAGATCCAAGTTAAATATAAAACTACATGCAATTCAAGATTTATCGATGTGAGATAATACTATTTTAATAAGTCACATCACGTGTAGGAGGAGAAATTAGAGCCTATCACATGACAAACTCAGAAAAATAAAAGACAGAAATAACATGCAAAAATAACATAACAGAACTTGAGCTCATGTCAGATTGAGCATTCAACCTAAAATCAATTGATTATAAGTGAATAGACTCAACTTGAATATAAAATTACAAATAACCGAATATTTAACTGATATGAAATAATACAAATTTAACATTGTTCTCATTGGAAAAGTGACACTTTCAAATCATGCCATGACCAAATTCATGAAGAAAGGGTGTTTTCTCATTGTTCCAATGTTGTTCCCTTTCTGTTAAGAAAAATGTATTGGCTTACTTTGTGTGAACAGTGGACCTGAGTCAGGGGAATTTGGTGGCTTAGATAGATACTTCATTCATATAAACAAGTGATTACAAGGGCAATCAATTAGCACTACTTTTACTGGCCAAAACAAAAAATAGCAATACTTTTAAAAGATTGTTTGCTTTCTACAAATTTGAGAATACTCATGGGAAACGAATCAGTCGTGACTCTTGCTTGTTTCACTTTTTATTAATTCCTTAATAAAATCTCCTTTCCATTGTTACACGTTGTATTGATATTTTTTATTTTTTAAACTATAAATTAATAAATTTTAAAAATATTTATTTTAAATTATAAATATTTGCAAAGAGATATCTATTCTAAATTAATTTCTCTTTTTTTTAATCTTTCTCTTTTTCTATAGTGTTTATTCTTTTTTTTTTTCATAAAAAATTTTGTCGGAATAACTATCTTGACTGTCGGTATAGGATTCTTGAACTTATAGCGATAAATGTTTGGGTTTTACCAACGGTTTTTGGACCATTGTTTTTTTTTTTAGTGTCACTCTATTTTAAAGATATATCTATCTATACTACTATAAAACTCCATGACTAATACGTGTTACAAGTCAAGTGATATAAATTCAATTGCAAAAAAAATAAATAAATAAATAAAACATTATAAAATAAATAATATATACTGATAAAATTATATTAGTAATTTAGTTTTTTAGTTTTTTAAAACTAAAGTTATTACCATTTTTTAACTAACTTGTCTCTAGTCTCTACTTTTTATCCATTTTAAAAAGCGGTGTGCAATTATTTTATTTTCTTCACTTTTTTATATTTAAAATGATTACTTTTAATTTTTTAATAATTTATAATAATTATTTATTTTACCAACATAGTGGGTATATATAGCACTAGTGTTATACAAAGATACGTAATCCACGTTTAAATAAATATGATTGATTATAATTTAAAAAATAAAAATATTCATAGAAATATGTTCGTGAAATAAATAATAGGATCAATATTAATGGACAATCAAAGTAAATTGATATTAAATTACAAAAATATCATTTCAAATCAAATTATTTCAAAGTTTACTACATATTTGATATCTCATAATAACAAGTATTTCATGCAAAAATAATTTCTAGAAGAGTTAATAAAAATAATAAAGCATCAAGCCCAAATATAGCCTACAATTCTGGAAGCAAGGAAACCAACATGAGTTAATTCATGGAACTGACATAGGTTAAAGAAAAGCATGATTTTAAAAGTTTACCTTCTGAAGGATATTCGCCTAAGATTCTGAAAGCAAGAAAAATAACATGACTTATTTCATGTAATTGACATATATGTTGAACAAAAGCATGAGTTTAAAAGTTTAGATCGTAAGATAATGGTCCGATATTAATGTAAGTTAATAATCCGATATTTAAGGGATAATGGTCAGCTATACTTTTAAGATAACTGGCATAATGATCATTTAATTTATTGAATAATAAATTAGTATTTATCCTTAATGTTAAATAAATCGCAATCATTCATTTGAATACTTGATAGACGTTCCAAGTTAAAGATAGAGATATATTAAATTGGTCTTCTCCCTATCCATGAGTGTTACTCAACACACTCATATTCAGTTTTCATCAGAAAGTCTTGTGTAACAGAAAACAGAAAGAGGGATTAAGGGAGAAAAATTAATTTATTTGTGAAAATTAGGGATTCAATCATGGCTTCTTCATCTTCTGCATAATGGTACGTTTTCTAAGTGTGAGAATTATGTGTTCAAGATCCTAAATATTTTAAGTATAATTGTCAGAATACTTGACAATTTTATAATTCATGTTTTACATGTGGTATTAGAGCATGGTTGTTGAACACCTAATTTCATCCATGAAATGTTTCTTTTAGAATTTGTTTCCTACATGATTCTTTTTCTTTTGTTAAAAAATTAAATCTGAAAATTATGATACTTTTCTTAAGCGATTACCATAGCTTTCAAATTTAAATTTATCAATTATGGAAATTCACGTTAGTTGTTGCTTGAAGAAAATAATGATTAAAAGAAAAGTCATGTTTCTTTAGCAATTGAAACCATAGATATTGAATTGCGTCTTTTGATTAAGTATGATGAATTTATAGATCTCTTAAGTGATTTATTCACATATGTATGTTTACCGTTTAGGATGTATGGAGATTCAATAATTCTCCAAATATGCCATAATTATCATGTTATATTTATGTTATAATTATTGCAATAGCTATTATGTTTATATGCATGTTTTATGTTTATATAGTTTGTTAGTCATCAAAGTGGGCAAACTAAAATGAATACATGCATAAAGAAAAGTTATTTATTCATAATATTATGAAATGCCTATTAGTGAAAATTAAGTGAATAAATGAACGCTAACTAGTCATGTAATTTCATATTTTTGCCCAAAGATAAATTTATTATTCTATAAAAATAGTGAGCATGATTGAGGTAAATTAACATTTTGGTCAAATATATATTTGCATATCCAAAGATAGCATGTATGTTTGATTTGAAATATTTAATTTCTTGATAAATGTTGATATTGGCATTTAATTAATGTTTAATGATAGAATATCATAGTATCTACTCAAAGGAGGATTGTGCTATGCTTGATTCTTATATCTGAATCAATGAAGTTAATGCATTTTGATTTTGAACATTTATTTATTATTTGCAACTGTTTCACTTCATTCACATGCTTCATTTATTGTTATATTTAAGTGCTTAAACTTCTCTTAATGGTGTGAACAAGTAAAGTTTCGTTTAGGTGTGCTAGATTTTGACCTAGCACTATTGAAAGATGAACCTGTTACAATTACAAATTTAAATAGTGAAGAAGAGAAGTTACACCATAAGACGTGGGAACGGTCTAACAGATTAAGCCTTATGTTTCTGAGAGTGACTATTGCCAACAATATTAAGACCACTATTCCACAAACATTGTCATCTTCCATGAAGAAATCATGCTTCAGTATCCACAGAGGCATTAATTACATACTCTTCCTCACCTCTGATCTCCTTACCAACCATCTGTTCATCTTCCATGAAGCAAACATGCTCAGCTTTTCCAACTTCACCATATACAGAGTAAGACCCAACTCTATTAAATTTACTATTGGCCAAATCTCTACAGCCTTCAATGGTATCAACAATCACATCCTCACTTACCTCGTCATTAACAACTCCAGAATTATTTTTCCAAGCACCATCACTGTTGACACCAGCATCAAGAGCCAAAGGTGAATGAACACCATCCGATTGAAGTACTTCTTCAAAAATGAACCCTTCAAAACATGGGTTACATTACATTGATTACAACGTTTGACCTCCATCTTTGTATCATTCTTGTTATTCCAACTGTAATGGAATCATGGACAATCCATAGGACCAGATTCAGTAACTCTAACAGGGAAAAGTTTCTTGCCGCAATTAACTCAATAACATCATCTATCGTGTCGAGCTCTTCAGTTAAAATGGTCATAACCCCTTTGCTAAAATAAGAAATAATAATCGAATCGTTCTCCAAAGAAATGAACTAACCCCAAAGTTTGGCTATGTTTTAAAAAGAACTATAATTCCACGCATGAAGAGGCAGGACAAAGTAAGCAACTTGGTGATTCTGAATCTAAAGTTGATATTCTCTGACCATGGTTCAAGCTCAGCAAACCATTCTTTAAGCTAGCTCCATTCAGTCCGTTTCATAAATTCCAGTATTTCCTCATTCTCAAATTTGATAAGGAAATGCTTTGCAGAAATCTTTTTCACAAACAAATTATGTACACCATGCATGCAGTAGTTCTAACCCCCCCCCAAAAAAAAAAAAAATTGCCTTACCAACCACATTTCTCCAATTTATGCATAGTTTTATGTTGGCTTAAATATAAAATTGGCCCTCGAACTATATCACTTTTTTTATTTTGATATTTATAGAATTTTAGTTTCGGATTAGGTACCTATACTATAATTCCGTCAAACAAGTTGGTACTTCGCACTAACACCGTTAAGTAAATGAATGATGTAGCATTAACATCCAATTAGATCATGACACGTGGCAAAAAATGTCACATCAATGCTAGCCACATCATTATTAAGAGAAAAATAAAAATTAAAAAATTCACAAAAAATAAAAAAAAATTTAATATAAAAATTTAAAATTTTTCCAAAAAAATCTAAAAAAATTTAAATAAATAATTTCAAATAATTTTTAAATAATTCGAAAAAATTAAAATAAAACAAAAAAATTAAAAACTTTTTAATTCATTTTTCATTAAAAAAATCCGAAAATTTTAAATATGTATATAATAAAAAAAATGAAACTGTATCCATGTCAAGCAAGAATAAAAAGAATGGCAGCAAAGCAAATAACCAAAAAATAAAAATAATAATATAATAATAATAATAAAAGGTCTATCATTTCCTGAAACAAACAGTAATTGATGGATTTTTTTTTTCTTTCTCTCTACAGTCTACACTTAATGATTCTTCCTTAATCTAATTCTCTGTAAAATAAAAATATATATTTTTTAATTTTCTGACAAGAGGCAGCTTGTCAGAATTAGGGTTTTTAATACCCTTCTACAAGACAACCCATAAATTTCCCTTCCAGATGAGGTTCCAAGCCATGGTATGGAAGTTTCGTTTCATTTGATTGATAACCTTTTATTTGTTTATTTATTAATTATTTTGTATAATTTACTTTCTGCAGTTTTGTAGAAAATAATGGACGGATTGATTTTTCAGTAGATTTAGCTTTTTTTCTTTCTGGTTTGATTGGATATTGAGGTTGGTTCTTTTAAAATTGGCAAGTTTTAATTTTGGAATAATGTCAATGACCCTTAAAGTTTATTTAATTTGTTAATGTAATATTTGTACTTTAAAAATATTTATTTTGGTACTTAAAGTTTACACTCCGTGTTATTGTAGTACCTGTCAGTAACACCGTTAAAAATTGATGAAGTGACTTTTGTATCCAATGAAAATTTGACACGTGGCACCATATAACGAGATCACGTGTACTAACTAAAAAATTATTATTTTAATTTTAATTTTAAAAATAAAAATAATATTATTTTAAAAATATAATGATGACACGTGGCATCATATAATGATGCCACGTGTATTAACTTAAAGAATTAAAAAAAATTAAAAAATTAAAAAAATTTAATTTCGTATGTAATTTTTGTAATTTTTTAATAAATATTTTTTAAAATAATTTCATAATTTAATTTTGTAATTTTCAAAATTAACTTTTGAAACAAATATATATTTTTTTAAAAAATTTTAGATAATATAAATGATTTAATATTTAATTTTAAAATATTTTATATTTTAAAATAATTTTAGTTAAATATTTTTTTATTTTTTATTTTTTAAAATTTTGAATTTAATTTTAAAAAATATAATTTTAAATTTTATTATTATTTTAATATAATTTTTTAAGTTTTTTAAAAAATTATATATTAATTTTTAAAATATTTTTTCTTTTTTTTTTAATAAATATTCAAATATTAATTTCTAAAAAATCAGGTGTTGTCACGTGTTATCACTTGATTGGTCAATGTCACATCATCATCTATATTTACGGTGTTAAGTCAAAATACCATATTAATATACGGTTTGATAGTACAAGTATCACATTAAATATTTTTAAAGTATAGATATCATATTGATAAATTTGATAAACTTTAGGGACTATTCATGACATTGTCCCTTTAATTTTTTTTGCTTGGAGCTTTGAATTGATCTGTTGATGGGTATTTATTAGATTTTGATTTGGAATTAAGAACTGATGATCAACTTTTTGTTTGTCGATCTCTTTTTTTTTTCTTTTTAATGTCATCTGGTTTTTGGTGATAAAATCTGGGGTCTGGGTCAATTTCCTTGATGGGTTCTGTTGGATTTTGTTCTAGAAATATGAGCTAGAAAAGATCACTTTTTTTCTTTCTTTTCTTTTTGAGTGACATTCAAATTGGGATGGATTTTTTTTCATCCTAATTGGTCTCGCTTATGTTTGAATATCACTAATTACTTGAAGTGTGAAGAGTAGCAGAGTTTGTTTCGATTATTTGGAGGAATTGATCTTGAAAAATGGAGGATCAAGGAATTGGGGTGGTCATGGAGAAGATCAACTGATATTCAAGAGGATCAAGGACTCTTTTTATTTTATACTAGTGTAAGTTTCACTCGTTACAGCGGTTCTGCTTTTTAAATGTTAGAAGCAAATAATCTAGACAATATATTAAGGCAATACATATATATATATATATATATTTAAATATAATTATTTTTACAATTTTTAAATTAAAATTAAGAAGGAGATTACATTATATTTTAATACAAAAATAGATTGCTAAAAAAGATAAAAATATTTATGATGAAAAATCAAATATTATATGTAGGACTGACATGTTTAATGTCTTTCACAAAAGTGTTGTCAAAATTTTTTATATATATATATATTTTTTTTTTCCTTGTTTTTTTTGCAAGAAGATAGAGATCATAAAATTTTATTGCAAATTAAACGTAAGGGATTATTAAATGCATTTCATATTTTAACATGTACAAAAAAAAATGTATCTTACATGTAAAAAAGTTTATGATAGATATCAAAATTTTATTTATTTAAATTATATTGATATCCATCATTCATATTAATAGTTATAAAAAATATAGTAAAATATAAAGTCAATAACTATCATATAATAACTCATAACTGATAAGTTATAACATCATTTAACATAAATTTTTTTATCATTTAACCATCATAATACTTTTTTATTCAATACCTAATGTTTAAGAAAAAGTTCCAGCTACATCAACCCATTTTATTTTATTATTCAATATTTTAATCTTTACTGATCATTTATCAATATATTAATTTTTTAATTTAATAATATAAAAACCAAAAAAATAATGTGACCTTATTTTTCAAAAATAATTAAAGAATCCATAATTATATGACACGTGACATAAAATAAAAAGTTATTTGAATAATATCAATTAAATATGATAATTTTGGACATGACCAAAAAAAATCATTAAAACATAACACGATACAAAAAATAACACAAATATTATATGAATACACGAATATATCAAATGTTTTTTGATTTTGTGTCTCAACAATTGATTGAAACTGTTTTTCGAATTCTCTCTCCTCCCTTCCCTTTCTCTCTCTCTCTCTCTTTTTCTTTCTATTATCTCTTTAGATTCGTATTTAAGAGACATTAATCGGTTTTTTATTCAAATATAGCCAAAAAAAATACCAAAATACCGTTGTTTTCGGATTAATTCTCAAAATCCGCTTTTTTTTTAGCTGAAAAATCGCCATCCCCCATGGCGATTTCCCAGTGTAAAAATTTGAATTTTGGCAAAAAACACCAAGGGAAATCGCCATAGGGGGTGGCGATTTCCCTTGGTGTTTTTTGCCAAATTTGCAAAATTAATCAAGGAAAATCGCCATGGGGGGTGGCGATTTCCCTTGATACAATATTTTATTTTTTTTTACTTAAATTAAAAAACAAATTGTAATTTTATTTTTATTTTTAAATTTTGTATTTTAATTTTAAAAATTATAAATTAAATTAAAAATATTTTTTTTTATAATTTTTTTTAAAAAAAAAACTCCTAAGGTATATTTTTTTATTTAAAATTATTGAATTTTTTTTTGTAAATTTTGTTAATTGATTTGTAGTAGATAAAATTAAAAAAAAAAAAATCAAAATTTTTTGAAGGCAACGGTCAAATGACCGTTGCCTTCAAATCCATCCCCTCCCCCCCCCCCACACACACATCACTCTTCTATAAATACCACTTCATTTTCCATTCTTCTTTCTACAATTAAATTTCTTTCTACCAACAAAATTATTTTCTACAACAATTTATTTTTTCTACAACAATATTTTTTTTCTACAACAATATTTAGAAATGGCTTCATCATCACTATTGAGGTTGCAAGAAAATCACATATCGGAGGTTATATTTAAAGAGGTAAGTAAATTGTTATAATATTATTTGTATTATATTATCAATTTTTAGTTATTTTTTATTGATTAGAATTTTGTAAATTTATAGTTTTATTGTTTTATAATTTTTATATTTTTAATGTTATAGTGCTTATTATAGTTCTATCATTTATTAATTAGTATTGTTTTATGATTTCATAGTTATATAATTTTTTTATTTTTTATATTGTTTAATTTTTTATTATTATAGTTATTTAATTTGTTAATTATTTTTATTTTTTCATTTTATAGTTTTATATAATTTTAATTTTTATATTATAATGTTTTTTTATTATTATATACAATAATATTTTTGTAATTATTACTGTTTTTCATTTTATAGTTTTATATAATTATAAATTTTACATTATATTATTTTGCATTATTATAGTTTTATAATTATTTAATTATTATTATTTTTTTCATTTTATAGTTTTATATAATTTTAATTTTAATTTTTATATTATATTATTTTATATTATTATTGTTTTATAATTTTGTAATTATTATTATCTTTTAATTTTATAGTTATTTATTTATTATATAATTTAATAATTATATAAAAAAATTTAAATTTTTTATTATTATTGTTTTGTTATTTTATAGTTTTAGAGTTTTATTTATTAATTTTTAATTGTTATAGTTTTATAATATATTAATTTTTATTATTATAACAGGAAAATCGTTGCGTGTTACGTTCGAGGAAATTTACAGTGGAGGACCCGCATCCATCTATTATCGACCACTTAAGAAGAGTCGGATTTTATCATGCAACTCAAATTCGACGATTTTTGATACAACCCGACTTAATCAGTGCGTTGATCGAACGATGAAGACCCGAGACGCACACTTTTCATTTTCCATTTGGTGAATGCACGGTAACTCTAGAAGATGTTGCGCTGCAACTTGGACTTCCGGTCCATGGCGATGCAGTTACAGGCGGAAGCTTGCTATATTGGAATGAAGTGTGTCAAAATCTATTGGGCTCGGTACCTCCAGATGAGTATGTATCTGGCTCAACGGTGAGACTAAATTGGTTGAAATCGTTTCAAAATCTTCCATTACACGCAACTGAACAGCAGATACAATATGCTGCTAGAGCATATATTTTACGTTTGATTGGAGGATTACTGATGCCTAACAAATCGAGCAGTCGGATACATTTAATGTATCTTCCATTACTACGTGATTTAGAGTATGCGGCAAATTATAGTTGGGGTTCTGGGTGTTTGGCGGTTTTGTATAGAGAACTTTGCCGGGCTACAATTCCAAAAAGCCATGACATAGGTGGATGTTTAGTGCTTCTACAATCATGGACTTGGTATCGGCTACCATTTCTTGCTCCGCGCGTGGATATTTCGGCTGTATACCCCTTGCAAGCAGGTAATAATCTTTACTATTTTATTAATTTTGTACGAACTTGTATTTTTATAGGTCATTAAGATATTATATGCATTTTAATAGGTGGAGTAGGAGTAGAGATTTTACAGAGACTCCGAGCGACCTTGCAAGTATAAGAGTACGACTAGATCGAGTAGGATATGATAAGGTAAATATTTCGATTGTTACATTCAAGTTTTTTTTATTTAATCCATATGAAACTAATAATTTGTAATAATTATTCGCAGTTTCTGTGGATGCCATATTCCTCAAGTGAAATTATGGCATGCCTCCCATCGGATGCCTACAATAATTGTAATATATGGAAAGCAAACACAACATTGATATGCTTTTCATATGTAGAGTGGCACCAAACTGACAGGTGTTGCAACAATTTGGGATGCAACAACCAATTCCTGCAGCCCCGGTGAACCTTGATAAGCTTCACAAGATCGACATGCGTGGTCGTCATGACGAATTCTGGCCTGCGAAGCATGAACATTGGATCCATTGGTGGAATATACATTTTCAACGAATTTCGACAAGTTACCCGATTGTTGGTAATAATTTCAACCCATCTGATGATTACATAGGATGGTATAAAAATGAAGGTCGGCCTTTCGTTTGTCCACCGTCGATGTATGAGGATGTTAGGAGTATTCCATTTACCAGACAAACTTCAGCTCCAGTCCCTCCTACACAGGATATGGATGCTCCTAGACCTCGCCGACAACGTGGGCGAACGCGTCAACCGACCTCATCGGAGTTCACAGCACCGAGGATGTCATTTAATCATCCTGAACCTGAACGGGATCATGGAGTACCATCCAATCATCGTTATTCCGTAAGTCACCCCAGATATGACGTTGATGAGTGTTACCGACCATCACCGCCAAGAACGAGATTAGATGACCAGCTCCCCATCCTAAGTCCAAGTTCAGCATATCAAACATCAATGTATCAGTTTGGAACCCCTTCGTCAGCATTTGATGGTACATCATTTATGGGTCCATCTAGTAGTCAAGTTCCCGTTATGGGTGAACTAGGTGTTGGCTCATCCAGCAGTGGGTTTCAAATTTTTGATACGGAAGAAATGACTGATGACATACAACCGGAACCAGTGGCGGTTATAGCAGGAGGTCGTGGTCGACCGCGAATAATGCCACTCAGAGGTTGAACGACGGGTGCAACCACCACGCATTAGAAGAGCTCGACATTGTTGCTCTACACCACGCAATAATTAGAATAAATGTACTTTTATCAATATAACGAGAATAATGTGTTTTAAATTTCTAATATATAAATTTATACGTTTTGCATTTCATGTTATTTATTTTAAATTTGTTGGGAAATTAATTGTTATATTTTATTTTTTTATTCAGCATGTGTAACTAAAATCTTAATGTTGTTATTTAATTTAAAAAACTGTAAAAAAAAATATAATTGAGTTATATTTTTATAATTTTTTTTCATTTTAAATAAAATAATAATCCAAATTACATGATAAGTTGACAAAAACTTGCATAACATTTTCCTTTAATGGCAAAATATGTAAATATTACAGGTTATGAAAACATGTAATTCATTTATTGTTAATGTGAAGTCTCCCCCAATGTGCCAGATCGATGCGGACAATTTCGACGGTTATGACCTTCATTTCTGCATAATCCACAACGTTTTGGTTGGCCTTTCTCCCTGAGGTCCATTTTATTACGAATACGACTTGATTTTGGCCGACCATGTGGATTTCTTCGCATTTCTTGATTGGGGCACACTTCTGGACCATCATATTGAGGCCAGTAACCTTCATTTCCAACAGCTTCGAACTCATGTCTATAAATATTCAATATAGTTTCCAGTCTATAGACTTTGTCCATATATTGCATGCAATCTACATGGACATGTGCACAAGCAGCAACTACATGTGAACAAGGGAACCTTTGTGCTTGAAACTTTCCACAATCACACCACATGTCACTAAGCTTGACTTTGTACTTCATTGCAGAAACACCTTCTTGTGGATCAACTAACTCTTCAACCAGAAAAGATTGATTTGCTCGCGTAAAATTACGAACAAAGTGGGAGTTAGCTTTCCTGCGATTTTCTTGCATAGCCTGTGTGACTGTTTCACAATATGTGTGCCCTCCCTCCATCATTGCAATTTGCTTGTTCCCCATCTTAACAAAAAGTGCAGCCAACCTATAATATGTTGATTGCACTAAAGCAGTAATGGGAAGATGACGCGTTCCCTTCAACATCGAATTGATAGATTCAGCTAGATTGGTTGTCATATGGCCATAACGTCTTCCTTGATCATATGATTGGGCCCACTTCTCCTTGGGGATCCTATCAAGCCAATTAGCCGCCTCTGCATTTTCTCCACGAAGATTGTCATACATGAAATGAAAATTCGGTCGCCTCAACTCGTATCCTAATAAATTTTAAAACAAAAGACTTGTGAATTTCAGTATTATTTTATATACTAAACGAAATATAAGAGATAAAATAACTATGATTTGATTCCATACCCATGTTAACAATGTGTCGACGCAATTCCTTATTGTTAAACTTTTTCATAAAGTTCGCTGCAATGTGTCGAATGCAGTACACTGAATATGCATGTGGAGGATTCCATCCACTACCACCGCGTCTAATCGCAGCTTTGATGGTTTCATGTCGATCAGAAATCAAGCAAATGCCAGGCTGTTTTGTCACGTGTCTACGCAAGTTAGTGAGAAAGAATGACCAAGCCTCTGTTGTCTCACCCTCCACAATGGCAAAGGCAATTGGCAGTATGTTTCGGTTGCCATCTTGTGCAATAGCTAACAATAATGTGCCTTTGTATTTTCCATATAAGAAAGTACCGTCTATTTGCACAATAGGTTTACAATACGGATACCCTTCAATGCACGACTTAAATGTCCAAAATAGTTGATAGAATATTCTCTTACCATGGACCAGTCGATCACCGTGATATGCAGGTACCGTTTGCAATTCCACAATTGTACCAGGCACGAAATGTTGCATTGCACCTAACCATTTAGGTAGCTCATTGTACGATCTTTCCCAATTGTCAAAAACTCGAACAATTGCCTTTTGCTTTGCTTTCCACGTTTTCTTGTAGGAGGTGATGTATCCATACCGGATTCGCATCTCAGCGATCAAAACTGAAACGGAAATCTCCGAATTTGCTTGGACCAATGACAAAATGCATGAACAGATCATGTTACAATCTAACTTGCAATGATCTTGTGAAATCCTCCCCGATGTGCAAGTATGAGGCCCTTCATATTTTCTAATCTCCCATGCCTGTTTCTTCTTCATAAAAGTTGCCCTTATTCTCCAATTACACCCATTCTCATACATTACGCACTTGGCATAATATTTCTTCCGCTCAGATTCAATTACTCTGTAATCTACAGAGTTTTTGATGTTATAGTGCTTGATAGCTGAAAGCACAGCCTCTTTCGTTGGGAATTGTAACCCAACACACAGATCAACTGTAGATGGATCAAATGTCAGAGGCGTAGCTAATGTATGAGCATACTCAGGAAATTTCGGCACTTGCATTGCCTCCAGATCCAGGGTATGCATATGGGATGCAGCCTCATATGGGGGAAGATCTCCATGAGTGTTGATCTCAGCAGGGACGACGTCTGGGTCAGAATCACTATTGTCATCATTTGCGAATTCAGCATCCTCTTCCTGCTCACTAAATTCACCAACATCTTCACCATGGACTCCACATGGACGAACAAGATCAACATCAGCTGGCTCATCTTCGAGGGTAGTAGGAATTGTTTGTGAGACTAATGAAGTCTGAAAAGTTGTAGCTTGAGATAAGGGCACGACTTCTTCTGTGGGAACGTCGTATGTAGTGTGAACATCGAACGGCCCAGAATCATAATCTTCTATGGGAAAGTTTTCTGTTGTGCGAACATTTGAAGGGCTACAATCATCGTCAACATCCTCTATGTCAGCATATAACTCAAGTACACCAACATTTGCAAATGTCTCATGAGCATAAAATATGCATCTAACATCATCATCATCTTCAAGTGAAAATGTTCTATATCGGACAAATCCTTCACCAATAGAAAGAGGATGCCTATACTTAACCTCTGAAACTCTTTTTCTATTTCCAGCTTTAATTTTTGTATGAATTTGCAGCTTCAGTTCCTCTAATGTGACGTCTTCTTCAACATGAAAACTTTTAATACGTTCACAATCAAAGGTAGCACCTTCGTCAGTATTATGAATTTGGCCATTATAGTAGACCAATGCGATCACTCTATTGCTCATGTTGTGTAGTAATGAAACTAAGAAAGATGAGAATGTAGGTATTATCACTCCGCAAAAGAAAGAAGAAATATAGAAGGATGAGAATGAGGAGGTTTTAGCACTCAGGAAAAATCTGATTGAAAAACTGTTGTAAGGGGTATTGTAAACCTTCATAAGTATTATGAATTTATAATGGTTCATTATGTTGTACCAGATGACAAATTCCATCCTTTGTATACGATAGAATCTGATTCTCATATTCTGCCTAGGGTTATTTGACTGAAAAAGTTATAACTATTCAATGCAAAATCTAATTGATAATTCCCATCCTTTGTACTGGACTGTCCAATAGTCCCATCCATTGCAGAAGGAATCCAATTTCAATATTTTCTGCAGCATTTCATTGACTGGAAAATAGCTGAAACCTATCCCTAACCCTAAATCATCCATTGCAGAAAGAATCCAATTCCAATATTTTCTGCAGCATTTGATTGACTGAAAAATAGCTGAAACCTATCCCTAACTCTAAATCATCAGTCTCATCCATTGCAGAAATAATCCAATTCCAATATTTTCTGTAGCATTTGATTGACTGAAAAATAGCTTAAACCTATCCCTAACTCTAAATCATCAGTCTCATCCATTGCAGAAAGAATCCAATTCCAATATTTTCTGCAGCATTTGATTGACTGAAAAATAGCTGAAACCTATCCCTAACTCTAAATCATCAGTCTCATCCATTGCAGAAAGAATCCAATTCCAATATTTTCTGCAGCATTTGATTGACTGAAAAATAGCTGAAACCTATCACTAACTCTAAATCATCAGTCTCATCCATTGCAGAAAGAATCCAATTCCAATATTTTCTGCAACATTTGATTGATTGAAAAATAGCTGAAACCTATCTCTAACTCTAAACCACAGTCTCATCCATTGCAGAAGGAATCTAATTCCATTATTTTCTGCAGTATTTGATGGACTGGAAAATAGTTGTAAGCTATCCCTAACTCTAAACCATCAGTCTCATCCATTGCAGAAGGAATCCAATTCCAATATTTTCTGCAGCATTTGATGGACTGAAAAATAGCTGAAACCTCTCCCAAACCCTAAATCATCAGTCTCATCCATTACAGAAGGAATCAATTCCAATATTTTCTGCAGCATTTGATGGACTGAAAAATAGCTGAAACCTCTCCCAAACCCTAAATCATCAGTCTCATCCATTGCAGAAGGAATCCAATTCCAATATATTCTGCAGCATTTGATGGACTGAAAAATAGCTGAAACCTCTCCCAAATCCTAAATTATTAGTCTCATCAATTGCAGAAGGAATCCAATTCCAATATTTTCTACATCATAAAATTAAAATTTTATAACAAATATAATTTTATTTTTTAAATTTTTATAAGCAATAAAATAGTATATTTTATAAATTTTAAATAATAAATTTTATTTTATTTTTTATAAAATTAAAAAAGTATAAGAAATAAAATTTTTGATATAAAAATTTAATAAGAAATATAATTTTATTTTTAAACTTTTAATAAGCAATAAAATAGTATATTTTATAAATTTTTAATAATAAATTAAATTTTATTTTTTATAAAATTAAAAAAGTATAACAAATAAAATTTTTGATATAAAAATTTAAGAAGAAATATAATTTTCTTTTTTTAATTTTAATAAGAAAAAAAAATTACCACATTTAAATTTAATAAGAAATCTAATTTTCTTTTTTAAATTTTAATAAGAAATAAAATTTTATTTTTATAAAATTTTAATCATAAATTAAATTTTGCTTTTTATAATATTAAAAAATTATAAGAAATACAATTTTTGATATAAAAATTTAATAAGAAATATAATCTTCTTTTTTAAATTTTAGTAAGAAATATAATTTTATTTTTTATAAAATTTTAATAATAAATTAAATTACATTTTTAATATATATTTAAAAAAAAAAAATAACCAAACCTAGAAAATATTTTTAATTTTATTTATAATTTTTAAAATTAAAATACAAAATTTAAAAATAAAATTACAATTTTTTTAATTTAAGTAAAAATATATATATATTGTATCAAGGGAAATCGCCACCCCCCATGGCGATTTCCCTTGATTAATTTTGCAAATTTGGTAAAAAATACCAACGGAAATCACCACCCCCCATGGCGATTTCCCTTGGTGTTTTTTTGCCAAAATGCAAATTTTTACACTGAGAAATCGCCATGAGGGATGGCGATTTCCCAGCTAGAAAAAAAAAAAAACAGATTTTGAGAATTAATCTGAAAAGATCGATATTTTGGGATATAATTTTTTTTGGCTATATTTGGATAAAAAAACGGACATTAATCACTTTTTTTTTATTATTATTAAGGCATAAGAAAATGTATTTTTTATTATAAAATAACTAAAAAAATAATATAAAAATTAAGCTAAAAGACGTTAACTTATAAAGCCTTTAATAATTAAGCTTTTAATTGACAATTGTCATTTGCTTATTGAATTGCTTGGGGTAATTTTAATTTATAGTTTATAGATTAGAATTAAGTTCCCGTTTCACTGGAGGCTTTTAAAAAAAAAATTAATTTTTTTTAATTAATTAATAATTATTTTTATTAAATAATTATTTTTTATTTTTTATTTTAAAATTTTAATAATATTAATATAATTGTTTTTTAATTATGAATTTAAATTATTATAATTATTTATTTATGAATTACATAATACAAATTTATTTTCAATTGTTATTTATATGCATTTTTAAATATATTTAGATATTATTATATGTGCATATTTTTATATATAGAAGGTAAAAAATAAAAATTAATTTTAAATTAAATTTATTAAATATAATAATTTATTTAATTATTTATTTATAAATTTTAATAATATTAATATCATTATATTTTTTAATTATGAAAATTAAATTTATGATAATTGTTTATTTATAAATTACGTAATACAAATGCATTTTCAATTATTATTATATGCATTTTTTAAACATATTTAGATCTTATTATATATATTTATTTATAAAAGGTAAAAAATAATTAATAAAAAAATAAAATTGTGGTTTGTATTTTATTATCTCGTTGGGTCGACTTTCTCAAATAGGTAACAGCAAGTTCGTTTTTTTTTTTTTTTTTTTTTTTTTTTTGTTAAATTAATGAACTACTAACTCATTTTTTATATTTTATTTTGTATATTTAATTATTCAAATAAAAAATAACTAAAAAAAATTATGGTTTATATTTAATTCTCTCGATTTATCAGCTTTCTCAATCTGGCTAACAGCAAGTTTTGTTTTTAAACTTTTTTTCCGAGTGGATCAGGTATGGATCCTAAATCAATCCGCGAGTCAACGGTTGGAGTCTTTAGACCAATCCCTTTAAATACATCATTTAAAAATAAAATAATATAAATTAAAAAAACTAAAAACTAAAACTAAAAAAAAAAACTTAAAACTATACAAATATATATATAAAAAAAAAACTTGCCATGTGATCATTAGGAAATTTTTTGGCTTTCTCACACTGGTTAGCAGCAAATTCATTTTTTTTTTAATTTTTTGCTAGTGGGTCGGTTACAAATCCTAAATCGACCCGTGAGTCAACGTGCGAATCGATCCCTTTAAATACATCATTTGAAAATAAAATATAAATAATTAATAAATTAATATAAATAAAAAAAATTAAAACTAAAAAACCAAAAAAAAAAAACTATTCTTTTTTAAAATCTTGACACATGTCAAGCAAAGAAAACTTGACATGTGTCAAGCTTTCACTCCGTTAAGGGATTTTTTTAATAGATTAGGTATAGATAATTTTATTTTTTTATGTTTTTTTTTTATTTTCTAAATTTTTTAAAAAAAATTGTGAATTTTTTTAGATTTTTTTTTAAAAAAATTGAATTTTATTTTGACTTTCATTTTTTATAAAAAAATTTTTATTTTTATTTTATAATTTTTTTAAAAAAAATTTCTGAATTTATAAAAAATTGTAAATTTTTTAAAAATTTTATTTTGATTTTTCAATATTTTTTTTTTATTTTATTTGAATTTTTATATTTTTTATACTTTAATGATGACATGATATCATAAAATTGACAATGACGTGACATTTTTACCACATGTCATTATTTAATTGGATGCTATTTGTCATATTAATATTTATTTAACGATGTTAGGATAAAACATCAACTTATTTTACGAAATTATAATACAGTTACCTAATCGAAAACAAAAATTATGTAAATATTAAAGTGAGAGAAATTGTATACTTCGAGAGTTAATTTTATATTTAAGCCTTTCATATTTTATAACCGCTTGGCAAACTTTTAAAATTTTTTCCTCGACATCACTCAACTTCACTACAAAAAACAATATTTTTAGGGCATTGTTCTTATGGCGTTAATCGAAACTGCCTGCGTTTATTTATGATAATTTATCTTTATTGACTTAAATTAAAACACCGAGAATAATATATTTTTCAAGGGCGCTATGGCTCCAAAATGGAATCCTGACCGAAGTTTCCTTGATCAGAAAAAAAAAAAACTCTTATGGATTTCTCTTCTGGTTCTCTCATTTTATTTTGAAATAATTATAATTTTAATCTTAAAATATTTTTTTTTATTTCAATCTTAAAATTTTTTAAATGTAAATATTTAATTTTAAAAATTATTAATATGTTAAAAATTAGTTTTTTAATTATTATTAAAATAAAAATATTAATAGAAAGCTTAATTGACATATAATGAATACATATGAATATCATTTTAATAATTTATAAAATATTAAAAAAATTATTTAAAAAAACAACTTCCTTGTAAATATTAAAAAATTACTATTTCATTTTTTTTACTTTTAATAATTTTTTTATCTTTCTTACTAAACCAACAGTATTTAATGAAACGAAATAGAATTTTTTATCTTTTATTTGAAAATTTCTTTTTTGGTAAATAATTTTTTTAATATTTTACAAATTAATGAAATACTACGTAAGTTTCACATGTAATTCATTATATATCACATAAATTTTTTATATAAACTTTCAGTTAAAATTTTTATTCAGAGAGCGATTAAATTTTTTTTTTTTTAACATATTTGATAACTTTTAAAATTAAATATTTCTTCATTTTCAAATGAATTTTTTATTTTTTTTTTCTCTTTCATCTAATCATTTTCTTCATTTTTTATAGCCTTCCTCAAATCAAAATCTCTCAAATAGATTTAAGCTTATGTCATTTCCCCTAATTTTTAAAATCAAGCCCTAATTTTTCTTCTCCAACACCTTCATCTCTGCCACAATCGGTGATTTTATCAATCGACAATGTCTTCAACGAGGTAAGTTCGTCCATTTTGATATTCTAATGAACCGAACGACATTTTGATTATCAACAAAAACATAACTAACAATCATTTTCTTGTTTATCTGTAATTAATAGATTTTAATCTAAACCAACTCAAGTCTTGCTCGCTCTCTGTTTCTTGCTGTTTATCATTTGAAACAGTCAATCGCATCCTCATTTGCTTATTTTGTTCTGTTAATTTTTAGTTTAACAGTATCTTTTCTGTTGATAGATTCGTGGTTTGGCATGGCCTGCAGTTCTTGTTGGATGGGTTGCTCAAAGTGCAAGGTAGATATAACACCATTTCTCTAGTCTGTTGTTTTCTAAACCTTTTTTACATGCTAATTTGCATCTCACAAGCTGTTAGGTGTGAAATTTTACTTTTGAGCTAAATCCTGAGTTCAATTATTACACTACTTTAATTCCAACCATCAGATATATGGTTGATTCTATCCAAGATTTTATTACGGTTTGGTAATTGGGAAATCGACCTGAATTCTGTGTTTCGCCTTCTCAAGCCATCTTATTTAGAAGAGTGTGGTGTCTTTGCTCATGTTTTTAATTTATGATTCCAACCAAGTGAATCAAATACTTATGCTGATATAGAGGCAGTGTATCAGTGTCTTCAGACTGAGTATGGAATTAGTCGGGAAGGCTTAATTTTATATGGAGAGTCGGTTGGAAGTGGGCGAACGTTACACTTGGCAGTTAAACTTCCCAGGCTAAGAGGTGTAGTTCTGCATAGCAGCATTCTTTCTGGCCTTTGTGTGCTCGGCCATGTTAAGTTCATGTTCTGCTTTGACATTTATCAGGTAATGATCTATAATGGTCTGCCCTGTGAGGAAGATAGCTGACATTACTGATTTTAAGAGCATGCTAATTGGCATATTAAAAAGAAAGATTTTTAATGTTTCATGTTGAACATTTGCAGGATGAAATAGAGAAAATATGTTTTGTTTTCAAGATTCTTTACTCTTAAGCATTGGGCATACATGTTAATTGCCATTAATTTTGTATCGCAGCACAAAAGGTGTCGCTGCAACTGCACCAGATCCCTTTGAAGCCCAGACACTTGATGATAGTGTCATAGTTTCCTTAGGGAAGCCAAAGGAACTAAAACGTAAGGTACGTTTAAGAATTTTTAGATCAAGGAAATTAATCATTTATTCTATAGAACTATACTCAAGATTTACATTTCCTTTATGCATTTGAATTTCGATTGCAGGGTGCTTTATAGTTTACTGTACAATGAATACATAGTCTACAACATGGATCAGATCAGGATGCGCTACTTGGTTCAATTTAATTTCAAATATACGAAGTAGTTTTCCACACAATTGTGTTTTCCATCACCATTTTGAGGTTCTTAATCTCTCTTAATCTTGTAAATCCGAGCAGAATATTTGTTTCTCTTTGTTACCCCTTTTAGGATACCAGGCAGGGGACTTATCCTGCTGTAGTGCTCTTATTTCATACATTTTAAATATAATGAAATTGATTCCTTTTTTATATTAGAAATTTGAATATAGGAGGTATAATTTAAATTCATTACTTCATACCAAAGAAACTAATTGATTTTTGAATATGAGACTAGCTGCCTTTTAATAGAAAATGAATCCAGGTTTAAAATCTTAACATTCAGTGTTCTTGTCTTGACTGATCAAGCATGTTACAGGGAAATGCAACCTCGAAATTGATCAAGGCTCTGGCAGGCAGTTTGGATAAGATCTTTGGGAATTGACAAAGCTCATGACCTCAGCAGCTTTCTTCTCCAACTTAGCTGGCCCAATAAGAAAAGGTGCACTGGATCTTTACCTATTTAAGTAGTATACTTGTTTTCATCCAAATGAATGAACCTTTACTTAACTCCTTAACCATGTTTATTTAGGTGGGGAAAATTAATAATAATAAAAAAAAAATTGCAAGAATAGAATCCTTACTTCAGGTGCTTCACTATCCTGTGAGGTAATATTTCCAGTAACTTGAAAAAATATTTCATCCCAAATCTAACTTGTTCTGAGAGGGACCAGCCAAAAATAAAACATCTTTTCCCATTTCCTAAAATAGTCTTAAACCTTCAAACTCTGAAATTTTCATTAAAGAACCAATGAGTAAAGTTTTACCCTAACATTGTCATTTTCACGAACCCTCAGGAGTCAGGACACCAGCAAGAAGAAGTTACAAAGCAGACAAATTTTATTTTAGCATTATATTGGACAAACACAAGGTTCATCTTATCAAAATCTTCTTCATTTCCCATCTTTTTCAAATACTCTGTATCAGTTTCCAGGCCCCTACTCACCTGTTACAAGAAAGATGAAAATTAATTTTACTTTTGAGAATCTTTGCTCAATTAATGGATTTGACCTTATCTGGGGCCCTTTTTTTGTAACTATTTCCAGATGCCCTAGTCCTGACTGATCATCACTTACAGTGCTTTAAGCTCATGATGGTTTCTTGGTCATTAATGTCTGGCTATGTCTGTAGAAGGAGAAAATTTGTAACCAATTACAAATAGCCACATGTCAATTGAAATTTCTTTAATTAAGAAATTTTCAATTAAATTATATATTACCATGTGAAATTGATAATATCATATTATAATTAATTATTTTATAATTAATTAAATATGTACACATGGTTTGACCAATCAAATTGCAAGGATTCATGGGTTATCCAATCAAATTTTACCCATGTGTCATAATTATTTTACCTCTAATTAAATTAAATTAATTAAGAGATAAATAATAAATTTTTATCTCTAATTAAATTAAATTAATTAAGAGATAAATAATAAATTTTTATCTCTAATTAAATTAAATTAATTAAGAGATAAATAAATATTTTATCTCTAATTTAATTAATTAATTAAGTGATAAAAAATAAATATTTTATCTCTAATTTAATTAATTAATTAAGGGATAAATAATAAAGTTTTATCTCTAATTAAATTAAATTAATTAAGAGATAAATAAATATTTTATCTCTAATTTAATTAATTAATTAAGTGATAAAAATAAATATTTTATCTCTAATTAAATTAAATTAATTAAGAGATAAATAAGAAGATATTATCTCTAATTAAAATAATTAAAAGATAAATAAGGAGGATGAGTTCTTTTAAAACTCTCTTTCACCTGGCTAGCTACCACTATAAATAGAGACCTCCTCTTAACACAAGTTGACAATTCAGAAAGCCTGAAGAGAAGAAGATTTTGAAGAGCCAAATCCTCTCAAAATTCTTAAGAAGAAATTAGAGAAATTCTAAGAACGCGGTGCTTGTTCTTGAGAATTCTCAAAGAAGCTGCTCTCCGATCTTGTTCATCGAAGGAAAGGAGATAATTCCTGTTTTTCAAGACCAAGTCTAGAAGACCCTTGAAGCGGATCTCACCGATTCAAGATCAAGTCGTGAAGACCCTTGAATCAAAATTTTACTGAAGAAAAGAATCAAAAGATTTCTTTCTTTAAGAATATTCAGAGATTGTAACCTCAAAGTTTGATTAATAAAATTCTTATTTGACTCCAAATTTTACTTGTCATATTTTTGACGCGAAATTTGTGTGTAAAAATTTTGGCACGCCCGGTGGGACAATCTCTGCCTTTCATCTCATTTCTTCAAAACTCAAGTTATCAAGTTGCAATGGCTCCCAAGAAGAACCTTGCTAACAAACCAACTCTCAAGCCTGCTCGAGCTAATCCTGCAGTCTACCCCACTTCATCATCAAGCGTTGATATCCCCGCTCATCCTTATGGCACTAGGAGTAAGACCAAAACTCTTGCTGAATTGTATGAGCAAACTTTTCTGGTGCTCAATCAAAACCCTCTCTATGACACTTCTTCTCCAATTCAAGACTTAGAAGAAGTTTCCGCTGGACAAGTCGATTCTCCTCGAGGATCAAGTGCAAGTCGCCAGTTAACATACAAAGAACAAGATAGCTACTCAAGCAACAAGCCTATTCCATCATCTGCTCCAAAATCAAGTTCTGGAGTAATGGCTGTCATGACAACTGGCACCACATTATTGGAAGAACAAGTTGCACTTCTGGCAAAATCTGTTGAAATTCTTTCAGCAAGTATCAAAGAGAAGGATAACTAGATCGCTTCCATGATGGACAAGATCGCCGGTCTCACTGGAAAAAGGAACGAAGCTTCAAACCAGAATTGGCAATCAATCTTTCAAGATGATGGTGAGAACTCTGGCAAGGAAGTTGCTAAGGATTCTAAAGAAAAGATCAATGAACTCGTCACTACCAGTCAGCTCAAGGATCTTATCAAGGAGGCTATCAAAGATCAAGTTGAAAGCGTCACTCAACCTTCATATACATATGCAAAGCCATATTCTCAAAGGATCGATCGTCTGAGGATGCCTGGGAACTATCAACCCCCAAAGTTTCAGCAGTTCGATGGAAAAGGAAATCCACGCCAACATGTTGCACATTTCGTGGAAACTTGCAATAATGCTGGCACCTATGGAGATCTCATGGTGAAGCAGTTCGTTCGCTCCTTAAAAAGCAACGCCTTTGATTGGTATACTGATCTTGAGCCTGGGACGATTGACAGCTGGGAACAACTTGAGCGTGAATTCCTTAATCGATTCTACAGCACTCGCCGCATAGTCAACATGATCGAACTCACAAGCTCACGTCAATGGAAGGATGAGCCAGTCATTGATTACATCCACAGATGGAGAAATCTGAGCCTTAACTGCAAAGAAAGACTGTCTGAGTCTTCTGCCCTTGACATGTGCATCCAAGGCATGAATTAAGGCTTGCGTTACATTCTTCAAGGCATCAAGCCTAAGACCTTTGAAGAATTAGCCACTCGTGCTCATGATATGGAGTTGAGTATGACAGCTGCTGGAAATCAAGAACCTCCGGTGCAAGAGCCAAAGAAAAGTAAGGAAAAACAAGATACCCGTGAAGGGGGCAAAACCTTTAACAACAAGGGAGAAAGCAAACAGTCCATGGCCGTAACTACCAAGCCTCTTAAGATATCTCCCAAGTCAAAACAATCTCAAGAAACGAAATCTTCTCCTATCCAAGACAAAGGTAAAGGCAAGATCACTTTGAAGGAGAGGCAAGAAAAGAAGTATCCTTTTCCTGATTCTGATGTTTCAAGCATTCTTGAAGAACTTTTAAAGACTAAGCTGATTCAGTTGCCAGAAATGAAACGACCTGAAGAAGCTGATAAAGTAGAAGACCCCAATTATTGCAAGTACCATCGCTTGATTAGCCATCCTCTGGAGAAGTGCTTTATTTTGAAGGATAAAATCATGCGACTCTATGAAGAGGGGAAAATCGAGTTTGAAGAAGAAACGATGTCGTCAAATTTGGCATCAGTCAATATGGTTTCTCAATCCAATTTGCTGGATAGAACCATAAAATTTGGCTCTTTTGATCCTATCATACTGGCTCCAAGTACAAGTACGATGGCGGATCTTCAGGGAAGTGGGGGCAACTATTTGCTTCATAGACAAAATCAAGATCACGATGGTTGGACTCTAGGCACACGTCGAAGAAGCAAAAATAAGAATCTTCCAAAAATTGTGAAAGTGCCTACAAGAGCTAAGATGATCAAACAACCATCTAAATCTCCAAAGCCCAATGTGCCTCAAGAAGCAAAAATGCCATCTCAGGGTAAAAATTCAGTAGGGAGAAAGTCAAGGAGGCAAATCACTTTAAACGAATTCATGCCAATTCAGCTTAGAAATGAAGATTTGGTTTTCATGACTTGTTACCATAACAGTGGCAATGAAGATAATGAAAACAACATTGACTCAGTAGCATTTGAAGTGGATGATCATCCTTGTGCTACGAAAATTAACTTTTTTGATGAAGATCTGTTGCTGGGGTCAACCCCTCATAATTGACCGTTGTTCGTCGTAGGATATACTCGGGAACAAAAGATCAATAGAATCTTGATCGATGATGATTCTGCTGTCAACATACTCCCGTTGATGACAATGAAAGAATTGGGAGTTCTTTTGGATGAATTGATGCAAAGCCGCTTGATGATCCAAGGATTCAACCAAGGGGGACAAAGAGCTCTTGGAAAACTTAGACTTCAACTTTTCATTGGAGATATGGAGTCAAGTCCACTTTTCCATGTGATTGATGCCAAAACGACATACAACATGTTAGGACGACCGTGGATACATCAAAATGGTGTAGTCTCCTCAACTCTGCATCAATGTCTCAAGTATTGCAGAAACGGTTAAGTCAAGACGATCCTTGCAGACGCTAAGCCATTTACTATAGCAGAAGCACATTTCGCAGATGCAAAGTTTTATCTAAAAGATACATTTATCGAAGAAGTAATGCCCAACTCGATGCAAGAATTAAAGCAAAAGGGAAAGAATTTGGCTTCCTCCACAGTTGGAGAAGATGAAATTGCTCAAGGTTTAAAGGATTTGACTTTTCCCCTCACTAACTTGGAAGAATCAAGAGGCCTTATACCTCCACTGAAAGGATTTGTTAGGCCAGTAGAAGAACCTCTTTGTGAACATCAGGATCTTCCTACTCATCGAGCTAAAGATTTTGATCCTAATGCTTATATGTTGCTTGTCAAAGCTGGATATAAACAAGAGGATGTCGCAAAATTGGCTCACGAGACAAAAGAGCCTAACAAAGAAAAGCCGCAAAGTTCATTCAAGATTCGCCAGGTCTGGCAAAAGAAAATCGATCACATTAAAATTGAAGATTGGATATTCTCCATTAAAATTGGATCAAGTCCCGGCATCTCTAGAGAGGGGCTTGGATATTCTCCATTAAAATTGAAGATTCATAAACAAACTTCGAGGTACATAAATGTGGAGGAAGTTCTCGAGGAGCAAGAAGATGCAGTGAAGCCATCAGGACTTTCAGTATTTGATCGCTTGGGAGCACGCTCAACACGATGTTCAGTGTTTGATCGTTTGAGCATTCAATCATCACGAAGGTCAGTTTTTGAACGAATGGGAGAAAAATGCAGTGAAGTTTCTATAAGCAAACCAATTTCCATTCAGTCAAGGCTTGGAAGTTTGTACTCTGAAGAAGTTAACTGTGGCCGAAAAAGAAAATTTTCCACTTTAAAGGAATCAAGAGATTTTCACAGCAAAATTCCTTCTCGAATGAAAAGGCAAAGCGAATGGAAGGTAACTACTGGTGAAGTTTTAAAGGCTAGAAAGCACACAGTGGTTATAACCAAATCGGTCTCATCCTCAGAGGAAGAAGAACTGGAAGAAACAGAAATCCTTACTTCTAACCATGTATCTGTAAAAGAAACTGGTGAAAAATCTCAAGAAGAAGAAGCCCAAGAAGCCCCTTCGTCTTTTGAAGAAGGAAATCAAGCTACTATTGATGAGCTAAAGGAGGTTAACATCAGTACTAGTGAAGATCCACGATCGATCTTTATTAATGCTTGCTTACCACCAGAAGAGGAAAAAGCCTATCTTGATCTTTTGATAGAGTATCGAGATATCTTTGCTTGGACTTATAAAGAGATGCCGGGACTTGATCCAAAAGTAGCTATGCATCATCTGGTTGTCAAGAAAAGTGTCCGACCTATCAAACAAGCTCAACGACGTTTCCATCCTGACTTGATCCCCCAAATTGAAGCTGAGGTCAATAAGCTCATCAAAGCTGGCTTTATTAGAGAAGTCAAGTATCCCACTTGGATCTCAAATATTGTTCCAGTGAGAAAAAAAAATGGTCAACTTCGAGTTTGTGTAGATTTTCGAAATTTGAACAATGCTTGTCCAAAGGACGACTTTCCTCTCCCTATAATAGAAATAATGGTTGATGCTACAACTGGCCATGAAGCTTTGTCATTTATGGATGGATCGTCTGGCTATAATCAAATTCGCATGGCTCCAAGAGATGAAAAACTTACTGCATTTCGAACTCCAAAAGGAATATACTGTTACAAAGTTATGCCGTTTGGATTAAAGAATGCAGGTGCTACTTATCAAAGAGCAATGCAAAAGATCTTTGATGATATGCTTCACAAGAATGTCGAATGTTATGTTGATGACTTGGTAGTGAAGTCAAAGAAAAAATCCGATCATCTTGCTGATCTTCGCCAAGTGTTTGAAAGATTGCGTAGATACCAATTGAAGATGAATCCGCTCAAGTGTGCGTTCGGAGTATCCTCGGGCAAGTTTTTGGGGTTCATCGTACGACATCGTGGGATTGAGATTGATCAATCAAAAACAGATGCAATCATGAAAATGCCTGAACCGCGCAATCTGCATGAACTTAAAAGTCTGCAAGGAAGATTGGCATATATCCGACGCTTTATCTCAAACTTGGCTGGTCGATGTCAACCATTTAGCCGGCTAATGAAGAAGGATGTCCCTTTTGTCTGGGATGAGGCATGCAGTAATGCTTTTAAGAGCATTAAGACCTTTTTATTACGACCACCTATTCTGAAGGCACCTATACCAGGACAGCCGTTAATCCTTTATATTGCTGCATAAGAACGTTCCTTAGGAGCATTATTGGCACAAGAGAATGATGAAGGAAAAGAAACTGCACTCTACTATCTTAGTAGAACTCTTAATGGCGCTGAATTAAATTATTCTCCCATTGAAAAGACTTGCTTGTCATTGATGTTTGCAGTTAAAAAGCTGAGGCATTATTTGTAAGCTCATTCTGTTCGTTTGATTTCGCGAGCAGATCCCCTCAAATATCTCATGTCCAAGTCTGTGCTCAGTGGAAGATTGACAAAATGGGCTCTTTTGCTACAAGAGTTCGATATTACTTATATTCCACAAAAGGCCATTAAAGGGCAAGCACTTGCCGATTTCCTTGCGAACCATCCGATTCCAGATGATTGGGAATTCTCTGAAGATCTCCCAGATGAAGATGCTCTTTTCATTGAAATTCCCAGGCCATGGAAACTATTTTTCGATGGGGCTGCCCGTCAAGATGGAGCTGGAGCAGGCGTTGTCTTTGTCACTTCAGAAGATGTATTGCCTTATGCATTTACTCTCACTGAAAATTGTTCCAACAATGTAGCAGAATACCAAGCTCTGATCATTGGATTGGAAATGGCAGTGGATATGAAGATCACTCAACTTAAAGTGTTTGGGGATTCCAAATTGGTCATCAACCAACTTCTTTCACTTTACGAAGTTAAAAAGCCAGACCTCTTACCATATGTCAACTATGCGAAGAAGATTTTGGAATGGTTTGACAATGTAAGCTTGGAACATGTACCAAGAAGAGAGAACAAGCAAGCAGATTCTCTAGCTAATCTAGCATCGGCTCTTGCCATGCCAAGTGTAGAAGTAAAAGTCCCTCTTTGCAAACGATGGATTTTGCCTCCAGTTGATTTTAAAGATAACAATACGGAATCCAATGTTTCAGTTTGCGAAGTTGAAAAAGAAGATTGGAGACAACCATTGATTGATTATTTAGAGCATGGGAGGCTACCCAATGATCCAAGGCATAAAACAGAAGTGAAACGTCGAGCTCCTCGATTTATTTACTTCAAGGGTACCCTCTATCGCCGCTCTTTTGATGGTGTCTTCCTTCGATGTTTAGGAGAAGATGAAGTATCCAAAACCTTACAAGAAGCTCATTCAGGAATTTGTGGTGCACATCAGTCTGGAGCTAAATTGCACTTTCAAATAAAAAGGATGGGATACTACTGGCTAACAATGATAAAGGATAGCATAGACTACTCCAAGAAATGTCAAGCTTGTCAGTTTCATGCAAACTTCATCCATCAACCTCTTGAACCATTACATCCGACAGTCACATCTTGGCCGTTCGATGCTTGGGGACTTGATTTGGTAGGACCATTACCTAAGAGTTCACTAGGGCATATGTACATACATGCCGCTACAGATTACTTTTCAAAGTGGGCAGAAGTGGCACCTTACAGGGAAGTAAAAAAAGAAACTGTTGCAACTTTTATCAGGACAAACATCATTTATCGGTATGGTGTACCTCGTCACATCATAATTGATAATGGGAAGCAGTTTGACATGAGCAAATTATGTGCACAGTTTGACTTCAAGCAGTACAAGTCTTCAATGTACCATGCTCCTAGTGTGAGGGGTAACAATATTGCTGGTTGAAGAGACACCTAGGGTGAAACCAAAGAAGCCAACAGTTGGTAATGCCAGTTCTCTGGCTCCATTTTTCCCCCTTTCTGAATGTCCTACTTGTATAAACTTTGTTTTCTTCAAGTATTGTTGGTATTGTGGTAACTTCTCTTATGCAGAGTCTTGTTTTGTCGTGCAAGAATTCATATATTGCAAGGAAGTTTTATTCTGTTTGGTGTAATAGGAGTTTGTATTCAGTGTAGGTCCTTGCAACTGGTGTGACTACTTGGATTGCGGACAAAGCTGGTCGCAAGCTTTATCTTGGTTAGTAATGTTACGTTCATTTATTTCTCATTTATCTTTCTTTTTCAAAATCTTTTACAATGCCAATTTCAATAGTTTCATTAATCAAAGTTCATGTTTTTGAAGTGGAGATATTTCTAACAAAGGCATGAAATGATGTCTTATACTTCTGGTTATACATATTTATTTATACTTTTATCCTGTTATGAATCCATTTGGAAGTCGTTTGGCTGACTTACTATTGGCACCAAAAAGTGCACCAAAATGATCTGAATGACATTTCTTCTTGGAATCTTGTAGTTGAAGATCTTCGGATATGCTATATTGATGCCAGTATAAGTTGTGATGCTAGACAAAGTCTCTTGTCTCAAGGGTTTGGTTTCAACTTTGAAGTGCAATTATCTGAGATGCTTGTGGTGGTGATTAAGGGGCATATGATCTCTACCTCTGACCTAATGACTGTTTTTGTGTTTGCTCAGTAAGCTTTAGAAGGATGTACTCTACTTATATGTCGTTTCTTTGACTGTAGTAAAGAGGTTAGGATAAAATGATGTACTCTGTTTTAAGTGTTTCTGTAGAAGGCTGCTTGTATTTTGAGAGTTTCTGTAGAAAATGGTGGAATGCTAATTCAAATTCAGGTTGCTGCCAATAATCCCCTTTTCTTTTTGGGGATATTTTCTTCATTGTGTAAAAGGGAATTGAAATTGCAACGGCTTTCTTCATTGACAATCCTAGAGTATTTATATAGATTTCTTCGATTTGTTCACTTTTTCTGAAATTTTCTTTTTTAATGATACAAAAAATATTACCTTTTAAATATCTAAAATTTAGATTATTGATATGATAACATCATTTTTAATGACAGTTTAAAATGACTATAAAAAAAATTAAGCTTTTACAGGCATTTATAATTGCCGGTAAAGTATCAAAAAAATTTTCTAGTAAAATATAAATCATGACTTTTAGGGGTAATTTAAAATGTCTTTAAAAGTTTTAAGATTTTAGGAGCATTTAAAAGTGTTGATAAAAGTCATGTTAAAAAAAACAAAGGCTTTGCAGACATCGGTAGGGGTGAGTTCGGTTCGGGTCGGTTATTTCGGGTTTTACAAACCGAACCGAGGAATTCGGTTTTTCCAAATGGGTAACCGAAACCGAACCGCAATAATAAAAAAATCAGTTATAATCGAACCGTCGTATCTCGGTTCGGTTATCGGTTTTTCATATTTTTTTGGGCTTTTGAAAATTTGGGCTTTATTACATGCTATTTTAATAGGTTATTTATGCCTAACATGCTATTTCCACAATCAAATTATCTTAATTTTTAAAATTTTTAAAAATTATCTTTTTTTATAGTATTTTTAATTTTTTTTACTAATTTAGAAATAAAATATTTATTTTTATATTATAAAAATAAAAAAATAATTAAAAAATAATTTAAAAAATAGAATTCGGATCGGTTCGGTTAATTGCGGTTTTTGGACTTACGAACCGAAAACCGAACCGAACCGAAAAAACCGAACTAATAACCGAACCGAATTTTAACCGAATTAAAAAAAACCGAACCGAAACCGAACCGAACACTACGGTTCGGATCGGTTTTCGGTTTTCTCGGTTTTTTTGCTCAGCCCTAGATATCGGTGGTCGGACCCCCGAAATTTTTTTACCAGTATCCACCTAGCTAGCGGTCAATGAACTGCCGGTGATACAAATAAATGCAATTTTGTAGTGTTTTATTGGCACTTATAAATGTTGGTAAAAATGAGCTTTTTTGTATTGCTTCTTTTGGAATCCTTTCAACCTCTTCACTGAGAACAACCTGTTTGTAGGATCTTTGAGCATCCATCACCAATTTAGGAATATCGACTCCTCTGAAACTATATATCCCCTATTTGCTTATAATTATTAACCTTAAACTCATTTGACTAAGGTCTATTGTTAACCCCATTCATCTTCACCATCGGTGACACCTTTCTACAAAAAGAGGAATTATTGTTAAATCTAGAAAAATTGACTCCAATTCTATAATCTAAAAGCCATGCACCATTTAATCTTACCACAGCTTTCTGAGCTCCTCCTAGGTTTGTAAATCGAACAAACTCAAATTTTCTTCCTCTTGCACTCCTTTTTTCTGGGATAAAGACATTCAACATCGTACCATAATGCTAAAAAATGCAAAGAAGCCACCTCCAATAGACCTAATTTAGTGAAATATTGTTTACAAACACAGAGAACACCATTTTTCTAGTCGGGATCCTTAGTGTTTAAGTCGAGAATATTGGTCTGATAAGATTTAGCAAAACCATAGTGTTCAATTGATGTGATGTTCATGTTTTTTAGGTTTGGTTGGATATACAAGTCTTTCAATAAGATATGTGTTTTGTGCTACCGGAAATGCTGCTCAGGGACGAAAAAAATACAATAACGTTGCGAAGTTGCTCCATATATTAATAGAGGCTATCTATTATCTATCAGCTGCTTGATAATTGATCATATATGACTATAAGTTGTTTTCAATCTAGAGAAATAATTGGGCAATGAAATTGGCCCAATCCAAAATCTTTATTTTCAGTACTAATTAAGCATTACATCATGTTACCAGTTGACCGACAAGAGCTTTATAATAAAGCAAGAAACCTAGTATATGGTAACAAATTTATTGTTTGGTACAATCTGTTGGAGCAAAAGAGACAGTCCTCTTTTGAAGATCATACTCCACCTGGAAATTTATTTGTGCATAGTTCCCAAAGATCGATAAGGAGTTAGTGTTGCTTGGAACTATCAGCATACAAAGCAAGTCGCCATTAACCCGAAATGTGTTGACAGGTTGCAACCGAAGGTCAGCACCAGTGAAATGGAACACCATTTCCGGAACATTGATATTAGTCTCTGCCCCATAACACAAGCTAAATGTGCCTGAAGGATCTTGTACTGGCTCTTCTCCAATGGCCTCTCTCACTATACTCTCTACGCTATTATAGAAATTTGATTCCAGGATCGTGAGTGTTGTTCCGGAATCGATTATGATATTCCCTTGGCTTGAAGCTGGCTGCGCGGTTCTGTCTCCAATGCTAACACCTTCAAGACTAAGGAAGTAGAACGTTTCAGGGTTTTTGGTTATCAGAGGAGTTGAAACAGCTCCAGGACGAGAAATTATTGCTTCTTGTCCGAAGATTAGTTCACTACTAGATTTTACAGAACGTGGAACCAAACAGTAGGAGAATCTGTGATCAATTTGAGTGCCTATCTGAGAAACCAGTGACAAGGGCCCTCCTCCTAGGCCAACAAGTCCAGCACCTGGGCTTCTGAAGCTACCTTGATTATCGTTTCCACAGCCAAAAATAGATGTGGGGAATGCAGTGTTTTGACCGTTGGTGGAATCAAAACTCAAGGTATCAGTGCTGAGGATTCCTATGGTGTGTGACTTGTCTCCATAGGAATAATAGTATTGACAGTCATTTGTGTTCAAGCATTGTTTTTGGGGAAGAGCTTGGCAAGTCTCTGAATCACAAGAAAGCTTTTGGTAAGTTGAAGATGCTTGAGGATCGAAAGGAGAAGAACCTTGAGAATAACATTGAGTACATGGAGCACATTGTATCCAAATAAGGTCACTTCCAGTGTCTGCAATGGCTAAGTATTCAACAGGTGGGGTTCCAAAGGAGAGTTTCATCAGATAACTACCTCCATTTGGAATCACTACAGACTGGATGGCCTTTTGATCATCAATCAAAGATTGGAAGTGTTTGATTCGGTCCATTGAATGGAGGGCATTTTTTCTTAGGATCTCTGAGGAGGTGAGAGAAGCATTATAGAAGGGAGATAGTGGTGAATCACGATGAATAAGTTCAACACTGAAACCAGTTGCTGCCTTTGCTCCAACCACTGATTGAATCACTAGGCTGGAGAATATTACAGTGAAAAGAAGAAATAGTTGATTATGCATCATTCTATAAAATAAAAAAAAAAAAAAAAAGTGAATAATTGAGAAGAAAGATAAGATGGAGATTATCTGATGAATAACTGGTGTATGTTTAAGGGTGTACAACACTTTGCATATGCTTGTACTTATAGATTGGGCATGGTTTTGTTAGCTAAAGAATTTATGGTAGATAATGTGTACACTGTCTTAATCATTGAATTAATTTCTAATTACTTTTTAAGAGGAAAAAAAAAAGAAATTAATATATTCCGATTTATGTTATTTGGATTCTTTTCATAAATTCCAATTAGATGAACGTTTTACATGGAATAAGTTGCGGTGATTGCGGGTGACTGCTTGTTCTGACTGGAAAAGTGACACTCTCAAATCACGCCATGACCAAATTCCTCTAGAAAGGTTGTGTTCTCATTGTTCCGACGTTGTTCCCTTTGTGTGAAGAAAATGTATTGGCTTTACTTTGTGTGAACGGTGGACCTGAGTCAGGGGAATTTGGTGCGTTAGATATATACATTTTGACACACTCACTGTAAGAGAAGAATATATATATATATATATATATATTTATTTAAAGGAAGTTATTTAATGGGTTGATAATTTTGAAAAAAAAAATTAAAAAAGATGAAAAAATTATAAAAGTAAAAATATAATAGTAATTGATAGTTTTTTTAAAAAAACATATATTTTTTTATAAAAATAAAAAACATAAATATCTTTCTAATTATTTTATTATATTTTGATTTTTATGTAATTTTATCAATTGAGTTAGTGTCACTTAACTCGTGACACCAACTCAACTATTCTTTTTAAATAAGTATAGATAAACAATAATTACCAATTAGCAATACTCGTGGGAAACGAATCACTCGTGACTCTTGCTTGTTTCACTTCCATTTCCTGTTGTTTCTATTGATTCCCAAGTAAAATCTCCTTTCTATTGTTACAATAGGTATTAATATTATTTTTTATTTTTTAAAAAAACTATAAATGAATAAATTTTTTAAAAATAATTATTTTAAATTATAAATATTTTCAAAGATGATATCTCTTCTAAATTAATTTCTCTTTTTTTTTTATCTTTCTCTTTTTCTTTTACATCATTTTTTTTTCCATCAAAAATCCAAATTGTTTCATTCTATTTTAAAGATATATCTATACTACTATAAAATCTCATATTGGTATGTATTATGGATTAAGTGACATCAATTCAATTAAAAAAAAAAAAAAAACAAAATTATTATAAAATAAACAATATATTTTAATAAAGTTATATTAGTAATTTAGTTTTCTTAAAATGAAATTATTACCATTTTTTAACTAACTTCCCTCTACTTTTTGTCCATTCTGAAAAGTTGCAAGTGCAATTTATATTTGAAAGGTACGTGATCCACATTTATTTAAAAATGATTATTTTTTTATATTTTAATAACTTATTTATTTTACTCACATATTAGAGTGTACATAAGACTAGTATACTTGAAAGGTACGTGATCCACATTTAAATGATTGACTTTTATTTAAAAATTAAAAATATTCGTAAATAGGGTCATGAAAATAATATGATCAATATTAATCAGACAATAATATGATCAATAGTGTCAAAAAATGTCATGTCATTAAAAAAAAATGTAATTCATAAAAACTTAAAATCCAAAAAAAAAAAATTTTAAAAAACCATTTTTTAAAAGAGAATGAGGAGAATAGATAAATCTAGCAATTCGTGTATCTGTGTCATGTTTGTGTATTTTATCGTGTTAGAGTCGTGTTTAAATTATTTTATATTTATATAAATTTTTATACATTAATAATTCGTATTATATAAATTTTGAGATATTCATATATTCATGTCGTGTTCGTGTTATTTTTTCATATCATATCTTATTTTCTGTGTGTTTTAATTATTTTTTAATCGTGTCTAATATTATCAAGTTTAGATATAAATCGGCTAGAAAAGGGAAAGAGAAAGAAGGTGAAGGGAAGAGAGAGAATGAGAGGAAAGAGCAAAACAAGGCATATTGACTCGAGCCGACTAGATAATTGTCAGGTCAACCCTCCCCTCCTCCTTCTCTCTTCGTCTTCTTTTTTTTTTCTCCTTTTTTTTCTCTTTTTCTTTTTCTCCTTATTTTTCCTCTCTTTTAGATTTTTTTTTTGAATTTTTATTTTTTAGTATAAAAGTTAAAAAGTTTTAGAATTCTTTTTTTGGAAAGAAAAAAAAAAGACATTGTTTTTTAGACAAATGTGCACTAATATTGAATTTTTTTTTGGGACAAGTCACTCGTATGAAGAAGAATGATTTTTTATACTTAACTGCGAATTTCTTTTTCAAGAACAAAATTGAAAATTTGACTATAATTCGGACATTCGGGTACCAACTAGCAAATATGTATTTAACTCTATAAAAAAATATTGTATGCCCAAGAACATATGATAGGTATCCCAAATGACATTCTATATCTTTTTTTTTTCTTTGCCAGTAATGACATTGTATATCTAAACCTGTTCAAAAGTCAGATTATCCGCTCAAACTCAAAGTCCCGTCCAATATTTGGGAGAGTTTGGATAAAAATATTAGACTTAAAATATGTGTTTGGGAAAAAAAAATGAAGTTCCTTTAAAAAATGGGCCGGGCCTTGGTTTCAATATTCAAGGCTCGAGCCTAGCCCGGCCCTTTTTTTATTTACATAATATATTATTTTTATATTTATATATCATGTAATTTATATTATATAAAGAATAAATATATAATATTATAGTGTAAACATTAAAGAATATGTTAAGTTATCCATGTTTTAAAACTTAATAAAAGAAAAAAAAATAAAATTATTAAAAATTAAATAAAAGATAACATGTTTTAAAAAAAAAAAATTAGAAAAAAAAATGTGAACAGGTCTGGATGGGTTTGAGCTACCCATTTACAAATATGAGTAGACTTGAATAGAATTTGAAACCCATATTTTTAAATCGGGCCGGACTTGAACAAATATATATGATGTTGATATCATACTTAGATTTGGCCAAACCCATGAATATCTCTATGTATATCTTACAATCCAACTTACTAATTGCAATCTACCAAGAATTTTATTAGTAATTGATAAGGGAGAGCCTTTCATAACAACAATGATAGATAAACATAGGCAGTTTTTAAATTTTCCTAGCCTTGAATGAAGAAGCGTGATTTTTTGCCTACATTTAATAACAAGGATGCCATATTTTTATCTTTCTCTTTTTCTTTTACATTTTTTTTTCATCAAAATTCCAAATTGTTTCACTCTATTTTATAGATATATCTATACTACTATAAAATCTCATATTGGTATGTATTATGAATTAAGTGACATCAATTCAATTACAAAAAAGAAAAAACATAAAATTATTATAAAATAAACAATATATATTTTAATAAAGTTATATTAGTAATTTAATTTTTTAAAAATGAAATTATTACCATTTTTTAACTAACTTCCCTCTACCTTTTGTCCATTCTTAAAGTTGTAAGTGCAATTATTTTATTTTCTTCACTTTTCTATATTTAAAAATGATTTTTTTTTATATTTTAATAACTTATAATAATTTATTTATTTTACTCACATATTAGAGTGTACATAAGACTAGTATACTTGAAAAGTACGTGATCCACATTTAAATAAATATGATTGACTTTTATTTAAAAATTAAAAATATTCGTAAATAAGGTCATGAAATAAATAATATGATCAATATTAATCAGACAATAATATGATCAATAGTGTAAAAAAAAATGTCATGTCATTTAAAAAAAAAATTAATTATAAAAACTTAAAATCCAAAAAAATATTTTTAAAAAAACCATTTTTTTTTAAAAAGAGAATGAGGGGAATAGATAAATCTGATAATTTGTGTATTCGTGTCATGTTTGTGTATTTTATCGTGTTAGAGTTGTGTTTAAATTATTTTATATTTATATAAATTTTCATACGTTAATAATTCGTATTATATAGATTTTGAGATATTAGTGTATTCATGTCATGTTCGTGTTATTTTTTCATATCGTATCGTATTTTTTACGTATTTTAATTATTTTTTGTGTCGTGTCTAATATTATCAAATTTAAAAATAAATCGGCTAGAAAATGAAAGAGAAAGAAGGTGAAGGGAAGAGAGAGAATGAAAGAGAGGAAAGAGCAAAACAAGGCATATTGACTCGAGCCAACTAGATAATTGCCAGGTCAGCCCTCCCCTCGTCCTCCTCTCTTCGTCTTCCTTTTCTCTCCTTTTTTTTCTCTTTTTCTTTTTCTCTTCATTTTTCATCTCTTCTAGATTTTTTTTTTTGAATTTTTATTTTTTAATTTAAAAGTTAAAAAGTTTTAGAATTCCTTTTTTGAAAAAAAAAAAAGACATTGCTTTTTTAGACAAATATGCGCTAATATTGAAAATTTTTTGGACAAGTCACTTGTATGAAGAAGCATGATTCTTTATACTTAACTGCGAATTTCTTTTTCAAGAACCAAATTGAAAATTTCACTATAATTCGGATATTCGGGTACCAACTAGCAAATATGTATTTAACTCTATTAAAAGTTATTGTATGCCCAAGAACATATGATAGGTATCCCAAATGACATTCTATATTTTTTTTTTCTTTGCCACTAATGACATTGTATATCTAAACCTATTCAAGAGTCAGATTATCCGCTCAAACTCAAAGTCCCGTCCGATATTTGAAAAAGTATGGATAAAAATATTAAGCTTAAAATATGTGTTTGGGCAAAAAAAAAAAAGGTTCCTTTAGAAAATGGGCCGGGCCTTGGTTTCAATATTCAAGGCTCGAGCCCAGCCCGACCTCTTTTTCATTTATATAATATATTATTTTTATATTTATATATTATGTAATTTATATTATATAAATATATAATATATAATATTATAGTGTAAACATTAAAGAATATGTTAAGTTATCCATGTTTTAAAACTTAATAAAAGAAAAAAATTATTAAAAATTAAATAAAAGATAACATGTTTTAAAAAAAAATTAAAAAAAAAAATGTGAACAAGTCTGGATGGGTTTGAGCTACCCATTTACAAATATAAGTAGACTTAGATAGAATTTGAAACCTATATTTTTAAATCGGGCCGGGCTTGAACAAATATATGTGATGTTGATGTCATACTTAGATCTGGCCCAACCCATGAACACCTCTATGTATATCTTACAATCCAACTTACTAATTGCAATCTACCAAGAATTTTATTAGTAATTGATAAGGGAGAGCCTTTCATAACAACAATGATAGATAAACATAGGCAGTTTTTAAATTTCCCTAGCCTTTAATGAAGAAGCGTGATTTTTTGCCTACATTTAATAACAAGGATGCCATAATTCTAAGCAACATTCTAAACCTCGTCTCCATTCCAGTTCCTTTTCACCTGAGGACCTGTTGGCCCTTCTTGTCCTAACACTTCATTTGGTAGGCTTTTAATAAATTTCTCAAAAGCAGATTTAAGCTTTCCAGGCAATACTTTTTCCACCTTTTTGATCTCATCTGCCAAGTCATAACTAATCTTCGGACCCCATTGCCTGAAATAGTTCAGCCATGGCGGCTCAACAATAGTAGTCGAACCCGAATACTCCGCTGCAACTATTGAAAACTGGAGGCCAGTATCCATGAAAATCTTACTCTTGGCAGTCTCATTTCTAATTCCAATCCCTCCACTTCCTTGCAAAACTAATCCAGGTTTTGAATACATGGCGTGGCCATGCAAGGATGAATAGCTACAAGGTTTATTCCCACCTTGAAACTCAAGCTCTGATGCATTCACCCATGAACCTCCACTATGTTCTGAGAAATACATATTATGTAATTCTCCATTAAAGTTGCTGATCCTCAAAGTCACATGCTCCCAATCACCAACATGTTCACCTATCTTTCCTAATGAAATGTTGATGAATTCTACTTTAGCCTTTGCTGGTCCATTAAAAGGGTAAAACACCCATATCGCTATGTCTGAATAGGTTGCGCCCAACATAGGTTTTACATGCAAATAAACTTGGGAGTTTTGCAAATCTCCTTTCTTTACTCTTTCCTTGGTTGCTTCGTCCATGGGAAGATCCAACCAATAGTTACCATCGTTTGAACCGCCTTGGGGAAGGTTTGAACCCGTTGGATCTATTGAAATTGGTTTTGATTCTTCTCCCTTTGTGTATAGTAATGCCCCATTGGCAAAAAACCAATTGACAGATGATGGGAGATAAGTTTCATCAGGGTGGAAATAAATCCAAGGAGAGTAAGCCTGGAACAAAGTCTCGATTTGGCGTAGATTAGGCATGTAAGATAAGTTAGCTTTGACATTTTTCAAACAAGCTAGAGGAGTGGAGCCAGAATTAGGATTTTGGGCGACAAATGTGCCCACACAAACACCCATATCTTGAGTTCCTCTATTAATGGGCCTTAAAATGAAAAAATTGAATTCTTGGGTATTAATTTCCTTACCCTGTCCCCATATCCATGTATAATTCTCGCTTTGATCAGTAAAATCAGATCGAACGCAACGTATTTTCTCCAGGGAAGGCTTGTCTTTGGTGTTGGTGACAACATGGCCAACAGCCTGGTATCCTTCTGGAGCTATGGGCAACCAAATGTAACCATTGCCATCTTGCTTGATTTTCAAAGACTCACTGCTCCAAACAAGGGTGTAATCGATGGGCTGTTTTAGAAAAGATTCATCAGTGTCATCCTTTGCTGCAAGAACCCACCCAGAAAGCAACCTATTGTTGGGCTGGCCATAGGAGCCGAGCATATAGTACCCGTCTGGTATTGATGATGGTTCAAAGAAGGAAGCCCCAAGATTATCTGGTCCCCCTTCGTGAGTGGCCCATACTTTTGTGAAAGATGATATCTGGCACTGGCACACATGTATTCCACCCAGATCAATAGTTCCACTTGCAAACCCTTCACCTGTAATAATTCATGAAGTCATTTCATTTCACTCACAATCTTTAAAATTCAATCTTTCTCATTATGCTCTTTTAAAAATATTTTAAATTCATCAATTTAATAAATCCTTGACAAAATTTGCCACCTCAAAGCCACATGTATGCCCATGTCCACATAGCAAAAAAAAGTGAATCCTTTTGAATTTTTAAGCTAAAATTTATGCCATAAAAATATTTATGTAGCAAATTCTATTAAATGTTTAATAATATTGACGAAATGGATGAATTTGAAACATTATTTTTGAGTTTAAAACATCGTGGATGAAAATGAAATATTATTAAAAAAAAAATGAATGTATGGTGCATTTTGATCAGCCAAAGCCAAGAAAGAGAAAATTTTCTTGTTAGAGATAAAAATAGAGGTACCTGGAGGCCATGTTGGTAAGGGAGATGGAAGCCTGAAGGCGGTTTCGATTGGCAAAGCCTTGTTTCTTTTGGAGACATATCTTGGAGAAGAGAGTGTAAGGCAATTCCCCATTGCTATCTTTTCAAAGTTATGTAAATTGAATGTGACGATATATGAAATAAAAGAGAGTGATACTTACAAGAAGAATAAAGCTAGCATATTCAGTTTTGTGCGATATAGGGAAGGAATTTGAAACTATGCGAATAAAAAGACAATTGAGAGAGGACAATGGATGTGACGTGCAAGGAAACCAATTGCCTTTAACATGCTTTTGGACATTGTTCAGCCTCTCTTCTACACCAAGCCGCTACTTGTCTTTGGATTGGATTGAATTGGATTGCTTTGCTTTGCTTTTTTCTTGTATTATGGAACTAGTAGGTCATGATATTATACAAAAATAGACTTTTAGAGGCCGTCCATTAATGTTGGTTTTCCAAATTCAAAGGCAAAACTTGAAGATATTATTTTTTTTGCTTCCAAAAGCAAAACGTTAGCAAAAGGGACAATCAAATTGCAACCAAGAACAAAATCTAAAATAGTGTATGGATAGGACATAGAAGACGATAAGGACAAGGCAGTGACTAGAAGTGTTCATGGATCGGGTCGAATTTAAATATGATATTAACGCCACATATGTTTATCCAAATCTGGTTCAAAATATGAGTTTCAAATTTTATCTAATCCTACTCATATTTGTAAATGAGTAGTCCAATTAGGTTCGTCCATATTATTATTTTTTAAATTAAATAAATATATTATTTTTATTTAAATTTTAGTATTTTTTTTCTTTTATTAAGATCTAAAACATGGATAACTTAACATATTTTTATTTATTTATTATCAAATAAATCCATTTAACTAAAGTCTTTCAATAGAATTAAAATTCTTATTTATAAATGGGATAAATCTTATTAAAATTAAAAATATTTAAAATGGCAAATTAGTAATATAATAAACAATAATGGGTATTTTCGTCAATTCAAAAGATTCTTCACATTCATGCTTTTATATATACTAGTATTTGGTGTCACATGCGCTCACACGTGAATATTTGTTGATATATTTATTTTTGATTATATAATTGTATATTTTAAAATAAATAAAATTAATAAAATGTATATTAACTAAAATTTGTTTATGTGCAAATTATATCGAATTATTATAAAATTTATTATTTTAATATTGGTATAAAAAAATTCAATGTAAATTTTAATTCTTTTTATTTATACCAAATAAATGGACTTACTTTTTAAAATTAGTGAAAATTTTAAAATTTTAAGATAGAGCAATTTCATATAAAATTTTAATTATTTTTATTTATTATCAAATTAATCCATTTAACAAAAGTGTTTTAATGAAATTAAACTTCTTACTCATGAATCAAATAAATTTTATTAATAATAAAAAATGGTTATAATGGTAATTTAGAAATATAATGAACAAAAATGATTATTTTTGTCAGTTTAAAAAAAAATTCACATTCGTGCTTATATTATTATAAATTATAAATATTTATAAAAAATTAAATATATTTTAGAATTAAATTAAATTAAATTAAATATGTTGTTTGTTAATAAATAATCTGGCTGAGCAGCTCAAATTAGAATGAGGGGTCAAGCTCTTGTACACGCTTATTCTTTTTGGTAATTAAAACGGTAGGATTAAACCTAATCATTAAAATTATGAATCTATTATTTTACTAATAGATCACACGGTTATTAATCTAAAAAAACCTTATTACGTTTTAGACTAGAGAGAGACTTAACTTTTTTCGTTATTTTTGTTTAGAATTTAACAATATTATTATAAAAGTGCTCAAAAACATTTTCTTATAAGAAGTTGGGATTATAAGTCCTGTATGATGGTCATATCGTAATAATACAAATCCGAAGACTGAAACCACATGATCCGAAACATCAAAAAGTCAAGAACATAATAATAAAAAAAAACTCACCCAAGCGGGATAAAAACAAAGAAACCGTAAAAGGAACAAGAAATTACCGATCCCTGGCTTCCAATTGTTTTAATTTCTCAACAATCAGTTTCTCATCACCAGTCGTAAATAGCCTTAACAATTTCCCAACTCCCACGTCGATTAAGCCTTCTAGTCAAGTACAATTCTTTTACAATTTTGAAAGCCATCATATGATACCGACGCATTAGCAATTTTATAACCATATGATATTATGTGATTTTTGATATGGACCTTTAGAGAATTACATTTTAAAAATTAGTTATTGAGGTGTGAAGGTCTAGATTCATATAAAGTCCTCAAAAAGATTATTTATATTTCAATGCGGGATCGTAACAAACCATCACGTTTGGAAGATCAACGTCTTCATTGATCACGATCAAGTTGGTTACGGTTGACACTTTTTTTTCTCTTTTTTGGGTCCAGACCACCACTTCACAAGTCACCATTCCGTGAGCCACTATTTCGAGTGCTGGTCCCACCAAAGGTGGGGCTGATTTTGATACCAATTGATATGGATCTTCGGAGAACCATACTCTAAAAGCTAACTATTGAGGTGAGAGAGTCTAAATTTATATAAACCCCTCAAGAAAGTCATTTATTTTTCAATGCGAGATGGTAACAATTTCTTCCTTTTTTTCCCTTTTTTTTTTTTTAAACAGATTCTCCAGTAATTTATCTTCAAAATCTTTCAACGATATAATATTTCTTTCTTTAAAACTTTTCACAATGGCCTTAAATCATCTTCAACACCAGCTTCCATAAACAAGACAAGGGAAGGGGCATGCATCTTCACTTCACTAACAGGCCTAGTCCTTGTTTTAAAAGATAGGTAAACACCTATTAAATCCTACCTTCGAGGCTGTTATTGGACTCATCCCCCAGGTCCAAAACTTCCACCTTTCCAGCCCCATCCACCGACCTTAGAGGATTAAACTTTGAATCCTTCCCCCCCCCCCCCCCCCCCCAATCCAACCGGTCATCACCCACAGTAGCCTCTGATTCCACAACCTTTTTCTCGAGCAAACCAACTCTATTTTCAAGATACAAGCGAGCTTAATTACATACTCTTCCTCATCCTCACCTCTGATCTCCTTACCAACCATCTGTTCATCTTTCATGAAGCAAACATGTTCAGCTTTTCCAACTTCACCATATAGAGAGTAAGACCCAACTCTATTAAACTTACTATTGGCCAAATCTCTACAGCCTTCAATGATATCAACAATCACATCCTCACTCACCTCGTCATTAACAACTCCAGAATTAATTTTCCAAGCGCCATCACTGTTGACACCAGCATCAAGAGCCAAAGGTGAATGAACACCATCCGGTTGAACTTCTTCAGAAATGAACCCTTCAAAATAGGGGTTACATTCATTACAACGTTTGATCTCCATCTCCGTATCATTCTGGTTATTCCAATTGTAATAGAACAATGGACAATCCAGTGGACCAGATTCAGTAACTCAACTCAATAACGTCATCTATCGTGTCGAGCTCTTCAGATAAAATGGTCATAACCCCTTTGCTAAAATAAGAAATCATAATCGAATAGTTCTACATAGAAATCAACTAACCCCAAAGTTTGGCTATGTTTTAAAAAAGAAGAGTTAATAACACTAATGGTCTCCAAATTTTAGGACATAGTTTATATTGATCTCCATATTAATCAGATCCTCGATCTTATGGTTTTGTATCAATGTGGTCCTTCCGTTAGCAAAACCATTAGAGTAGACATTAAATGACAGATGACATGTGACGAGTAAATTATAAAAATGTCATCTGCTGATGTGATCGTTCTTGTTGTCTTTCTATCTTGAGTTTATAGCACCAATGGTCCCCAAACTTTAAGGCATATTTTATATTGGTTCTCAAACTTCAAAACGTATCAATCGGATCCTTTATTCTTTTTTATATTTTATATTTTCCTTTCACTTTTTTTATAAATAAATACAAAAATATATATATTATAATTTAAATTAATTTTTTGAAAATATAATTAATTTATAAACATATAAAATATTTATTTAAATTAATTTTATAAAAGCTATTTTTAATTTTTTTGTTTCTTTCTTTTTTCTCTTTTTTTTTTCATTTTATATTCTTTATAAATAAACTAAAGCATATATAATAATTTATTATATTAAATTAATTTTATAAATATTAAATAATTTATTAAAAATATAAAATATTTATTTACAATTAATTTTATAAAAAATTATTTTAAGTTTTTTATTTACTTTTTTCTCGTTTCTCTTTTCTCTTTTCCCTTTTTCTTTGTTAATAAATAAATACAAAGAAGAAAAAATAATAATTTATAATATAATTAAAATTAAAATTTTAAAAAGTAAATAATTTATAAAAAATATAAAAATATTTATTTACATTAATTTATAAAAAAAAATTATTTTCTTTTTTATTTACTGTTATAAATAATTAAATAAAAATTAATTATTTTATAAAAATTAAATAATAATAAAAAATAATATATTTATTTTAATTAATTAAATAAGTTATTTTCTTTTTTCTTCTTTCTTTTTTCTTTCCTGTTATAAATAAATTAACTTTGTAAAAGATTAAATAATTTATCAAATATAAATATTTATTTACATTAATTTTTTTGTATATATATTTTATTTTTCTATTTCTTTTATTTTTTAATTTTTTTATTTATATTCTCTCCACCTAACTCTCGTCGATCAAAAAAAAAATTGAATCCCTACCGCCAGTCCGACCTTGTGAAGGATTAGACTGCCATTCATAACTCTCGATAGATATTGCAAGAGACCAAATTTGATCCCTTGCGCTACATCGAGGACGGTCCGATTTGGCACTTTATAGTAGATTCGATCAAGGTAGTTGCCGTCTCAAGTTCAGCATTGGAATCGACATAAAAAATATAAATTTTTAGTTAAATGAATGTAAATAAATATTTTATATTTATAAATTATTTAGTTTTAAAAAATAATTTATTTAGAAAAATAAAAAGAAAAATAAGAAATAAGAAATAAGAAAAAGGAAAATAAAATTTATTTTTTGTTATAAAATTAAAGTAAATAAATATATTATATTTTTATAAATTATTTTATTTTTGAAAATTTAATTTAATTTAAATTATAATATAAATTATTTTTATTTTTATATATTTATAAAGAAGAAAAAGGGAAAAGCAAAAAATAAAAGAAAAGAAAAAGATAACGTACTTCTAATCTTAATCTAATGTTCTTAGCACTCTTGTCATAACACATGTCCTTGGTTGGGCTTAACCCTTTAAATTATAATATAATTATTATTTTTTATTTATAAAGAGGAGAAATAAAATATAATAAAGAAGAAATAAAATATAAAATATTTTATTGTTACGTTTTTATAAAATTAATTTAACTAAATATTTTATATGTTTATAAATTAATTATATTTTCAAAAAATTAATTTAAATTATAATATAATTTTTTTTTGGTATTTATTTATAAAAAAGAGAAAGAAAAATATAAAATATAAAAAAGAATAAAGAATCTCAGTGATACGTTTTGAAATTTGAGGACCAATATAAAATATACCTTAAAGTTTGGGGACCATTGGTGCTATTAACTCAAGACAAAAAGACAAAAAAGACCACATCAGCAGATGACATTTTTGTAATTTATATGTCACATGTCATTTGTCATTTAACGCTTACTCTGACGATTTTGCTAACGGAATGACCATATTGATACAAAACTATAAGATCGAAGATCTAATTGATACATTTTGAAATTTGAATATCAATATAAAATATGCCTTAAAATTTGGAGACCATTAGTGCTATTAACCCTAAAACGAGCTATTATTCCACGAATGAAAAGGCAGGCCAAAGTAAGCAACCTAGTGATTCTAAATCTAAAGTTGATATTCTCTGACCATGGTTCAAGCTCAGCAAACCATTCTTTAAGCTAGATCCATTCAGTCCGTTTCATAGATTCCAATATTTCCTCATTCTCAAATTTGATCAGGAAATGCTTTGCAGAAATCTTTTTCATAGACAAATTATGTACACCATGCATGCAGAAGTTCTCTTTGAAGCCATTCAACCCTAAAAAAAACCTTTTGCTTTACCAACCACATTTCTCCAATTTATGCATAGTTTCATCTTTTATAACCACTTGGCAAACTTTTTAAATTTTTTCCTCAACGTCACTCAATTTTTTCCTCCCAACTTTTGGAATCCTTTCAATCTCTTCATTAAGAACAACCTGTTTGTAGGATCCTTGAGCATCCATCACCAATTTATGAATATCGACTCCTCTGAAACTATATATTCCCTATTTACTGATAATTATTAACCTTCAACTCATTCGACTAAGGGCTATTGTTAACCCTATTGGTGACACCTTTCAATAAAAAGAGGATCTATTGTTAAATCTAGAAAAATTGACTCCAATTCTATAATCTAAAAGCCATGCACCATTTAATCTTACCACAGTTTTCTGAGCTCCTCCTAGGTTTGTAAAGCGAACAAACCCAAATTTTCTTCCTCTTGCACTCATTTTTTCAGGGATAAAGACATTTAACATCTTACCATAATGCTAAAAAATGCAAAGAAGCCATCTTCAATAGACCTTTAGTGGAATATTGTTTACAAACACAAAGAACACCATTTTTCTAGTCGGGATCCCGGGATCCTTAGTGTTTAATTCAAGAATATTGGTCTGATAAGATTTAGAAAAACTGTTCAAGTGATGTGATGTTCATGTTTTTTAGGTTTGGTTGGATATAAAAGTCTTTCAATAAGAGATGTGCTTTGAGCTGCAGGGAAGAAAAAATACAATAACGTTGCGAAGTTGCTCCATATATTAACAGAGCCTATCTAGTATCTATCAGTAGCTTGATAATGGTCATATATGCCTATAAGTTGCTTTCAATCTACAGAAATAATTGGGCAATGAAATCGGCCCCATCCAAAATCTTTATTTTCAGTACTAATTAAGCATTACATCATGTTACCTGTAGACACCTAATTTTGTCCGGACCACTAAACAGGTATATTTTCTTCCTATATTGATGTTTCCGAGTGTAAGAAGACTGTTTTCATCATGCAGGTGGTACTCCGAGACTTAGTTTAAGAGGGCAAGCACAAAAAGTCAAACTTGAAAAAAGTCAACCCCGAAAAAAAGTCAACCCCGGAAAAGTCAACTACTGAAAAAGTCAACCCACTTTCAAAATCAAGATTTTAAGTTCAATTGAAAAATGGCGAAAGAATTTTGATAATCCGAGGTTTACATTGAAAGATATGGAGTTCGGAAGTTGGGATTTGGAGATTCAGTAGAAAGGAAACCCTAATCCGAGAAATTTGGGGAAAAGTGCTTAAACGATCAAAATGGTCGAAATTGAAGGTTCCAAATGAAAGATAAGCACTGGCTACGGGTAATGGAGAAGTCACTTGCAAGGAAAACCGAAAGAAAAGTCAATCCGGGAGAAAACCGAGAATTAGAGTTTTTAGTGGATTTCGGTGAAATCGGGAAGAATCACAGAAATAGCCCGACTTGGTAATACCAAAGCCCCCAATGGATGAAGAATGATTAAAAAGGATATCCCAAGGCTCAGATTGAAGAAAATCTGAAAATCGGACTTGTTTTGAGCAAAACCGGGTTTCGGAGGCAAAATTGAAAATTGAAAATTTTGGGAAAAATAGCAAATGGACTCTGAAAATTCTGAAAATTTGTCAATCTCATTCTTAAATCATTTGAGAAAGATTGGCGAAAGAAAATCTTGATTCGGAGTTCGTTTGCAAAATGGCCAAATCCCGGGCTTCTTATGTAGTAATTCAAAAAGGAAAATCTCGGAAAAATAGCAAATGAGCTCCAAATCTTTTGAAATTTTGCAGATATCATTTTTAAATTATTTGGAAGAGATTGGCGAAAGAAAATCTTGATTCGGAGTTCGTTTGCAAAATGGCCAAATCCCGGGCTTCTTATGCAGTAATTCAAAAAGGAAAATCCTGGAAAAATAGCAAATGAGCTCCAAATCTTTTGAAATTTTGCAGATCTCATTTTTAAATTATTTGGAAGAGATTGGCGAAAGAAAATCTTGATTCGGAGTTCGTTTGCAAAATGGCCAAATCCCGGGCCTCTTATGTAGTAATAATTTTGCAAATCTCATTTTTAAATTATTTGGAAGAGATTGGCGAAAGAAAATCTTGATTCAAAGTTCGTTTGCAAAATGGCCAAATCCCGGGCCTCCTATGCAATAAATCAAGAAGATAAATCCCGAAAAAATAGCAAATGAGCTCCAAAAATTCTGAAATTTTGCAAATCTCATTTTTAAATTATTTGGAAGAGATTGGCGAAAGAAAATCTTGATTCGGAGTTCGTTTGCAAAATGGCCAAATCCCGGGCCTCCTATGCAGTAATTCAAGCCGATAAATCCCGAAAAAATACCAAATGAGCTCCAAAAATTATGAAAACTTCCAGATCACACTTTTTAATTATTTTGAAGAGATTGGTGAAGAAAAATCTTGATTTGGAGCTCGTTTAAAAAATGGTAAACTGTAGGGGCATAAAAGGGTATTTTGGGAAGAAAAAATCCAAATAAATAGCAAACGGACTCGGATAATTTTGAAAACTTCCAGAACTCAATATTTTATTATTTTGGAAGTATTAAAAAAAGAAAAATTGAATTTGGAGTCCGTTTGATATTTATTTGCATCCGGGGGGCAAAATGGTCATTTCACCCAAGCAACCGAAAAGGGCTTCTTTGGGCCTTTCAAAAAATCAGAGTTGGGCTGGAAAAGAAAAGTGCTGGCCTGCCCAAGCCCAAAGGAAGGAGGAAGCTTCTGATTTTTCAATCAAATGGCTAGAAATCAAGAGTTAGTTAGAGATTCTCTTTGATCAAGCCATGGTGATTAAGCCACATAGGCCAAGAGAGATGTCAACATTATTCTTGGACAGCTGTAATTTGAGAGAGCTGGGATGCTAATCTAAAGGTGGTAATTTCATGATTTTTCATCTTGAATTATTGACCATTTGATGGAAAATTGGTTACAAAAAAATGACAACATCCTTGTACCATTTATGGGGGTTTTGGCCAGCTTGAAAGGGGGAGGCAGAATTTCATTTTTTCATTCTGATTTTGGCTGAGTTCTTTGAGTTTTCACTAGTTTTTCTCTTCTTGGTTGAGAGCAAAAAAGAAAAGTTTAGAAAAAAAGGAAAGTTAGAAGAGAAAAGCTTGAAATATTAGCTTCTTGAGGTTGCTCTTGAGCACCAACTCTTGCACTTTCTTCATTTTCTATTCTTGTTTTTACTATTTTGATTTCTATTTGATGAGTTTTCATTTTAAATAAATGTTTTTTTTTATTGTTCTTTTAAGTTCTTACTTCATCTCTTTCTTTAGTATATTTTTTTACATTTTATTTTTACAATAAACTCACCATGGCCAAATGGCCTACATTATTTATTTTAAGTTGCTTTTTTGGGTTCATTTTACCATATTGTTTATGTTATTTTCTTTGATTTTGATGTTTTAAATGTTATGTTACTTCATATTCTTGAGTTATATTTTAATTTGGTTGCTTTGTTTGTTGCCATTTATGTTTTAGATACTATGTTTTTTGCATTTTTAATTTTCTGTTTTCATGTTGTTTAAATTTGAGCATGTTTTAGATTTAGTATACCAAGTGTTTGTGAAAATGCTTGTGTGATCTTTGCATGATTTTTGTTTTATATCTTAGTTGAGCATGTTTTAGATTTAGTATATTAAGTATTTGTGAAAATGCTTGTGTGATTTGTGCATGATTTAAGTGTTATATTTTAGTTGAGCATGTTAGTATACCAAGTGTTTGTGAAAATGCCATGCTTGTTGGAGCTTGAGGCCATTTGGCTACTCCATGTGTTTTGCATTGTGTGATTGCATTTTTGTCATGTTAGTTGGTAGGTTTTTGCATTTGCATGTCATTTGACTTAGTTTTTCATGCTAGTATGCCAAGTGTTTGTGAAAATGCCATGTTTGCTTGTTATACTATCCATTCGGCCACCCTAGGAATTTTTACATTTTATGTGCATTCTTGCCATGTTAGTTGATAGGTTAGCATTTGCATGATATTTGATTGAGTTTTTGGATTGAGCATGCTTTGTGTTTGTGAAAATGCCATGCATATTTTAGTTATTAAGCTAGGTTTATTTGCCATGCATGTTCATGCATTTTAGGTCTAGGTTACATTAAATGTCATGCAAGTTCATTTAGGTCTAGGTCACTTTATAATGTCATGCATTTTTTCATGACATTTAGGTTTAAATCCATGCATTTCATGCATTATGTTTGCTGCATTATTTCATGCATTTCATGTTCATGCCACTTGAATAATGACTTGAGCCAATCAATGGTTCAAAGTCATGCTCTCTTGAGCACACTTGTGGAAAATTAAGTTTGTCAAGTTGATTATTCTACCTTTGTGATTTCTTTTACTTAATCAAATTTTTATCTAACTTTCAAAAAGTCCTAGCTACTGTTTGCAAGTCATTTTATGAGTTTCAAATATTTTTACTTTGATTTTAAAGGATTTCATCAAAGGCAAAAATGTATTGGCAAACCAGTTTTTTTTTTCCTTCCAAAACTCGTACATCTCCGATTTTTCTAGGAATTCATCTTTGGTCAGAAAATTAAGCCGATTTTTTTCCGTGTAGTTTTATATATCCTGAGTCTCCAGTAGTTTTTCAGAATTTTTTGAATTTTTAAAAATAGGATAAAAAAATCGTGGCTTAAAACTGGACAGTGAAGTCAGAATTGAATTTAAAGAAAAATCATTTTTCTGTTTTGGTTAAGTTACTTAGAGTGGGCTGATTAGGAGGGTTAGCTACTGACTTAGGCTAGTTTCTAAGCCTTTTTAAACTCTAAAAATGGTTTTTCAAGTCTCGGGTTAAGGGTAGCTAAGTCCGAATTTTTAAACTTAGGAAATTAGAGCCATTTTAAAAAAGATTTAGCCCAGTTTTTTTTATTTTTAATTCAAGCTTTTCAAAATTGTTTTCAAACAATCACAAAGTATTTTGGTTTTAGAATATTTAATTTGACATATTTTCCTAAGGTAGCCGGATATCTTTTTAGATATACGGATTTCCTTAATTAAAGGAAAAAATACATTTCATGCATTGCATTTTTTATATTCATGCATTTTATATAATATGTGATTCTTGTTATAATAATTTCTATGATATTGTTATTATTTTGATTTATATTTTTTGATGTTATATGGTTTATTATATGATTTGTAATATTTCATGATATCCTATGCTTTTATTTAGTTTTTTTTTTGTCATATTATTTAGCATATACTATGTTCATGCATTATTATTTTCATTTTTATTTTTTCATACATATTATATGATAGCATTATTTCATATTCCATCTCATTTAATTTATATGCCATATCATTCATGTTTGCCATGTCATTTAAATTATTTCATTTCATATAGAATATGTTATGTTACTTAGGTTATTTTATTTCATTTAGAAAATATTATGTTACTTAGGTTATTTCATTTCATATAGAATATGTTATGTTACTTAGGTTATTTTATTTCATTTAGAATAAATCATATGACTTAGGATATTGCATCTCATATAGAATGTATTATGTTACATAGGTCATTTAATTTCATTTAGAATATATCATATAACTTAGGATATTTCATTTCATTTAGAATATGCTAAAGCATTCAAATCATGTCATGTCATTTAGGTTGCATTTTATTATTTAGATTTTGCTATGTCATTTTATTTATGTCATGCATATACATATTCATTTCTTTTAAATGTTTTCAAAAAAGATAATGTTTTTCAATAAAAAATAAAGATATTTCCGAGTTAAAATAATTCATGAGTTCTCTACCGGGTTTGCTGGAGGGAATATCATCAATTATCATTAATAAAGGAATATCTTTCTTTCAAAAAAGAGAATGATTCGGAAAGTTTTACAAAACTAATAAAAATTTCTATATTTTACCACGTTTGTTGGGGAATATAGGAAAATTTTGAATTTATAAATTCCGGATCATTTTCAAATAAAAAAAAAAGGAATTATTTTTCTTTAAATTGGGAATTAACTTGAAATACTAAATTTAAAACCAATTTTTACCGAGACTTGAGATAACACACGATTAATAAGGTACCGATTTATACGGGCGTTGTGGGGGTGCTAATCCTTCCCCGCACGTAACCGACTCCCGAACCGCTTCTTTGATTTCTTTGGTTTTAAATCGCAGACTTGAAATTGGTTTTTAAAATGTTTTAATTAATTTTTCAAATATTTTATAAAAACCGGTTTTTATAGGTGGCCGATCACACCTAGCTAAAAAAGATTGGTGGCGACTCCATGTCGTTTTCAAGGTCATTTTCAAAACCTTCATTTTTCTAGAGGAACTAAGTCGACTTTTCCTCGGTTTTTTTTAATGTCACGCTTAACGAATAATAAAGTCTTGCGATGAGACTCGTTATTTTTTAGGTTGCGACATTACCAATTGACCAACAAGACCTTTATAATAAAGTAAGAAACCTAGTATGGTAACAAATTTATTGCTTGGTACAATCTGTTGGAGCAAAAGAGACAGTCCTCTTTTGAAGATCATACTCCACCTGGAAATTTATTTGTGCATAGTTCCCAAAGATCGATAAGGAGTTGCTTGGAACTATCAGCATACAAAGCAAGTCACCATTAGCCCGAAATGTGTTGACAGGTTGCAACCGAAGGTCAGCGCCAGTGAAATGGAACACCATTTCCGGAATATTGATATTAGTCTCAGCCATGTAACACAAGCAAAATGTGCATGAAGGATCTTGTACTGGCTCTTCTCCAATGGCCTTTTTCACTATACTCTTTACGCTATTATAGAAATTTGATTCCAGGATCATGAGTGTTGTTCCAGAATCGATTATGATATTCCCTTGGCTTGAAGCTGGCTGGGCGGTCCTATCTCCAATGCTAACACCTTCAAGACTAAGGAAGTAGAACGTTGCAGGGTTTTTGGTTATCAGAGAAGTTGAAACAGCTCCAGGATGAGAGATTATTGCTTCTTGTCTGAAGATTAGTTTACTACTAGATTTCACAGAACGTGGAACCAAATAGTAGGAGAATCTGTGATCAATTTGAGTGTGCGCCTATCTAAGAAACCAGTGACAAGGGCCCTCCTCCCAGGCCAACAAGTCCAGCACCTGGGCTTCTGAAGTTACCTTGATTATTGTTTCCACAGCCAAAATAGATGTCGGGAATGAGGTTTTTTGAATGTTGGTGGAATCAAAACTCAAGGTATCTGTAGATACTTGATTTTGGATACTAATATATTATCTCTTCTTAGAGAAAAATAAAGTTGTTTTGCAGGAAATTGCATTTTCACGTACAATAGCAAATGTAATCCAAAACAAGTAACAATGTCGCTTCACTAAAGGTTGCTTCACTGAAAGCTGTTTCACAGGAACAAATCATGTTCGGAACAGCTTCCGTTCAGAACAGTTCCTGTTCGGAATAGCTCATATTCAGAACAGCTCTTATTCATAACAACTCTAGTTCAGAACAGCTCTCGTTCAGAACAGCTCTTGTTCGGAATAGTTGATGTTCAGAACAGCTCCTGTTCGGAACAACTCTCATTTAGAACAGCACCTTCATAGAACAAGTCATTCACAGAAAAACTCTCTCATGGAAAGGGACCTTTATCGAGAAGTATTCTACAGAAGACGTTCTGCCTGATACTACTTCACTGAAACAGAAGAAGTGGAAATAACCTCAGAATATGGCAAGGTTCTTGGGTTAATTTCACTATTAGGATGTTCTGGAGAGCTTGGCTTGGTGGATCAGACATGGAGATAGTTAAGAGGTCTCCTCTTAACCTTTTCCTGAAGTATGAGTGCTTCTTCTTTTCTTTCAGAACAAATACTATTCACTATTACCAACAATAATCTAAACTCCAATTGAATAAAACATTAACACTTTAGTAACTGACAGTTTCTACCATTATTCCTATTTAATGCTTAGTTTCGTAACTCCTATTTTGAGACCTATAAATAAGAGTTCCCACAACTCATATGAGGACTTTTGACATTGGAGCAAATTTCTCTCTAAAGTTCTCCATGCAATTCTCTTTACTCTAATTCTCTCCTCAACCTTGTTCACAGCCTTGCTCCGCCATCTCCTTACTTCTTCCATCTTACTTATCACCACCTACCGATGCGCTCAGTACTTCAAAATCTACTTTAGTCTTCCTCTCCGCCGTCTCTCGGTAACATCCCGTTTCACTTGTTTGCAACGCTTTCTCTCCCGACCAAAGAACCCTCTACTTTTTGGCGACTCCACTGGGGATTTCTATGGTGTATGACTTGTCTCCATAGGAATAATAGTATTGACAGTCATTTCTGTTCAAGCACTGTTTTCGGGGAAGAGCTTGGCAAGTCTCTGAATCACAGGAAAGCTTTTGGTAAGTTGAAGATGCTTCAGGATCAAAAGGAGAAGATCCTTGAGTACATGGAGCACATTGTATCCAAATAAGGTCACTTCCAGTGTCTGCAATGGCTAAGTATTCAACAGGTGGGGTTCCAAATGAGAGTTTTATCAGATAACTACCTCCATTTGGAATCACTACAGATTGGATGGCATTTTGATCAATCAAAGATTAGAAGTGTTTGATTCGGTCCATTGAATGAAGGGCATTTTTTCTTAGGATATCTGAGGAGGTGAGAGACGCATTATAGAAGGGAGATAGTAGTGAATCACGATGAATAAATTCAACACTGAAACCAGCTGCTGCCTTTACTCCAACCACAGATTGAATCACTAGGCCGGAGAAAATTACAGTGAGCACAAGAAACAATTGATTATGAATCATTCTAAAAAAAAAAGTGAATAATTGAGAAGAAAGATAAAATGGAGATGATCTGATGAATGACTGGTATATGTTTAAGGGTGTACAGCACTTTGCATATGCTTGTACTTCCATTTCCTTTTGTTTCTATTAATTCCCAAGTAAAATCTCCTTTTCATTGTTACAATAGGTATTAATATATATACATATATATATATATATATATATATGTATTTTTAAAGGATTAATGTCATAATTAGTTCATAATTGTAGTTAATTGTGCAATGTAGTACTTGTATTTTAAAAATGTGCAATATGATACTTGAAGTTTCATTATGTCTATCAATGCACCCCAATCTCTTAACACCGTTAAATATATAAGCTCAGGTGGCAGTTGACCAATCCTATTATGATACGTGGATAAAAAAATACCACATCATTTACTAAAACCATCAAATTTGCTTATGTGGCATTGCCACATGTCATATATATATTTTTAAAAATAAATATTTATATTTATATTTTTTTCTTTTATTCCTTTCTTCTTTTCTCTCCCCTCCCCTCTCGATCTCCCCCAATTCTCGCTTGATTCAGGCCGAACATGGCCTGGCATGGCCAGGTTCGGCCTGACTAGGCCGGAATTGGCCTAAAATGGTTCTTCCGTTTCAGGTCGAATCTGGCCACGCCAAGCCATATTCGACTTCCTCATGCCGAACCCGATCGGTGACTGGCCGGATTCAGCCTGAAACAAGGGGAAAAGGGGGAGATCGGGAGGGGAGAGAAAAAAAGAAAGGAAGAAAAAAAAAGGAAAATAGAAAGGGAAAATTAATTTTTTATTTTAAAAAAATAATTTTCATTTTCATTTTTTATACTAAAAAATGACATATGCAATGCCACGTAAGCAAATTGTCCATGTCATCATTGAGAGTTAACGATGTTAAGGGATTGGACTATATTGGCAGACGAAATAATACTTAAGTACTACATTACACATTTTTAAAGTACAGGTATCACATTGCACATTTTACTATATTTCAGGGACTAAATGTGACATTAACCCTTTTTTAAAACTGTAAATTAATAATTTTTAAAAATTATTATTTTAAATTATAAATATTTACAAAGATGATATCTATTCTATTTTTTTTTTTTTTTTTGCATCATTTTTTTCCATCATTGAGAGTTAACGATGTTAAGGGATTGGACTATATTGGCAGACGAAATAATACTTAAGTACTACATTACACATTTTTAAAGTACAGGTATCACATTGCACATTTTACTATATTTCAGGGACTAAATGTGACATTAACCCTTTTTTAAAACTGTAAATTAATAATTTTTAAAAATTATTATTTTAAATTATAAATATTTACAAAGATGATATCTATTCTATTTTTTTTTTTTTGCATCATTTTTTTCCATCAAATATCCAAATTGTTTCACTCTATTTTAAAGATATATCTATACTACTATAAAATCCTGTCACGAGTTAAGTGACATCAATTCATTTACGAAAAAAACATAAAAATTATTATAAAATAAACAATATATATACTAATAAGGTTTTATTAGTAATTTAATTTTTTAAAATAAAATTATTACCATTTTTTAACTAACTTCCCTCTACTTTTTATCCATTCTCGAAAGTTGTAAGTGCAATTATTTTATTTTCTTCACTTTTCTATATTTAAAAATGATTGTTTTTTTTTTTAATAACTTATAATAATTTATTTATTTTACTCACATAGTGAATGTACATAAGACTAGTGTACTAGAAAGGTACGTGATCCATATTTAAATAAATATGATTGATTTTTTATATAAAGATTAAAAATATTCGTAAAAATAGGGTCATGAAATAAATAATATGATCAATATTAATCGGACAATAATATGATCAATAGTGTAAAAAAATGTCATGACATTTTCCTTTTTAAAAAAATTTAAATTAAAAAATCCATAAAAACTTAAAATCCTAAAAAATATTAAAAACACCGTTCTTTTTAAAGAGAATGAGGGGGAATCGATTGGCAAGGGAAAGAGAAATGAGGTGAAGAAGAGAGAGAGAGGAGAGAGCAAAACAAGGCATATAGACTCACTAGATAATTGCCAAGCCAACCCTCCTCTTGTCCTTTCCTTCCTCTCTCTTTTCTCTTTCTTTCCTTTTCTTTTTTCTTCTCTTTTAGATTTTTTTTTTTGAATTTTTTAAAAACAATTAATTTTTATTTAAAATTTAAAAAGCTTAGAATTTTTTTAAAAAATAATTGTTGTTTTAGACACATATGCGCTAATATTGATTTTTTTTTTGGGACAAGTCACTTGTATTTAGACCTGCTCATAGGTCGGACCACGATTCAATTTTTTTTTCATACTGAAGCCCGTTTTGGGCCGGGTTCGGGTCGACTCGCAAGTTCGTTTCACTGTTCATAAACTATTAAAATATTAAATTTTTTTTTTTATTTTTATTTTTATATTAATATTTATATATGTTTATAATTAAACTTAAATAAAAAAAATTTATTACATAAATAGTAATTCAAGTTGGTCCTACCCGAAGTGAAAAAATCTCTACCCAAACTAAGCCCAGCCGGCCTTTGAGAAGGTCTACTTATATCGTATGAAGAAGCATGATTTTTTATACTTAATTGCGATTTTTTTCTTCAAGAACCAAATTGAAAATTTCACTATAATTCGCACATTCGGGTACCAAATATGTATTTAACTCTATTAAAAATTATTGTATGCCCAAGAACATGATAGGTATCTCGACATTGTATATATATATATATATATATATAGGTATCTCGACATTATATATATATATATAGAGAGAGAGAGAGATCTACTTACACTAGTGTAAAACTAAATTAGTTTTATACATTTTCACAGTGATGGATCTTGCTATTTAGTTTTTGGGGAGCCAATCAAAAATCTAAATTTATATATTTTTTCATTTGAGTATGTTACTATATTTTACTAATATACAACATATACAAATAAGATACTAATAAAAATAACAAATTCATAAAATCATAAATTTTATCAATTCATAAATAAAAGTATAAAGGAAATAAAATACATCAAATAAATAATTTTACCTAAAATTATGAGCGACGTTCTTTTAAAAAAACAAAATCTTCAAGAATTGAATCTAATCTAAATGTCTCAGCAATCTCTCTTTCGATGTTGACAACTAAGTTATTTGCAAGAAACTCATCTTCCATCTTGTTTCGTAGTCTTTTTCTTACGATCTTCATAGCTGAAAATGCTCGCTCAGTAGTTGTTGTAGACACTGGAAGAGTTAAAACAAGTCTGATCAAATGAGATGATATACTTTTTATTTTCCTGTCTATGTCAGAACAAGGCATAGCTGTGATAAGGAAGATAAATTTTGCAGTTTCACATCATTGTGCATATCATACTCAAAATGTTTCAATTGAAATTTCAAATTCAACTTCTCTTGCTCAGTAAAATCAAGAGGATAATATTTTTCGGCAAGAGTGCAAATATCATAAATATTGAAAGATTTATAATCTTCCTTTGGATTCAGCAAAGCTAAGTGTCAAAAGATCCATTGTCCGTATGCTAAACTTATTATTTAGCTCCTGCAATTGAAGATAAAAGTTACATAATTACCAATATACAAAAGGAGATTCTTGGAGCCTCTTGTATTGTTCTGCAAATTGATCAATATTTTGAAGCAGAATAAGAAAAAGACAAGTTAAAGGAGGAATGGAACCCAAGCGGCAGGCAACCGGCATAAAAAAGACAATTTTAACTTTTCTTTACTTTATTGAAGTTTTGAAGAAAAATTTAAAATTTAAAAAGTAATTTAAGTTTATATGATTGTGATTTAATATTTGTGACTAACCAATTAATTTTAAGAGTTTATGAATAATGATTGCTGAATAAAATAAAAAATAAGTAATAATGTAATATTTATCTTTTTTAAATTATAATACATATAAATAAGTTGTAGATAAAAAAAAATTTATGTGGGTGCCAATTTAATTTTATTTAATATAAACATAAATATTAAAAGAGAATTTTCGAAAATTTTGAAGGGGCCAAGGCCCCCTGGCTATTGTAATGCACCGTCACTGCACTTCCATAATTTTTTATATAATTTATATTTGTTTAATCCGACAGTCGTATTTTATGTTCTATTCACGTAGATCATGCACGTCGAATTTCGAGTAAATTAAAAATGTATAACTATTTGTTCGATATAAAAAACTTTCAACAGTTAAATATATATTGAAAAAGACAATATTCTCGATCGATATGATAGAGATATCGGATCGATTTGAAACTTTACGTCCACGATAAGTACAATTATATTATTAAATCCAACGGTCGGTCTGTTAAAATATAAATTGTATAAAAAATTATGATAATATCTCACATTAATCCAACTTACTAATTGCAATCTACCAGGAATTTCATTAGTAATTGATAAGGGAGAGCCTTTCATAACAACAATGATAGATCAACATAGGCAGTTTTTAAATATTCCTAACCTTGTATGAAGAAGCATGATTTTTTGCCTACATAATTCAAACCAACATTCTAATCCTCGTCTCCATTCCAGTTCTTTTTCACCTTTGGACCTGTTGGCCCTTCTTGCCCTAGCATTTCATTTGGTAGGCTTTTAATAAATTTCTCAAAAGCAGATTTAAGCTTTCCTGGCAATGCTTTTTCCATCTTCTTCATCTCATCTTCCAAGTCATAACTAATCTTCGGACCCCCATTCCCTGAAATAGTTCAGCCATGGCGGCTCAACTACAATAGTCGAACCCAAATACTCAGCTGCAACTAATGAAAACCGGAGGCCAGTATCCATGAAAATCTTACTCTTGGCAGTCTCATTTCTAATCCAGGTTTTGAATACATGGCGTGGCCAAGTAAGGATGAATAACTACAAGGTTTATTCCCACCTTGAAACTCAAGCTCTGATGCATTCACCCATGAACCTCCACTATGTTCTGAGAAATACATACTGTGTAATTCTCCATTAAAGTTGCTGACCCTTAAAGTTACATGCTCCCAATCACCAACATGTTCACCTATCCTTCCTAATGAAATGTTGATGAATTCTACTTTAGCCTTTGCTGGTCCATTAAAAGGGTAAAACACCCATATCGCTACGTCTGAATAGGTTGCGCCCAACATAGGTTTTACATGCAAATAAACTTGGGAGTTTTGCAAATCTCCTTTCTTTACTCTTTCCTTGGTTGCTTCGTCCATGGGAAGATCCAACCAATAGTTACCTTCGTTTGAACCGCCTTGGGGAAGGTTTGAACACGTTGCGTCTATTGAAACTGGTTTTGATGCTTCTCCCTTTGTGTATAGTAATGCCCCATTGGCAAAAAACCAATTAACAGATGATGGGAGAAAAGTTTCATCAGGGTGGAAATAAATCCAAGGAGAGTAAGTCTGGAACAAAGTCTTGATTTGGCGTTGATTAGGCATGTAAGATAAGTTAGATTTCACATTTTTCAAACAAGGTAGAGGAGTGGAGCCAGCTTTAGGATTTTGGGCTACAAATGTGCCCACACAAACACCCATATCTTGAGTTCCTCTATTGATGGGCCTTAAACTGAAAAAATTGAACTCTTTTGCATTGATTTCTTTACCAGGTCCCCATATCCATGTATTATTCTCGCTTTGATCAGTAAAATCAGATCGAACGCAACGTATTTTGTCCAGGGAAGGCTTGACTTTGGTGTTGGTGACAACATGGCCCACAGCCTGGTATCCTTTAGGAGCTATGGGCAACCAAATGTAACCATTGCCTTCTTGCTTGATTTTCGAAGACGCACTGCTCCAAACAAGGGTGTAATTGATGAGCTGTTTTAGTAAAGACCCATCAGTACTGTCATCCTTTGCTGCAAGAACCCACCCAGAAAGCAACCTATTGTTGGGCTGGCCATAGGAGCCGAGCATGTAGTACCCGTCCGGTATTGATGATGGTTCAAAGAACGAAGCCCCAAGATTACCTGGCCCCCCTTCGTTACTGGCCCATACTTTTCTGGAAGATGATATCTGGCACTGCCACACATGTATTCCACCAAGATCAATACTTCCACTTGCAAACCCTTCACCTGTAATAATAATTCAATAATACATGAAGTCATTTCATTTTCTCTCAAAATCTTTAAAATTCAATTTTTTTCATTATAGTAATCTTATTTAAATAATTTAAATTCATCAATTGAATAAATTATTGACAAAATTTGCCACCTCAAAGCCAACATGTCCATGTCCCATGTCCACATAGCAAAAAAAAGTGAACCTTCTGAATTTTTAAGTTAAAATTTACGCCATAAAAATATTTATGTAGCAAATTCCATTAAATTTTTAATAATAATTGACGAAATAGATTAATTTGAAACATTATCTTTGAGTTTTAAACATCATGGATGAAAATGAAATATTATACAAAAATCATCATGAATGTCTGGTGCATTTTAATCAGCCAAAGCTAAGAAAGAGAAGATTTTCTTGTCTATTACTTAGTATAAAAACTATCCCTAGAATATATGAGAGAAGAGAATTGAGGATTTTGAATCCATGCTTAGTTGACAACTAAACATGGGTATTAAGGAGATTAGAGGGTTAATTTGGGTATTTTCATTTTTTTTTTATTAAGAATGAAAGAAAGAAAAGAAAGGAAAAAGAAAGAAAGAAAAGAATGAAAAAAAAGATGGAGAAAAAATTGTGTGTTCGTGTCGTTTTTGTGTTCGTGTTATTTTTTTTGTGTTCAAAATATTATAAATTTTTATAATTTTTACACGTTAATAATTCATTTTATGTAGATTTTGACACGTTTGCGTATTCATGTTATATTCATGTTATTTTTTCGTGTGTTCAAAATATTATAAATTTATATAATTTTTACATGTTAATAATTCATTTTATTTAGATTTTGACATGTGATGGAGACTCAATTAAGAGTTGTAAACCCAAGTGCAGGTTATGTTCAAGTAATAAATTCTCGGGTGTCCGAGGTCGAACCACAGGGAAGCGTATTAGTAAGTATAAGTTTATAAATATATAAGAAAAAGAAAGTAAACAAGATATTAGGGAATCAACAAAATAAACAAAATAACATAAAAGAAATTAAACAAGATATAAAAAAAAAACAATAAGAAAAGATGTTGAGGTTAGAGAATCCACTCTTGGTGTTATGCTAAGATTAATCTTGTTTTATTACACAATTGAAATTTACACATAAGGGAAGTTCCAATTGGAAGGTTTAGCAATTCAGTCCAAATTGTCCAACGTCCATAGCATATGATATTATGTTCATTTGGTGTCCTCAAAACTCATAAAAAGAGTCCAAGCATTCCTTATGCCAAGGTATATGTCTACAACAAATCAAGGTTATGAAACCAAGCATTTACTGTGCCATTTTCATTGTCAATAATGAATCAAGATCCCTACTTTGCAAGTATGATTTTAAACCAAAAGAAAATATTATCTATACTAGTGTTTATAAATGATGATTCATTTTAGCTCATGTTTAAGAGACTAACCTTAGCATTTACCAAAAGCTTCACCTCATCACCTCAACAATATGATTAGCAATACATACTAGATATGAATAAAATGAAAAGAAATGTAAGAAGCATAAGTAAATAAAGAGAAAGAAAACTAGAGAAAGGAAAGAAGAAGAAAACTTAGAGAATTTTATTACAATGGCTAATATCCTACCAATGTACCATGTGTCTTACAATCATCCAAGGCCCTCTATTTATACACATTTTGGAGAGCTAAATGACAAGAGACAAGCTTTATAAATTTCAAAGGTAGGTATAATAGGTGGGTGCATTTTTCTAACAATTTTCGTCATATTGTATGACAATTCTGATCAGCCAGCTTGATGGTTGATTTTGTCAATGTTGGAGGCTTGATCTGATCAAATGGTCTTCTAGAAAAATATTCCCCTATCAGTTTGGGATCCATAGCCGTTGGAATCAGCTCATTTTCTCATGTGGATCAGAAGATATGATCAAAATACCAAAACTGGTCAGAACAGACGGCATTGCACATCAGCCAACTTGATACCACATTTCGCTAGGGAAAACGACTCCATTTCAAGAAGTGTAAAGCATGAAAAAGATAGATATGCCTCTTAACTTTGCACTGTAAAAATTTCAGCCTTAATGCTTCAGTGAAACTCCAGATATAGCTGATATGGCAAAAGGTGTCGGAACTGGAACTGAACTGGATTTGCCCTTAATTCTTGATTTAACCTAGTAATCTGAAATCACTCAAAGAAACTCGTGAAAAACACCAAATTACATAAAAATATAAAAGATCATAAACACAATTAGACTAAGCAATAATAACTCGTATTTGACACAAAACAATAGTAAAACATAACTAAAAACTATATAATTATACGAGTTATCAACATGTTCGGATATTCGTTCGTGTTCATATTATTTTTCGTATTCGTGTTATTTTTTTGTGTATTCAAAGTATTATAAATTTATATAAATATTTACATGTTAATAATTCATTTTATGTAGATTTTGGCACGTTCGTGTATTTGTGTTGTATTCATGTTACTTTCGTGTCGTGTCGTATTTTAATTATTTTTTTCATGTGTTCGTGTCGTGTTTCAATTCATCCAAATATTTTGCATAGTTTGCCATGGTGATCCAATTTAGAGAAAATTTTGTGTGTTCGTGTCGTATCTCAATTCATCCTATATTTTGCATAATTTTTTATAATGATTCAATTTAGAAAAAAATTATATGTCCGTAACATGTTCGTATTATTTTATCGTATGTTTAAAATATTATAAATTTTTACACGTTAATTTATTTTATGTAAATTTTGATACGTTCGTGTATTTGTGTCGTGTTCATGTTATTTTTCGTGTCATGTTTTAATTATTTTTTCCATATTGTGTCCAAAATTGTCAAGTCTAATTGACACTATTCAAATAACTCACAAATTTATATCAAACGTCATCATGTTCATGTTATTTTTCCTGTTATAATCGTATTGAAGGTATTATATATTTATATAAATCTTGACACGTTAGTAATTCGTTTTATGTAGATTTTAACACATTCGTGTATTTGTGTCGTGTTCATGTTATTTTGGTGTCATGTCGTGTTTTAATTATTTTTTCCATGTTATGTTCGTATCGTATAATTATGTGTCTGAAATTTTCGAATATAATTGACCATATTCAAATAACTCACAATTTTATAGCAGGTATCGTATAAGAATATATTTTTTTTTCAAAATTATTATCTTTACTACTCTTGTTTTTTTATCTTTTAAATTTATTACAAAATATTAATTCAAATCCGATAAAATTTCTCAACGAAACGCGAGCATTATCTAGTTGAGATAAAATAAAGGTACCTGGAGGCCATGTTGGTAAGGGAGATGGAAGCCTGAAGACGGTGTCGATTGGCAAAGCCTTCTTTCTGTCGGAGGCATGTTTTGGAGAAGAGGATGCATGACAATTTCCCTGTATTTTCAAAGTTATGTAGAATGGATGTGACGATATATGAAATATAAAAATAGAGTGATACTTGGAAGAAGAATAAAGCTAGCATATTCAGTTTTGTGCGATATATCAAAGGAATTTGAAGCCAATGGATGTGACGTGCAAGGGAACCAATTGCCTTTAACATGCTTTTGGACATTGTTCAACCTCTCTTCTACACCAAGCTGTTCCCTTGTCTTTGGTTTTGGATTGGATTGCTTTGTTTTTTTTTCTTCTATTATGGAACTAGGTTGAACACATTTAATTTTGTTCAGGCCTCTTAAATTAGGTAAATTTTTTCTTGTACTTTTTTAGAATGCAGAAAATCTCTTCTCATCTTGCAGATGGTCTTCCAAAACTTGTAATTCGGAGTTCAACATGAAAAGTTAATCCGAAAAAAATCAACTCCGAAAAAGTCAACTCCAAAAAGTTAACCTCAAAAAATCAATCATTGAAAAAGTCAACTCTTAGTCAAAATCAAGATTTGAAGTTGAATTGAACAATGGTAAAAGAATTTTGATAATCCGACGTTTACAACGAAAGATATAGAGTACGGAAGAGGGATTGCGGAAATTTTACTGTAAGGGAAGCCTTAATTCGGCAAATTTAGGGAAAAATACTTAAACGATCAAATTGATCGAAATTGAAGGTTCCAAATGGAATATAATTAATGACTACGGGTATTGGAAGGGTCAATTGGAAGCAAAACCAAAGGAAGAGTCAATTTGAAAGGAAAACCGAAAATTAGGGTTTTAGTTAAAAAGGGTGAATTTTACAAATTTGGGAAAAACTCAAAGATGACCCAATTCGGTGAAATTGAAGTCCCCAGTTGATAAACAATGAGTAAAGAAGGATAGTCCAAGGCCCAGTTTGAAGTGAATCCAAAGGAAGAGCTGATTGAAGTAAAAACGAAAAAATGAGAAAATTCCCGAGTTATTGTTGTAACTGATGGTGAGCGTATTTTGGGGCTTGGTGGTCTTGGCTGTCAGGTAAATCGTGTTAACACCATTTCTTTTCGTTAGAGACATTTTAATTGGTAAATTTAAATTGCGGTTTTGGGATCTATATTGTTAAGAAATAACTATTTTGTGTGTGATTATGTTGGAAATTCAGGGCATGGGAATTCCACTAGGAAAATTGTCTTTATACACAGCACTTGGAGGGGTTCGTCCGTCAACGGTAAGCATTTCCAGTATGGCAGTTTTCCTGAATTTCTTCATTTGATGTGCTTGAGATCTACATCTGTAGTTCTTAAGATGAAGTCTTTGTCTAGGATCAATAGTGTGATTTTAATTTTATTTGCCAATTATATTGATAATTACTTTATGTTTTTAGGTTTTTTGAAAATGATTGGTAAGTATTATGTTGTTTTCGACGGGAATAGGCCAGATATTTATAATACTTGGGATGAAACTAAAGTACAAGTCTTGTTTTATCGGGGTGCCCATAATAAGATGTAATTTTGTGACTTAAATAGTAGTTTTCTATTTGTTAGTACTTAAAAAATATTCCATCCTTTATATATTGTAGTTTTCTTTTCGTTAATAATTAAATATTTTATCAAAATATATTATATTGGTATAATAAGTTAATAAATATGTTTAACTTAACAAATTTTACCCTTTTTACTTAGAAGGTAATTTAGTAAAAGATGTAAATTATGAATCTTATATTATGTCAACCAAACATAGGAATCTTATATGAAGGCTTGCTAAATCAAACATAGATATGACATATTATTGGGAATGTGCCTTGGTAATTTTGTAGGAGAATCCTATTACCAACGGTAATAAAACATTCTCTGAACCAAACCCACCTATAGTGCCAAGATTCGGTTATATTTGGGGCTGGCAATATCATATCCACCACTCTCTCAGATTATGTTATATTCCGAAGGGAATGTAACTTTTATCTCTTTTATGCCTTTACTAATTTAATCTTTTGGTCCATTTTACCTTGCTTTTGTTACTTATTACAAAATATTAATTTCTTTTTTTTTTTAACCAAAAAAACCAATTTTACTTTTTTTTCTCCTTATTTTTTCCTTCCTTCTCTATTCTTTCTCCTCTCTTTAACCTAAATTCCCAAATTCTTTTTCATAAAGAGAGAAAGAGAATTGAAATCATTTGGTTAATCATTTGGTTGGAAAAATGTTTCAAATGTCAAATGAGCCTCTAAAAGAAGGCGAAGAATCAAAGACAACTGAAAATTGTAGATAAAGTATTAGACACAAGATCAGGATATATCAAAGGACTTTGATACGGGTCTAAGCCTAATACTTCAAAAGTTTCAAGTGCAATGATAGTTGGGATGGAGAAAATTTTATGAAAACTGAAATTGAGCTGAAAAAAATGTAGATCAATGATAAAATCCATGAAAGTTCAATTTCAAGCACGAATTGGTGCTATGATGAATGCTTTAATGGCTACAGGAATTGAAGTTCCTATTACTCAATTTTCAGGTATGCACTTCTTTAAATTGTGTCATATTTTGTCATATATGAAATATTGAGAAATTTCCTTATATTGATTGATTTATTGAATTGGAAACTCGTAATTGTGCTTATGTAGATATTTCTTTATTTTGTGGATTCTCTTTGGTGTTTCTGGTGATAATTAGGTTTGAGAATTTTATGTTGAAACATAAAGGGAATGGGCAATGTCTTAATGCAAAGTTTTTTAAATTAAATTTTGTTTTCTCTCAAAGTTGATATGATGTTATTTATGTTGTTACTGGTAATAATTTTTTATGGAATGAAAGTTCAAAGAATAAAACGAGATTGTGTGTAATTGGAGTGTAGAAGTGGTCTCATCACGGTTTGATCATTTCTTGAACGAAATGGTTACTTATATGTAGGTGTTGGGATTGTGGAGTTTTAACTCGTCAGTGTTGGTGTATTTTTTTTGTTGACTTTTGATTAAGAGGGAGATCAGTAATTGGGTAAAGATATGATTGTTGTTATTGGGGTATTAATTTTAGTTCCATAAAAATGAACGATTTGTGTGGGAGCATGGCAGATTAGGCCATTAATGAGGATGTTTTGATCTCGGATTCTCTATGGCGGATTGTTTTTGTGGCTTGTCCTCCCTGCAACCTGGAACTTTTTGACCTTTTAAGATTGGTGCCTTATTTTTTGAATGAGATTAGTGATGTTAGGATGATAAAAATCTACAGGGTTGCTAATGGATGGAGGATGATATAGTTATGGTTGTTGTTGATAGAGTTGAAAGGTTTATGGCTTGGTGGTTATATGCTTTAATAATTCTTTGCTATTTTTATTATTTGATAGAACTTTTGGGGTTGCTGTGTTTGTTTTTAGACAAAAGTCATGTGGTTGTTTGTTGAAAGTTCTATGTTTTTCTCGAACTCCTTTTTGATTGGTCTCTTGTTTATGTTCCGACTTGCTCTTCTTAATGAAATATGGCTTAGCAAAAAAAACCCCAAGGAAAAATTGGCAAATGTAATGCTGTTATTCTGTAGTTCCATGAAATACGATGTTTTTTGGGTTAAGAATGCATTTCGATGGTTTATATTTATTTATGTACTGATTCAAATTTATCATTTATTGTAGAATCTAATGAGTCAAACTCATTATCAACACATTCTTAAACGTCATGGAAATTGGATTGAACAGTTTAACAAAAGTTTAGTGTATTTATGTTAAAGTAATTTTAATATAAAGTTATCTTTATGACGCTTATAGATTATTTGTTAGTAAGATACATTTTAAGATGACAAATAGGTTGATTTTATACATATTGACATGGGATAATTTAATAATAAAATTGTTTACTTTTTTTTTTAATTAATTGATTATTATATTTATTTGAGTAAATTATATATTTTAAAAAAAATTATGACATCAATTAGTGTCAATATTTGTACGATACTTTTAATGATATATTGTTATATGATTATTAAAACAAAATCATGACGAATAAATAGTTTGTTACCAAAAAGTTTAATATTGTGACTCGTGATGCATCAATTATATCATTTTTTGGGGACTAATTATGCTATCGGTCCTTGTACTTGTTAAAATTTTGAAATTTAGTCCTATTATAATTCATATACATTGAGTCCTCGTACTATTATGATTTAAAAATAGTGATCCAATTGATAACGGTGTGAGTTTTATGCCGTTAGAAATGCTGATTTGGCATTTTCATTAGATAAAATAAAAAAGAAAATAATGATGTGTCATTCTTTTTTCACGTTGATTTAATCTCTTAATAAAAATGTTTTTTTTTTCTCTTTTATTTTATTAAGTAAATTAAAATAAAATTGAAAACAAAAAATTTCCAAACCTATTTATAAAACTAAAAACCTTCCCAAATTCATCCAATGAAACAAAATTTCCAAAATGTTTTCTAACCCTAACCTAAAATTTCTACCCAATCTCATGAAAATCATTTGAATTTGAAAAAAAAAAACCACTCAAACATTATTCCTTGAAAACCCAAAATAAAAATCATCTCCCTTTTATTTTTGAAACCTAACAGAGATAAATAAAAATCTTCTCCATTTTGGTTGTTTTCTATTCACTGTCTTGTCTTTTTTATTTTCTTCTTTTGGTAATGGTAATGGAAGAAAAAAATATTAGCTTCTTCTTCTTCAGTTGTTGCTGCTACTATTCAACACAATCTATCGGGCTCAGGTGGTTTTGATGGAGCTCGGTACAAGCTACTGGCTCTGACTAAGCTGTCGATCTCAAGATCAGCTTGTATTACAAGCCCACCTGGGCTTATTCCTTCTTCTTGGAGTCTACATTCTTCTTTTAGATGTTAAGGTTAGAGCTGCTTTTTAATTGTTTTTGATGTTGGGTTGATTTTGGGTTATGGTTTCTGGGTATTGGTATCCTTTTTCTTTGATTTTGGTTTTTGGTTATTGAGGGATTGGCTCGTGATTTTTTTTTTTTTTTTATAGATTTGCATGGGGTGTTTTATTGTAAATTGGGGTTTTGAGATTTGAGATTTGATTTTTGGTTTTTTTTTTTTTTAGGGGGGATTAGGCAATGCTCGATTATGTTTTGTATTTTGATTGTTGATTTGTAGATAATTTGATACTCTTTTTCTTGAAGTTGCAAATACCATGTTCAAAAATTATTCATTTTCAAATTTTTTCTTTTGAAGCGAAGAACAAGCCTGGTAATATGATTCTAATTGTAATCTGGTAATGGATTAATCTGATAATGGATTCATCGTGATCAATAATATGATTAAAATTGATTAAAAGTATTAGGATTTTTTTAAGTATTTTGATTTTTTTCAATTATAAAATCAAAAAATGAAAATGACACGTTGACATTTGTTTTGGCAAAAATGGCCCACCTAAGATGACAATTATGCCATGTGGCATAAAAAATCCACCTCAATATTTTTCTTTAATGAAAATGCCACATGAGCAAAATCAACTATCACATCAAAAAGGTCAACTGTCATGTCAACTCATTTAACGGAGAAAATTTAGCTGAGTTATCAATTGGACTCAAATTACCAAATCAATAAAATAAAAGAACTCAATTTACATGAATTATAGTAGAGGAATTAAATTTCAAATTATGATAGAGTACAGGGATGAATTGCATAATTAGTCCTTTTTTTTTTTTTATTATCATATTAGATGTTTAAACTCAATTAGCAATATCAAAAATATTATTTTTTCTATGTCAATATTACCTTTAAAGAACTTTTAATGACAAATTAAGTTTTTTCGTAAAATATCAAATTTTAATTATAATTCTGTGACAGTGAATTCTTTTTAATGACATAATTAGTTTGTATATTATGATGCCAAAATATGTCACAAAAGATCATGACAAAATATCTTTCGTTACTAAATATTAGATTTTTTTTTTTATCACTTTGGTGATGATTCCTATTGCATAGTGATGAATTTTTATCCCATACAATTATACAAATATTTGTCACAGAATATCCATAAATGTATGACGTAATAGATTATGTCACAAAAACTAAATAAATTAGTGACAATTTTACCACTATCGTTGCGATTTACAATCAATGACGCGACTAAAGTGATGAATGTCATATACTATTAAGTGACGGAAAAGTATTTTTTGTGATAATTAAATTTATGCCACAAATAATCAAAATTCTTGTAGTGATAGAAGAAAATATTTATTCACTTAAAATATGGGGTATGCAATATCCTTGCATGTTGTTGAATTTTATCTTTTTAAAATTAATATTGCTAATCAGAATAAATTCTTCTACTATTTTAAAAATGCTTCGGTGTCTCGAGCATGTCACGAGATTAGCAAGTTTTATATATATATATATATACTAGTTTTTTTAACTCGTGCGATGCATGAAATTTTTTATTATATTTTTATAATTTAATTTTTTCTCTTTAAAATTTATTTTAATTTTAATATTATCTTTATAAAATTATATATATTTGTATTGATCTACTTGATGGAGACTCAATTAAGAGTTGTAAACCCAAGTGCAGGTTATGTTCAAGTAATAAATTCTCGGGTGTCCGAGGTCGAACCACAGGGAAGCGTACTAGTAAGTATAAGTTTATAAATATATATGAAAAAGAAAATAAACAAGATATTAGGGAATCAATAACAAAGAAAGTAAACAAGATATTAGAGAACAAAATAAACAAAATAACATAAAAGCAATTAAACAAGATATAAAAAAAATAAGAAAAGATGTTGAGGTTAGAGAATCCACTCTTGGTGTTATGCTAAGATTAATCTTGTTTTATTACACAATTGAAATCCACACATAAGGGAGGTTCCAATCGGAAGGTTTAGCAATTCAGTCCAAATTGTCCAACGTCCATAGCATATGATATTATGTTCATTTGGTGTCCTCAAAACTCACAAAAAGAGTCCAAGCATTCCTTATGCCAAGGTATATGTCTACAACAAATCAAGGTTATGAAACCAAGCATTTACTGTGCCATTTTCATTGTCAATAATGAATCAAGATCTCTACTTTGCAAGTATGATTTTAGACCAAAAGAAAATATTATCTATACTAGTGTTTATAAATGATGATTCATTTTAGTTCATGTTTAAGAGACTAACCTTAGCATTTACCAAGAGCTTCACCTCATCACCTCAACAATATGATTAGCAACACATACTAGATATGAATAAAATGAAAAGAAATGTAAGAAGCATAAGTAAATAAAGAAAAAGAAAACTAGAGAAAGGAAAGAAGAAGAAAACTTAGAGAATTTTATTACAATGGCTAATATCCTACCAATGTATCAATGTATCCCAATACTCATCCAAGGCCCTCTATTTATACACATTTTGGAGGGCTAAATGACAAGAGACAAGCTTTACAAATTTCAAAGGTAGGTATAATAGGTGGGTGCATTTTTCTAACAATTTTCGTCATATTGTATGACAATTCTGATCAGCCAGATTGATGGTCGATTTTGTCAATGTTGGAGGCTCGATCTGATAAAATTGTCTTCTAGAAAAATATACCCCTATCAGTTACGGATCCATAGCCGTTGGAATCAGCTCATTTTCTGATGTGGATAAGAAGATATGGGCAAAATACGAAAACAGGTCAGCACAGACGTCATTGCACATCAGCCAACTTGATGGTCGATTTCGCTAGGGAAAACGACTCCGTTTCAAGAAGTGTAAAACATTAAAAAGATAGATATGCCTCTTAGCTTTGCACGGCTACAAATTTCAGCCTTATTGCTTCAGTGAAACTCGAGATATAGCTGATATGGAAAACGGTGTCGGAACTGGAACTGAACTGGATTTGCCCTTAATTCTAGTAATCTGAAATCACTCAAAGAAACTTGTGAAAAACACCAAATTACATAAAAATATAAAAGATCATAAACACAATTAGACTAAACAATAATAACTCGTATTTGACACAAAACAATAATAAAACATAACTAAAAACTATATAATTATACGAGTTATCACACCCCCACACTTAGATTGTTGCTAGTCCCTAGCAACGACTCAATAAAAATAAAATAAGAAAATCTAATCTAATCCATTTTCGTAGGAAATCACGGTGGCACTTAGCATGTGACACAAGCCTTTAAACCCCTAGGTGTCCCTAGTGGACGAGTTTAGTCTCGTGAGGGTTTACTAGGACGATACCCACAAACATTGAAAAACTAAAATATAAGTAAACTACATACACTAAAAATATTTACTCCTAATCCTTTCAATATAAATTAGAGACAATCTTTGAACAAGTCTTATAAACTAATCAATAGCTCAAAGAATTTCACAAAAATTCATGCTTGAATGTAAATAAATGAGTTAAGCCAATATTAACATAACATATTTCAATCAAAATAGTGCATATTCAAACTTAATCTCAACTTCTCACATGGGATACTCTCTTGATTTTCACTCTTTAAAGTAGTGGTAAAGTGTTTACACTCAATCAATCTCATGAAAACACTTCTACCATATGCTTGCTTGTCCACCTATTCTCCACTATTTAGATCATACAACTTCATAAATCAAGAGGTCTTTATTCAAGGTTGTAATGGGGCCAAAGGGTTATAATGTGGTTAAAGAACAAAAGGATAAAGATATCACAAAGGTTCCAAAGAGTTCATAGATTTTAGAGACATAATAAGATCATACAAATAAAACTTCTCAAAACTCTTATAAAGCACATAATAACATAGGCTAAATATTCATGTTGAGCCTTTGCATCATTCTAACCAACTTTGTAACATCTTTTTCTAGAAGTTCAAGAGAAGATTTTTTTTTTTTTTTTTAATATGGGAATGTATTTGACAATGATCCCTTTCTTTTTCTCTTGACTTTTTCTTTTCTTTTCTTCCACCACACTTATCTTTTGTTTCTAACCCAAATTTTCAACTAAAAATATCCCTTATTTTTTATTTTATTTTATTTTTTTTAATATGTCTCAAAATATAAAAATCCATCTTTAGAACAAGGGTAAGGATATAAGTATATTTAGGCTAGGTGTAAGTTGTGGTTACCAATAAAACAGCATATTTAATGTAGGCTCAAATTGGCTCACTAGTGGGGATGTTCTCTTAGAACATTAATAAGGGATGGCTGTTTGGCTCTGGTTATAATCCTAATGCCTCTATCATATTCATGTTGTCACATGTATCAATATAGTATCAAACGGTTTAAAGCAAGTTCTAGAGAATCATGTAATCATAAGAGCACTCAAGAAAGAAATTAGATTGATTTGTATAATGCATCAATCATTATAGGCTCAAAAACTCACAAGGATGATTATACAAGTCAGATTAAGTCTAAACATGCTTCTTTCTCAATCAACATATCATATTAACATTGGCTCATAAAAAGGTTGATATCAAGCTCAATTCTCATGAAAATCTTCTCACTAATAAATCTGTTTTAGACTTATACAATTCATATCTCATTATAGTATTGAAAGTAACTAAAAAACACACTAAGTCTAAACATGCTTTTTTTTTTTTTTTTGAAGAAGAAGATTAAATCAAACGGACAAGGTATGTCTCAAGTCTCCCTTACTCAGACCTTGTTCAGAATGAATACTTCTAAATGTCTTAAAACTCAACAATTTTTTTTTTATTAGCAAAATATGTCCCTTACCCCCTACTAAAATATGACATTGTCCCCAATGTCAAATTTTAAATGTAGAATTTAGGAGATATTACCTGCAGAGGTTGCTAACCACTTATTATAACTGAGACACAACAAGCAAAATGTTAGATAATGTCACAAAGACAAAGTGCAATCCACTCCTTGCTCGTCCATATCTCTTTTTCTTTTTCCGAGCGTTTGCGAAACAACCGTAGCAGATAAACACTCATAAGCTTGTAGCTTTTTGAGTAAATCTTCAATGGTTGCAGCAGAAATTATGGTTCTCCTTGCCTCTGAAAACATGAATCCATTATCCACAGCATTATCTAAATATGAAAGCAAATTACTAAAATAACCATTAATATTAAGCAAACCAATGGGTTTCTTATTTGTGACCAAAGATGACCAAGAAGCCACGCAAGCTATTTCTTCCAATGTACCCAGACCTCCTGGTAAAGCAATGAATGCATCGGCAGAATGGTACATGATTGTTATCCGTTCATGGATACTCCAGACTTGTATTTCCGTACCCAAGGTAGGTCCACAAAAACTTGTGAATAGTTTTGGCACGATTCCTAGAACTGGACTTCCTCCGGCGTGTGCTGCTGTAGCGACTGCTCCCATTAAACCCGTACTACCGCCTCCATAAATCAACTGGATCTTTTGTTGGGCAAGTATTACTCCAACTCTTATGGCTTCATCAGCGAATATGTTATTTTTCCCTGGATAAGCACCTCCAAAGACACAAATTTTTTTTAATGCGCTGGGACGAAGTGCTTTCCATTTTTTTTCTTTTTCGAGTGCCTGAAAGAGAATGAGTACATGGTGTAATATATAGAGGACTGAGTAGTGAATCAGACAAGAGTAATAATGTCGCCGAAAGTGTATTTGACCTGTCAGAAGAAAATGTTAACCTAACAAAAGATTTTTGCGTGATTTCAGGAAGAAAATCAAAAAGAGAAGAAAAATCAACCGTAAAAGACCAATGCAAAAAAAAAACGAGAATAAATCGAACAACACGTAAATTAAACCAAAATGAAGTTATTGCAAATCAAACCAAAAGCTAAGAAGTCATTTATTGTAGTTGTGATTGTGGCTCACATCTTCCTCTGGTTTTACGTCCAGAAACGGCTTAAACGCCTTCTATGAGTCGAGGATATGCTTCCCATCCAGTTTTCTTACAAGCTGGCAAACAGGGTCTTTTAACATCAGATTCCCAAGATGTTGCCATTCCCTTTGGAATTGCGGCCATAAATCAAGAATTTCTCTTTGTACGTCTCCACTAGGATGCGTCTCAAGAGAAAGTTGGATATTATCCAAATTCTCCTTACTCAGTCCATCCTTAATGAATTCAATTTTATCATCTCGATTAGAGGACGGAATCCCAATAGAACGACATTTACCGTTACACGTCCATCGTGCACACTTGTGGCAATTTGAACTCATGCGCTTTGCTCGTCGCTTCTTTGCATAAGTGCTTCTACCTGTACCTGGTAAATGCAAAACAGGAAGATATTCATCTTCACGTACCTTGGCTTCAATTATCCAACGCATGTCTTCAGGAATCCCTTTGTGCATAAGCATTCTTAATCTTTCAAATCGAACTTGGTAAAGCTTCAGTAAAATATTTCGAGGAAAAGGAGGAAATCGTTTCTGCAATCTTGTGAGAATATCATCCATCTTGAAAAAAAATGAAAAAGAAATTGAAAGAGAAATTTATATACAATATCAGTTTTGTGGGTAGCTGATGGAACCGACTTAAATAATCACGGAGTACCGTTATCCGCCATTTAACCGGGAAAAAAATGATTTTGTTTTTTTTTTTTTGAAGATTAGTAAAAATTATATTTACATCTAGTTATTTTCAAAACAAGGATCAGAAAGAAAAACAACCTCTTTTTGAGTAACATGATTTTCCAAAAAGAGTTTGAGTCTTTGTCCATTTACCTTGAATACGTTACCATTTTGAGGATTCTCAATGTCAACTGTTCCATAATGATACACATGCTTAACCACAAATGGGCCAGTCCATCTTGATCTCAACTTACCAGGAAATATGTGAAGTCTAGAATTATAAAGTAGAACTTTTTGCCCAACATCAAATGTTTTTCTTGAAATTAACTTGTCATGAAAGGCTTTAGTTCTTTCTTTATGAATTTTAGGATTCTCATATGCATCATTTCTGAGTTCCTCAAGTTTTTGTTTCCAACAATGCTTATCCTGAAAAGAATTTAACAAAGAATCAGTGTGTGAAATTTCTGAAGCATTATCAAACTCACATTCAATTAAATAAGCTTCTAAAGGATCATGGAATGTGGTAGTGGTGTTATGTTCATGAACAAGTTCTTCAATGAAATCCACTTCATGTACTTCTGAATCATCACCAGGTTGCTTGCAAATGTTGAACACATTTAATTCTAAAGTCATATTTCCAAAAGAAATCTTCAAAATACCATTCCTGCAATTTATCAGAGCATTAGAAGTTGCAAGAAATGGACGGCCTAATATAACAGGAATTTGAACATTTGGATTTGAAACAGGATGTGTGTCCAAAACAATAAAATCAACAGGGAAGTAAAAATTATCGATTTGAACCAAAACATCTTCAACTATCCCTCGAGGAATTTTTACAGAACGATCAGCTAGTTGAAGTGTAACAGGTGTTTCCTTGAGTTCACCTAAACCTAACTGTTGATAAACAGAAAAAGGCAAAAGATTAACACTAGCACCAAGATCAAGCAATGCACGTTCTATTCTAGTGTTTCCAATGATGCATGAGATTGTTGGACATCCAGGATCTTTGAATTTTGGTGGAGTAAGGTGTTGAATGATTGAGCTCACACTTTCCGTCAGAAATGCTTTCTTTTGTACATTATGTTTCCTTTTAACTGTGCACATGTCCTTCAAAAATTTAGCATAAGATGGAACTTGTTTGATTGCATCCAATAAAGGAATGTTAATCTTAACTTGTTTGAAAAGTTCATAAATTTCTGCATTTTGATTCAAATTCTTTATTGTTTGCAACCTTTGAGGAAAAGGAGCAGGATGCATACCTTTTTCTTTGTCCAAATTTTCAAGAAGTTCAGACTTACCATCATCCTTACCATTACTTTTCGGAGGGGAAAGAGGATCTTGGTCTTTTGATGGAATGTTTTTGTCAATTGCCTTTCCACTTCGAAGAGTTGTGATAGAACTGGCATTTTCCTGTTGAGTTTCATTGGAGCAGGAAACAAGATATTGAGTAGAAGGGTTAGGCTGAGGTTGAGCAGGAAACTTACCTTTTTCTTGAGTGCGTAATGAAGCTGTCAATGTGGACAAGGTGTTTTTGATCTCATTGATGTCCTGTGAAGTTTGGTTATTCACATTTGCTTGTGTTTGCATGAATGCTTGCAATGTCTCTTCCAAGGTTTGTACACGTGAAGGTTGATAGGAAAAAGTGTTGCCCGACTTTTGAGATTGTGGTACCTGAACATGATTATTATTCCGCCAACTGAAGTTGGGATGATTTCTCCATTCAGGGTTATACGTTTCAGAGTAAAGAGAAGGAAAAGGCTTTTTAAATGTGTTTATGGAATTTACTTGATCATGCAACGCTTCTTTAAGAATGGGAATGTTTGGACATTCAGAAGTGGGGTGTCCCATGATTTCACAAATTCCACAACTTTCTTCATTTTTAACCGTTTTGACTTCTTTTACTTCTCTAAGTTCCATGGCTTCAATCTTTCTAGCCAAATTAGCTACTTTAGCTTTTATCTCATCTTCTTGACTAAAATGATATTTACCTCTGTTAGAAACAAGATTAGATCTATTGGAACTTTCAGAGGAATTATCTGTGTGCCAGGCTTGAGAGTTATCTGCCAAATGGTCTAGGTAGTCAAAGACTTCTTCAGGTTCTTTTTTCTAGAAACTCACCGTTACACATTGTTTCAACAAATTGTTTAGTTTCGGGAGTTAAACTTTCATAAAAGAAACTAATAAGACGCCATTTTTCAAAACCATGATGTGGACAAGAACTTAACAAATCTTTAAAACGCTCCCAGCACTGAAAAAATGCTTCATTTTGATTTTGATTGAAATTTTGAATCTGTGTTTTCAAAGCAGTAGTTTTATGTGCTGGGAAAAATTTCTTTAGAAACTCAGTTTGTAATTCTTGCCATGTGCCAATTGACCTTGGTTTTAAATTATGAAGCCAAATTTTTGCTTTATCTTTTAAAGAAAAAGGAAATAATTTTAGCTTGACAATTTCATTTGTACATTGTTGGTCATTAAAGGTGACACATACATCCTCGAAGTCTTTTAGAAACGAGTAAGCACTTTCCGATTCTAACCCATGGAAATTTGGAAGCAAAGCTATCATACCTGGTTTAAAACGAAAGTTGTTTGCATTGAGAGGAAAAATAAAACAAGAGGGTGATGAGCTTCGAGTTGGTTGCAAGTAGTCACGCATGGTGCGTACTTGTCTGTTCTCATCTTCAGCATGAACACTTTCATTGTCAGCCATGGTAGGAATTGTATTAGAAAGATTACCTGAAAAAGTTTCACAATAAAATCTAACTAAACGACGAGATCTAAAATCACGTCGCCAAACAAGCATAAAACAAAGTTAATATACAGATTAGGCGGTATAACCAGCCAACAAACATAAAACAAAGTTAATTTACAATATAAATATAAATATAAATATATAGAAAATTAGGCGGTATAACCAGCCAATAAAAATAAATATACTTATAAACTTATATACTTAGTATTGCTTCCCCAGCAACGGCGCCAAAAACTTGATGGAGACTCAATTAAGAGTTGTAAACCCAAGTGCAGGTTATGTTCAAGTAATAAATTCTCGGGTGTCCGAGGTCGAACCACAGGGAAGCGTACTAGTAAGTATAAGTTTATAAATATATATGAAAAAGAAAATAAACAAGATATTAGGGAATCAATAACAAAGAAAGTAAACAAGATATTAGAGAACAAAATAAACAAAATAACATAAAAGCAATTAAACAAGATATAAAAAAAATAAGAAAAGATGTTGAGGTTAGAGAATCCACTCTTGGTGTTATGCTAAGATTAATCTTGTTTTATTACACAATTGAAATCCACACATAAGGGAGGTTCCAATTGGAAGGTTTAGCAATTCAGTCCAAATTGTCCAACGTCCATAGCATATGATATTATGTTCATTTGGTGTCCTCAAAACTCACAAAAAGAGTCCAAGCATTCCTTATGCCAAGGTATATGTCTACAACAAATCAAGGTTATGAAACCAAGCATTTACTGTGCCATTTTCATTGTCAATAATGAATCAAGATCTCTACTTTGCAAGTATGATTTTAGACCAAAAGAAAATATTATCTATACTAGTGTTTATAAATGATGATTCATTTTAGTTCATGTTTAAGAGACTAACCTTAGCATTTACCAAGAGCTTCACCTCATCACCTCAACAATATGATTAGCAACACATACTAGATATGAATAAAATGAAAAGAAATGTAAGAAGCATAAGTAAATAAAGAAAAAGAAAACTAGAGAAAGGAAAGAAGAAGAAAACTTAGAGAATTTTATTACAATGGCTAATATCCTACCAATGTATCAATGTATCCCAATACTCATCCAAGGCCCTCTATTTATACACATTTTGGAGGGCTAAATGACAAGAGACAAGCTTTACAAATTTCAAAGGTAGGTATAATAGGTGGGTGCATTTTTCTAACAATTTTCGTCATATTGTATGACAATTCTGATCAGCCAGATTGATGGTCGATTTTGTCAATGTTGGAGGCTCGATCTGATAAAATTGTCTTCTAGAAAAATATACCCCTATCAGTTACGGATCCATAGCCGTTGGAATCAGCTCATTTGCTGATGTGGATAAGAAGATATGGGCAAAATACGAAAACAGGTCAGCACAGACGTCATTGCACATCAGCCAACTTGATGGTCGATTTCGCTAGGGAAAACGACTCCGTTTCAAGAAGTGTAAAACATGAAAAAGATAGATATGCCTCTTAGCTTTGCACGGCTACAAATTTCAGCCTTATTGCTTCAGTGAAACTCGAGATATAGCTGATATGCCAAACGGTGTCGGAACTGGAACTGAACTGGATTTGCCCTTAATTCTAGTAATCTGAAATCACTCAAAGAAACTTGTGAAAAACACCAAATTACATAAAAATATAAAAGATCATAAACACAATTAGACTAAACAATAATAACTCGTATTTGACACAAAACAATAATAAAACATAACTAAAAACTATATAATTATACGAGTTATCACTACTATATATAATTATACTCATAAAGTTAGCATAATTAAATTCTTATTATTCATTAATTAGATTGATTTATAAAAATAAAAAATGATTAAATATCAAAAACAGAATCGATAACTATATATAACACAATATAAAAATTAAAGTGCAGAATAAATAGCATTTTAACAAAGAATTATGGTTAAATTGAAAAATATATTTAGAATTATAAAATTTGATTCATAAATGAAAATGTTCAAAACCATTGCTTAGCTTTTCCAATTTTAATTTATTAATATTCATAAGCAAAATTAACTTGTAAAGATTAAAATCATATTTAAGTTCTAAGCTATTGAAGGATATTGAATTTAAAAGGATATAATTAATTATATGTGTTTTTAAATTTAAAAAAGATAAAATATTAAAGGATTATTAAAAAATTAATTTGTAAAGATTAAAATCATATTTAAGATATTTGAATTTAGAAAAACATATCTTTGTTGATTTGGATTGCAATTCTGTAAATTTCAAAAATTACTTTCACTTGCATTTCATATAAGTTGACAAATACTTGGATGACCCAAAACATGGGAAAGGAAATTAAAATAACACCCTAACTTGAAGACGAAGCAACCACTGCAAAATTCTGGTTGTGACCAGTTCTAAATGGACGTACGTATTTCCAAGTTCCAACTTATCCCTTTGGATAAACTTCCTTTATCAATCAAATCCAGATCATTCCTTCTTTAGACATTACAACTTTGAAGTTTGAACTTGCCTACAAAGCTTTGTTTTTATTTTATTTTAATTTTTTTCTTATAACTTTTAGACTTTGATTTTTTATCTTCTTGGATATGATTTGATCATCAGATTTGATTTTACCTTTAATAATTCATACTAGTTATCTTTTCGAATTTGTCACATGATAAGTCCCTCAGTTTCTGTCTACACATGATAGAGAAATGTTAAAATGATATTATCCCATATTTACTAAATTTTAGGTTTTTGTGATTTTATATTTAAGTTGACCTCTTCATTTATAACCAATTGATTTTAAATTTGATGTTTAACACCTTTTTTCGTTTTAGCTATTTTCATTATCTTAATAATGTTCTATTAGTATTTTATTTTTTAAAAAAATGATATCTTTTGAAGATTTGAAGAGCTTCTTTTTTCAATTCAGTTAGTGTTTCTGTTTGATACATATGGTTATTTTGTTTTCGAATTTTTACATATGATTTGTATTATTTTTTTTATTTTGTTTTATCATATTACTATTATCTTGTATATTGACAGTAGAGTTTTTGAACTCTATAAACGAGATTAAAAAATCGTCACATGTTTTATTTATTTATTTATTATTTTTTAAATATAGTTTAAGGACGTGTGACAATTTTTAACTCCGCTTGTAGAATTAAAAGACTTCAGTCCAGTGTAAATGATAATAATCCATTTATTAATGTTTTACTGTTTTTAACCAAAATATCAAAATTGTACTACTTATGCAAATGAACTTTGTTAATGATAATGATGATTTTTTTATATTACTAATTACATTGTTAGTTTAATTTTTTTTTTAGCTTCTATAGACTCGCGGTGTTAATTATATTACTATTTTTGTTACTTTTGAACTGATGAAAATAAATATTCTTTATTCATTAAATTCTAAATTACCTTTTATAATACTTTTTATATATTAGAAATTTATCACTGTCTCTATTGTTATGTTGAAATAGAAATTAGGAAACCTATAAAGTTTTTTAACCCAAAGAATACGCTATAATTGTAACCACATATGACTCAAACACATTGTAGCTTAGAATTTCTCTATTCTTGACTTAAAAATCCTCAAGTCTTGGCCAGCCAAAAACAAAAAACAAAAACTTAAATAATGAGTCAATTGCACTTTGGTCAATTGTTTTGGCATTTCGTGGCAAGAAATCGACCAATATATAAACTGAAAAAGAAAAAAAAAATGTTAACTATTTTAATTGCTTAAAAGACCACATAAAAATGAGTCAATGACACCAGACATTTATTATTCTCAATTTATGTGGAAAATAGACCATTTGATGACCTTGTTGTGTTCCCACTATATTTGTCTCTTATTCAAGAATTTACTACTTGTCATTCATCTTCTTCTAAAAAAGAAAATTAAATAAAATAGATGGGTCCGTATTGTTTAGAGGTGTCTATCATCGGATCAGGTTCGAATTGGTGCTGCACAGAGTATTAACATCTTAGGTTCTTACTCAAATCCAATTTATTCCAACAATTTAAAATTCAAATTTTGTCATTGTTTATCCATATTTTTAAATGGTATAATCTAAGATTATCTAGATTACTTTTTATGATAAGTCGGATTAGATCGAATTCAAATTTGGACAAATTAAATGAATTTTTTGAGGTCAAATCAAATTTGAAAGGTCTAAACATAGGTCTAACAAATAATTAGGTTAAGTCAACTTTTGTTACCTACAATTATTCGAAGTATACTCAATTATGCATGCATTTGACGCAATAGTTAGTGTTTGATACTATAAAAAAAAAATAGTGCATGCTTCTCACTACTTAAAGATTTAAACTCGAATCATCCATCCTTCAAAATAATGTATATGTATATAAATATAAAGTATGCTCAATTACTTATAATTATAATTTCACTTTATAAATATTTTTACAAATTAATTAGTTAATACTACTACCAAGACAATAAAAGTAAGACATCATAAACTGACAGATTTTCTAAACAAGGCTTAATTAATTTTGCAAACGTGGCAAATTTTCTTTGATCCACCTAAGCATACTTTGGAGCATTGTAGTTATTCGTCGACTTGAAAAAAATAAGTAATTTGTTTGAATAAAAGTTCTCTTCTTTTATTTATTTATTTATTTAAAAAAAAAAGAAATTATTGTGCTCGTTAATTTCCAAAATTTTCTTATTTACAGTGTTTAGTAATGGAAATCATGGTAAATTGTTTTTTTACAACTATTGTACTATTAGCATAATTTCCCCTATGAGATTCAGCCAATTGACCAAATAATCTTTCTAAATGAATTAAATCTTTATTATTATTATCATCTAATTAAAGGATAATAAAAGTAGATTTGACAATTCGTGTATTTGTATCGTGTTTGTGTATTTTTTGTGTCATAATCGTATTTAAGATATTTTATATTTGTATAAATTTTGACATGTTAATAATTTATGTTATATATATTTTGACATATTCGTGTATTCGTATGGTGTCCGTATTTTTTTTTTCGCATCGTGTTTTAATTATTTTTTTCTTGTCATGTCCAATATTATCAGATCTAAATAAAAGGGATGTCCTTCACCAAACTACAATATCTGTTAAATCATGAAAAAATTACTGAAAAAAAAAACTCTCCCCCCTAAAGAAATACCTTTCTCTCACAAGAGTAAGGTTTTTGTATAATGAATATTGTGGATTTTGCTCATATTTTTATAGTAGTTTCTCACCATGAGTTATACCTAGACCTGTCAATTGGGTGGGTTGGGTCAATTTGGGTTGGGAAAAATTCGTGTTGATTTCTGGTTCGGGTAATAAGGGTTTGAGTCATTTCGGTTTTGGATCATTTCTGGTTTTTGTCATTTCGGGTTCGGGTCCTTCGGGTTTGACACTCGGGTTATTCGGGTTCGGATCGTTTCGGACTCGAGTTATTCGGGTTCGGATTGTTTCAGGTTCGGGTCATTCGGGTTTGACGCTCGGGTCATTTTGGGTTTGTCACTCAGATTATTTGGGTTTGATCGTTCAGGCCATTTATGTTCAATTTATTAATTTTGAAATAAAATTAGATTAAATTTAAACAAATTATTTGATCGAGTCATATTTAATTAAAATTTTGTCAAAATATAGAAAATAAATAATGTTAAAAATAAATATAGACATTATAATTTTAATTTAAAAATAAATATTTATCTAACCCGATTTTTTTGATTCGAATATAATCGGATAATTTTTTGAATTCGAGACTTAAGTATTTATTTTACAGTTTTACTCAAACGGATATTATTGTATACCTGAAGGCTGAAACCATTACCTTAAATTCTTAATCAACTTACATATTTGAATTTGATATTTGTAAATATATTATTAATATTATAATGTAATGTACAGATCGTTATAACAACATACACATCAATGATTTATTTTATATACTCTTAAAAAGTCACATGATAAAATATAAAAAATTATATATTTAAATATTTATCCTAAAATAACATGTATAACAATAACTTTAGTTTCAATATTTCTACTCGTGTCAGCAAATATTCATGAACACGTTTAAAACACGATAATTTAACGTATCTTAAACGTGTAGACACGTTTAAATAACACGTTTAACACATTTATAAATAAAACATGATTAACAAGGACATACATGAGGCAAAGTTGGAAACCATACATGTGGTCAAAGAGTTTCCTGAGATCTTTCCAGAAGAATTGATCGGTTTACCTCCTGATAGGGAATTGGAGTTTACTATCGACTTAATCCCTGGTAGTGCTCCTATTTCTCAAGCACCCTATAGAATGGCACCCTCGGAGCTAAAGGAATTGAAAGTGCAGCACCGTGGAGAGCACGAGTTTTGTTTGTAAAGAAAAAGGATTGAACTTTATGGTTGTGCATCGACTACCGGCAACTGAACAAGGTCACCATTAAGAACAAGTATCCTTTGCCAAGGATTGATGACTTGTTTGATCAGTTGCAAGGTGCAAGTGTATTCTCCAAAATAGACCTAAGGTCAGGTTATCATCAATTGAAGATTAAAGAATCTGATATTCCAAAGACTGCTTTTAGAACTAAATATGGTCATTATGAATTCTTACTTATGCCTTTTGGGCTAACTAACGCACCTGCAGTCTTTATGGATTTAATGACTAGGGTGTTCCGCCCTACTTAGATAAGTTTGTCATTGTGTTTATCGATGACATCCTAGTTTATTCTAGAAATGAGGATGATCATGTAAGCTATTTGAGAACGGTGCTGCAGACTATGCGTGAAAAGCAACTTTATGCTAAATTAACTGTAAATTTTGGCTGGACAAAGTAGCATTCCTTGGTCACGTAGTATCTAAGGAAGGGATCTTTTTAGATCCACAAAAGATAGAAGCTGTAGTTGCTTGAGAAAGACCCATGAATGTCACAGAAGTTAGAAGCTTTCTCGGATTGACAGGGTACTATCGAAGATTCATGGAAGGATTTTCCATGATTGCCTCTCATTTGTCAAAGCTAACACAGAAGCATGCTAAGTTTGAGTGGACTGATGAATGTGAGCAAGCTTTCCAAGAGCTCAATCGTAGATTGACCACAGCACTAGTTCTTACACTACCATCAGGGACTGGAAGCTTTGTGCTATATAGTGATGCCTCGAGGCGAGGTTTGGATTGCGTTTTGATGCAACATGGGAAGGTGATAGCTTATGCTTCTCGACAACTAAAACAGCATGAGCAGAACTATCCCACTCACGATCTAGAGTTAGCGGCAATGGTGTTTGCACTGAAAATTTAGAGGCATTATTTGTTTAGAGAAAAATGTACGATCTACATGATCATAAGAGTCTGAAATATCTGATGGATCAAAAGGAACTGAATTTGAGGCAAAGGAGATGGTTGGAATTGATAAAAGATTATGACTGCGTAATTGACTACCACCTAAGAAAGGCCAATGTAGTGGCCGATGCTCTTAGTCGAAAGTCTTCTAGTTATCTTGCTCATATCCGAGCGATTCAGAAACCTTTACAAAACGAGTTGAAGTCTTTACCTTTGGAATTGATGATTGATGAGAATGATCTCCTAATAACCCACTTGAAGGTTAAACCGATTCATATTGATAGGATACATGAAGCACAGAATAATGACCCTATGTTGGTAAAGTTAAAGCAAGAAGTAAGGGATGGCGTGAGGACTGAATTTCAATTAAAGGATGATGATGTACTTATAATAAGAAATAGGCTTTGTGTGTCTCAGGATGAAGAACTCTGGAAGGTGATTTTGGAGGAAGCTCATAGTGCACCATATGCGTTGCACCTCGGTAGTGTGAAGATGTATCGAACCTTAAGAGAACACTATTGGTGGCAAGGTATGAAATGAGACATAGCTGAGTTTGTTTCTAGATGCTTGGTATGCCAACAAATTAAAGCCGAGCATCAAAAACCTTCAGGGAAATTGAACCCCCTACCTATTCCTCAATGGAAGTGGGAAGATATTGCTATGGATTTCATTTCAGGATTGCCAAGAACGCAGTCTGGTTATGACAGCATTTGGGTGATTGTTGATCATCTAACAAAATTAGCTCACTTTTTTCCAGTGAAAAAGACCTTTTCCATGGAAAGGCTGGCTAAACTTTATGTGAATGACATTGTTAGGTTACATGGTGCCCTAGTATCGATTGTATCTGATCGAGACCCTCGATTAACATCTCGATTATGGCCAAGTTTGTAGAATGCTATAGGCACTAAACTCAAGTTTAGTATAGCTTTTCATCCCCATACGGATGGACAATCTGAACGGACAATTCAAATTCTAGAAGATATGCTCAGATCTTGTATTATGGAACTCAAAGGAAACTGGGATGAACAATTGCCTCTAGCAGAGTTTGCATATAACAATAGTTATCAGTCCAGCATCGACATGGCTCCGTTTGAAGCCTTGTATGGAAGGAAGTGCAGAACTTCGGTGTGTTGGGATGATACAGATGAAAGGAAATTGCTAGGTCCGAAAATTGTTATGATGACTACAGATAAAGTAAAGATAATCCGAGAAAAGATAAAAATAGCTCAAGATCGACAAAAGAGTTACACAGATAACCGAAGAAAATATTTAGAGTTTGAAGTTGGTGATATGGTGTTTCTGAAAGTGACTCCTTGGAAAGGAGTAATCCGGTTTGGAAGACGAGGAAAGCGGGTCCTCGATATATTGGGCCGTATGAAATCATCGAAAGGATTGGCCCAGTTGCTTATATATTGGCCTTACCGGAAGAATTGTCACGAATTCATAATGTGTTCCATGTTTCTATGCTCCGAAAGTACATTTTTTATTCTTCACATATATTGAAGGACTTGCCTATGGAAATTGAGAAAAAATTAACTTACGAGGAGCAACCGGTTAAGATTTTGGATAGAAAGGACCAAGTTCTAAGGACTAAGACTATTCCATTAGTGAAAGTTCATTGGAGGAATCATTCATATGAAGAAGCTACATGGTAAAGGGAGGAAGATATGCGGACTCAATATCCTCACTTGTTCAATCAAGTTGGTAACTAAATTTCGAGGATGAAATTTTTCTAAGGGGGGTAGGTTGTAACAACCGAGGTTACGTACAATCGTGCAAAGTCAAACCCCAAAAATTTTAAAGGCAAACTTGGAAATTGGTAAGAAGTTATAAGTGAAGGAAATAAAAGAAGAAAGGATCAAATTGAACAAATTAAAAAGTTTAAGGGTCTAATAGTTATTTATGAAAAATTGAGGGACCAATGTGCAATTATACCAAAAATTTAAAAATATCTTTTAAATTTATCTTTATCTCTTGAAAAATTCTAGAAATTTTGCTTCCTCTTTCAAGTGATAACAAATTAAAAATTTTAAGGGTCTAATGGTTATTTATGAAAAGTTGAGGGACCAATGTGCAATTATACCAAAAATTTAAAAATATCTTTTAAATTTATCTTTATCTCTTGAAAAATTCTAGAAATTTTGCTTCCTTTTTCAAGTGATAGCCGGCCATCCTCCTCTTTATTTCCTCAAAGTTCTCTTCAAGCATTTCCACCAAAATCTCATCAATAATCACATTCAAGGTTAGTTTCTTGATTAATTCTTCCTTTTCTCTTGATATTCTACATGAATATGCTAAGATTTTAGCTCCATAAACATGTTAAGGTCTGAAATTCCATCTATTAATTATGAGTTTTATTCTCTTTTGGTAAGAATTAAAAGGATTTGAAAGCATGAACAAGAAAATGGGAAGAAAAAGCAAAACAGGGGAATTGAGCATGCCTTCTGTTCTGATTTTTGGGGTTCGGCACATCTGGGTTTGTATTTTTTTGATATTTTTCCTAGAAACTAGACTTCAATACGAGAATTTTGGTTTTTGAATCACTCAAAACCGATAAGCGGTTAAAACGATAAATTCGGTGAAGTTGGCTATCCTGTTTTGACCTCTATTTTGGCATAGTTTCGGGATTTATCAAACTTGATCAAGATTTTGTTCTAATTGTCTAAGTTAGTTATTTTCTTCATAAAGTAAACTTATTGGCTGAGATAAACCAATTGGAATCACTTCAAAATTCCTTACCAAACTCAAGTTATGATTTTTCTAATCTAGTTTGATAGTAAGGAATTCATTGCTTAAGAGAAATATAGTACTAATGATTATGGATTATAGAAATCTCTAAGGCATGGAGTACTAGAAAGGAATTTGATAATGACATGAATATAGAGTTGAATTATGGAGAAAATGATTATGGAAATGATATTAAAAATTAAGGATATGTTGTTTTGAGTATGAGAAATTAGTATTGACTTTGGGGTAGATTAATGGTGTCGCAACCTAAAAAATAACGACGACGAGTCTCATCACAAGACTTTATTATTCGTTAGGCGTGACATTAAAAAAAATCGAGAAAAAATCGACTTAATTCCTCTAAAAAATGAAGGTTTTGAAATGACCTTAAAAAGGACATGGAGTCGCCACCAATCTTTTTTAGCTAGGTGTGATCGGCCACCTATTAAAACCGGTTTTATAAAATATTTTAAAAATTAATTAAAATATTTTAAAAACCAATTTCAAGTCTGCGTTTTAAACCAGAGAAATCAAAGAAGCGGGTTCGGGAGTCGGTTACGTGTGGGGAAGGATTAGCACCCCCACAACGCCCGTATAACCTTATTAATCGTGTGTTATCTCAAGTCTCGGTGAAAAGTTGGTTTTAAATTTAGTATTTCAAGTTAATTCCCAATTTAAAGAAAAATAATTTCATTTTTTTTATTGAAAATGATCCGGAATTCATAAATTCAAAATTTTCCTATATTCCCCAACAAACGTGGCAAAATATAGAAATTTTTATTAGTCTTGGAAAACTTTCCGAATCATTCTCTTTTTTGAAAGAAAGATATTCCTTTATTAATGATAATTGATGATATTCCCTCCAGCAAACCCGGTAGAGAACTCATGAATTATTTTAACTCGGGAATATCTTTATATTTTTTATTGAAAACCATTATCTTTTTTTGAAAATATTTAAAAGAAATGAATATGTATATGCATGACATAAATAAAATGACATAGTACAGTCTAAATAATATAATGCAACCTAAATGACATGACAAATATGAATGGTATGGCATATAATTTAAATGACATGGAATAAAATAATGCTATCATATAATATGCATGAAAATAAAAATGCAATGCATGAAATGTATTTTTTCCTTTAATTAAGGAAATCCGTATATCTAAAAAGATATCCGGCTACCTTAGGAAAATATGTCAAATTAAATATTCTAAAACCAAAATACTTTGTGATTGTTTGAAAACAATTTTGAAAAGCTTGAATTATCAATAAAAACTGGGCTAAAATTTTTTAAATGGCTCTAATTTCCTAAGTTTAAAAAATCCGGACTTGACTACCCTTAACCCGGAACTTGAAAAACCATTTTTAGAGTTTAAAAAGGCTTAGAAATTACCCTAAGTCAGTAGCTAACCCTCCTAATCAGCCCACTCTAAATAAATTAACCAAATCAGAAAAATGGTTTTTCTTTAAATTCAATTCTGACTCCACTGTCCAGTTTTAGTCCACGATTTTTTATCCTATTTTTTAAAATTTCAAAAATTCTAAAAAAAATACTGGAGACTCAAGACATGTAAAACTACACGAGAAAAAATCGGATTAATTGTTTGATCAAAGATGAATTCCCAGAAAAACCAGAGATGTACGAGTTTTTGGAGGAAAAAAACTGCTTTGTTTTTCTTTAAATTCAATTATGACACCACCGTCCAGTTTTAATCCATGATTTTTTATCCTACTTTTAAAAATTCCAAAAATTCTTAAACAATTATTGGAGACTCAGGACATGTAAAAATACACTATAAAAAATCGGCTTAATTTTCTGATCAAAGATGAATTCTCAGAAAAATCAGAAATGTACGAGTTTTTTTGAAAAAAAAAACTGAAAAAAACTGTTTTGCCAACACATTTTTTTTGTCTTTGATAAAATCATTTAAAAATAAAAATAAAAATATTTGAAACTCATAAAATGACTTGAAAGCAGTAGCTAGGACTTTTTGAAAGTTAGATAAAAATTGGCTAAGTAAAAAAAATCACAAAGGTAGAATAATCAATTTGACAAACTTAATTTTCCACAAGTGTGCTCAAGAGAGCATGACTTTGAACCATTAATTGGCTCAAGTCATTATTCAAGTGGCATGAACATGAAATGCATGAAACAATGCAGCAAACATAATGCATGAAATGCATGGATCTAAACCTAAATGTAAGAAAAATGCATGACGTAAATAATATGGCCTAGACCTAACATGAACTTGCATGGCATTTAATGTAACCTAGACCTAAGACATGCATGGCATCTTCACAAACACAAGGCATGCTTAATTCAAAAATCCAACCAAATATCATGCAAATGCAAAAACCTAACAACTAGCATGACAAAAATACAACACACAATGCAAAACACATGGAGTAGCCAAATGGCCCCAAGCTCCAACAAGCATGGCATTTTCACAAACACTTGGTATGCTAGCATGAAAAACTAAGTCATAACACAAAAATCACACAAGCATTTTCACAAACACCTAATATACCAAATCTAAAACATGCTCACTAAGATATAAAACAAGAATCATGCAAAGAATCACACAAGCATTTTCACAAACACTTAATATGCTAACTCTAAAACATGCTCAAATTTAAACAACATGAAAACAGAAAATTAAAAATGCAAAAACATGATATCTAAGACATAAATGGCAACAAACAAAGCAACTAAATTAAATATAACTTAAGAACATGAAATAACATAATATTTAAAACATCAAAAATAAAGAAAATAGCATAAACAATATGGTAAAATGAATCAAAAACAACAACTTAAAATAAATAATGTAGGCCATTTGGCTATGGTGAGTTTATTGTAAAAACAAAATGTAAGAAAAATATACTTAAGAAAGGAAATGAAGGAAGAACAAGAAACATTATTTTAAAATGAAAACTCACCAAGTAGCTTTTGAACGGATTAAGCTATAAACCCTCAGAGTAGCTTTTGAACGGATTAAGCTACAAACCCTCTCACAAGTAGCTTTTGAACGGATTAAGCTACAAACCCTCTCAACAAAAAACACTATGACTCACCACCCGGATAATCCTAATACAAGTGTATAGACTATCTCACAAGGGGTAGTGGGTGATCTCAACCAAAAGACTCCTTATTTATAAGGTGAGCACCTCCTTGGCTTGACATTACAAAGGGATGTGGGATTGGGACTTAGGCTCAAAAAATGAAAATCTCTAACTTAACTCTTGATTTTTAATCACTTGATTGAAAATATCCTAAGCTTCCTCCTTCCTTTGGGCTTGGGCAGGCCAGCACTTCTCTTTTCCAGCCTAGCTCTGATTTTTGAAAGGCCCAAAGAAGCCCTTTTCGGTTGCTTGGGTGAAACGACCATTTTGCCCCCCGGATGCAAAATAAATATCAAACGGGCTCCAAATTCAATTTTTCTTTTTTTAATACTTCCAAAATAATAAAATATTGAGTTCTGGAGGTTTTCAAAATTATCCGAGTCCGTTTGCTATTTATTTGGATTTTTTCTTCCCAAAATGTCCTTTTATGCCCCTACTTTTTACCATTTTTTAAACGAGCTCCAAATCAAGATTTTTCTTCACCAATCTCTTCAAAATAATTAAAAAGTGTGATCTGGAAGTTTTCATAATTTTTGGAGCTCATTTGGTATTTTTTCGGGATTTATCGGCTTGAATTACTACATAGGAGGCTCGGGATTTAGCCATTTTGCAAACAAACTCGGAATCAAGATTTTCTTTCGCCAATCTCTTCCAAATAAATTAAATATGAGATCTGCAAAATTTCAAAAGATTTGGAGCTCATTTGCTATTTTTTTCGGGATTTTCCTTTTTGAATTACAACATAAGAAGCCCGGGATTTGGCCATTTTGCAAACGAACTCCGAATCAAGATTTTCTTTTACCAATCTCTTTCAAATGATTTAAGAATGAGATTGACAAATTTTTCAGAATTTTCGGAGTCCATTTGCTATTTTTCCCAAATTTTTCCAATTTTGCCCTTTTACCTCCGAAACCCGGTTTTGCTCAAAACAAATCCGATTTTCAGATTTTCTTCAATCTGAGCCTTGGGCCATCCTTTTTAACCATTCTTCATCCATTGGGGGCCTTGGTCTTACCAAGTCGGGCCATTTCTGTGATTCTTCCCGATTTCACTAGAATCCACTAAAAACCCTAATTCTCGGTTTTCTCCCGGATTGACTTTTCTTTCGGTTTTTCTTGCAAGTGACTTCTCCATTACCCGTAGTCAGTGCTTATCTTTCATTTGGAACCTTCAATTTTGACCAGTTTGATCGTTTAAGCACTTTTCCCCAAATTTCTCGGATTAGGGTTTCTTTTCTACTGAATCTCCAAATCCCAACTTCCGAACTCCATATCTTTCAATGTAGACCTCGGATTATCAAAATTCTTTCTCCATTTTTCAATTGAACTTAAAATCTTGATTTTGAAAGTGGGTTGACTTTTTCAGTAGTTGACTTTCTGGGGTTGACTTTTTCGGGGTTGACTTTTTCGGGGTTGACTTTTTTCAAGTTTGACTTTTTATGCTCACCCTCTTAAACTAAGTCTCGGAGTACCACCTGCAGGATGAAAACAGTCTTTTTATACTCGGAAACATCAATATGGGAAGAAAACATACTTGTTTAGTGGTCCGGACAAAATTAGGTGTCTACAACTGCCCCTCTTTGGCTATTGCTGAGAATCAGGAATCAGGCAAAGATAAACCGACACTAATTTTGTACGGTCAGTGACATCACATGTGAAGGAAAGGGAAAGGGGTTTCATTTTCATTTTCATTTTTCATTTTTTTCATTTTCTATTTTTTCATTTTTCATTTTTCCTTTTTTCTTTTCTTTTTTCAATTTTTTTCAATTTTTTTTAAATTTTTTTTTAAACAATAAATTGAAGGTTTTGTCCTTAAATTGAATTCCCTGCCTAAACAAGGCTCGATTCGTCTTAAGGAAACGAATTCGATTTTCAAAAGAAAAATTTATGCCCGAAGTGCTTTAAAATTGGTGCCCGGAGGTCTTAAAAATTGGTGCCCGGTGGTCTTACCCCTGAAAAAAAGTTATGCCCGGAGGTCTTAAAGATGTTGCCCGGGGGTCTTACCTGTGATTTGAAAAATTATGCCCGGAGGTCTTAAAAATGGTGCCCATAGGCCTTACCCCTGAAAAAAAGAGTTATGCCCGGAGGTCTTAAAGATGTTGCCCGGAGGTCTTACCTGTGATTTGAAAAATTATGCCCGGAGGTCTTAAAAATGGTGCCCATAGGCCTTACCCCTGAAAAAAAAGTTATGCCCGGAGGTCTTAAAGATGTTGCCCGGAGGTCTTACCTGTGATTTGAAAAATTATGCCCGGAGGTCTTAAAATGGTGCCCATAGGCCTTACCCCTGAAAAAAAAGTTATGCCCGGAGGTCTTAAAGATGTTGCCCGGAGGTCTTACTTGTGATTTGAAAAATTATGCCCGGAGGTCTTAAAAATGGTGCCCATAGGCCTTACCCCTGAAAAAAAAGTTATGCCCGGAGGTCTTAAAGATGTTCTTTGAAGAATTGTTGAAAATTAACCTAACGATTTTGAGAAGATGCGAATGCTTTTTGATGCAGATGCAGGTGTTGAATAAGACACGAAATGACTTAAACTGGTGCAAATGTCTTTGATGCAAATGTAAATGCTTGGATTGATGTAAATGTTTTTTTGATGTAGATTCAAATAACTTAGATTGATGCAAATGCTTCTTGATGTTGATGCACATGTTGGAAAAAAAAAATTATGGATAACTCCTCCAAAAAGAAGATTTCTCATTTTTCAAAATTATAAAACCTTGGATATTTCCACCAGAGGCTTCAGCTATCACCACCGAAGACTTGTTTACTTTTAAAACTGTAAACTTCTGGATATCCCCAGCAGAAGCTTTGGCTATCACCACCGAAGACTTGCTCACTGTAAAATTCTGGGAACTCCTCCAGAAGAAGATTTCTCATTTTTCAAAATTATAAAACCCTGGATATCTCCACCAGAGGCTTCAGCTATCACCACCGAAGACTTGTTCACTTTTAAAACTGCAAAATTCTGGATATCACCACCAGAAGACTTGCTCATTGTAAAATTCTGGGTAACTCCTTCAGAATAAAATTTCTCATGTTTTCAAAATTATAAAACCCGGGATATCTCCACCAGAGGCTTCAGCTATCACCACCGAAGACTTGTTCACTTTTAAAACTGTAAAATTCTGGATATCCCCACCAGAAGCTTTGGCTATCACCACCAAAGACTTGCTCATTGTAAAATTCTGGGTAACTCCTTCAGAATAAAATTTCTCATTTTTCAAAATTATAAAACCCTGGATATCTCCACCAGAGGCTTCAGCTATCACCACTGAAGACTTGTTCATTTTTAAAACTGCAAAATTCTGGATATCACCACCAGAAGCTTTGGCTATCACCACCAAAGACTTGCTCATTGTAAAATTCTGGGTAACTCATTCAGAATAAAATTTCTCATGTTTCAAAATTATAAAACCCTGGATATCTCCACCAGAGGCTTCAGCTATCACCACCGAAGACTTGTTCTTTTAAAACTGTAAAATTCTGGATATCCCCACCAGAAGCTTTGAGAAATGATGCAGATGCGCATGTCTTTTAACAAGGTGCTCATGCTTCATGGTGCAAATGTAAAATATTTCTTAGTGAAATGCAAATGGCCTGGATTGATGCCCATGTTTCATGATGCAGATGCCCCTACTAATTGTCTTCATGTAACTGGTTTATGAATGGTGTAACTACAATTACCATACAATAATGAAAATGCAATGATTCTAGAAATGATGCAATTGCTTGAGATGACGCAAATGCGAATTCTATGAAGAATGTAAATGTAAAGGTAAAATGCAGATGCTTGTGGAATAATGCCAATGCAAATACCCATGAATGATGCAAATGCTTACCGACACTGTGCAAATGTAAAAGCTCGATAAAGAGATGAATGCTCATGAGTGATGCAAATGCCCCCGGTTTTTTTTTTTTTTTTTTTTTTTTTTTTTTTTTTTTTTTAGACTTTGGCTATTCTCTTTTTTTGGCTATTCTCTTTGCCCCAACAGTTTTCAAACTTTCATCAACAGAGATCTGCACTGGGTTCGATTTCTTTTTCTCATATCTGGAAGTCAGGACCTATTCTGGCAGTTCTACACCTTTGAGTTAGAAAAATCCTCGTCTCATGTCAACATCAGAATGGGTATTTCAAAAAAAATCTTTATTTGTTTTCTCATTTTGAAAACTTCTGAACGAAAAATATTATCCCCACAATGTGTGATGTACAAATATTTTGAAGACTGATGATCATTGTTAGAAATTTCTCTAAGTATCAATCTGGGTTTTTTTCAACTGGGATTGGGAAGGCTTGGTATAACAAGATTCTGGCTTTTCCAGGAAAATTTCATGACAAAAATGTATATCCCTTCTAGGCTCACAAATGGAACAGATTTTATAAATCATGAATTCATTGAGAACCAAACAAATTCAACATTATTTTAGTTTCCAATATCAAGGTATTGTGACAAGCGTCAAGATTGGCTGGGATGTTTAAACTGGAAAGTTGATTTTGGAGGCAAAAAGTTTCAATTTCTAAAGACAATCCTCAGAATGAAAGCTGACAATTTGGTAGGTTCAGGAATTCCTAGATGTTCCTCGATGACCACTTCTTTATGATGATCTTCTCCTTTGTGGCATCGGCACTATCATATATGGCATCGAAAATTCTCATCTTACTCTAGACCGCCCATTTTTGGGTTTTCGCCCTAAAGTCCCATTCTTTTCAATTTTTCTTCTTTTTTTTTTGTTCTACCATACACTTGAGAATTCTAAATTCTTCCTTAGTGAAATGATAATTCGATGAAATGTGATAAAATCTGAGGAAAAACCTTTCAAATTAAATATTCATGCTTGATCAAAATGGACTTTTAAAGAACGTAACGTAGGCCATGGCTTAGGGTTCAGAAAGAAAGGATAAATAGGCCCAAAATATGTGTTTGAGGGTAATCAGATCAAGGATCTATTTTTTTGAGGAGGATTCTCTTTGAAGCATTTGTTCATTCTTGGACATTTCTTTCCTTTTGACTTTGCTTTTTTCTTCTTTGCTTTTGGCTTCCAATTTGCCATATCTTTCACACATTTTTCCTTTTTTCTTTTTTCATTTTGCCCCCTTTTTTTTTCAACGGAGTGAGCCCGTCTTTTATTCGGGGCTCCATTTGCTTTGCATCTGTCTTTGAGCTAGGACACATTTCTCAATGATCTTTAAAAAAATCTTTCCTTGCATTTGCCCCCTAGTGTAGAGGGTGATCCTTGATCAAGGTTCAAACAAGAAAGAATTCTTTTGGCTCAAAAGGGGTGACTATGGATGATTTCTTTTTGTGTGAAGGGATATGAAAGATGGTCATTCCTCATGTCAAGCACGAATATTCACTTTGAAAAGCAATCCCGAGGGGAAATAGATATTCAGAATTTCATTTTGCACTTTGGAATCATCCGAATTCTCATATGCATGATATCATAAATTTTTTCATTTTTCATTTTTCATCGCATGCCCCAACGATTCATGCGTTTAATCCATCCTTATTCACCATGTATCCGTCATTTCCACATATGATGCCCCAATTTGATTATCCATGCGAATTTGTATCAACGATGAACATGGCAAGTCTAGGTCTGTTTTGAAAAGGCTGAGTTTCCAATCTGAGTTTTTTTTGAAGAGACAAGGAAAATATGACCCAAAAATGGGTTTTCTTTGGGACAAGGGATAATCTAGTTTAATCATTGTGCCCCAGGATGTCAATCATGATGTTTGGGCAATTAGTGTTTTGTGGTTATTGGGAAAGGTCATGAATGGTTTTAGCACAATCTTGACACACACCAAATTATCAAAATCTAGACTCTTGAAAGAATGTCTCATTTGTTTGAATTTCAAGGAATTCGAAAAATTTCAAAAAGTTCATTCCTTTGTTCATAGCCTAGACTAGGATTTACATCTTTGCTTATTCTGTAATGACAATACTTCTATGAAGTCAAATCATTCATATCCCTTGAAGCATTAGGTCTTTCAAGTGCTCTTGGTTTAAGAGATTTAGGCTTAGGAAAACCTAAAGAGAATGGAGAAGGTATTGGGTCATTTGTAACACTGATCATCAATCTTCTTGAGACTATCCATCACTAAAAATTCCTTAATGCTTGTTTTTGCAAATTCAAGTTATTGTTGAAACACAAGAAACACAAGAAACACAAAGCATTTAAAATTCAAAATTTATTTAATTCATGTAGATGTTAACATGAGACAAGTGCTTTCATCATCACAGTGTATAGAACTACATGTGTCAAAAACCTAATATGATCATGCACAATGTTTCTTATGACACTTGGCTTCCCCATCTTCAAAACTTATCGAACCAGCCTTGATGAGATCTCTGACCTTGTACTTCAAAGCGGGGCAGTTCTCTGTTGAGTGACCTTGATTGCCAGAATGGTACCCACAACATTCATTAGCATCATACCAGCTCGGATAAGGGGGCTTCAGAGGCGCTATTTGCATGGGTGTCACAAGGTGATTCTGGATGAGTTGAGGTAGTATCTCACTGTATGTCATAGGAATCGGGTCAACCGGATTTCTTTTTCGCTTTTTATGCCCCTTTCGATTATCCCCAAGGGTGTTCGATTGATAGACAGATGTAAATTCTGGTGTATTTGCAGTCATTGGTTGGTAGGGATAAAAACCATGAGAGACATTATTCAGGGTAGAGTAAAATGGCTGATATGAGGAGAATTGGGGAGGTGGGGCAAAGTCTTCCACGACTTGGGTATCTTTCTTTTTCTTTTCAGATGCCCCTTTGTTCTTGGTATTGGATGTTCTTTCTCCTTCAATTTTCCCATCCTTGATAGCATTCTCAATCATCTCCCCTGAAATTACCATGTCCGAAAAATTCTTCGTGGTGTTGCCGACAAGTCTATCGTAGTATGGGGCCTGTAGTGTATTCACAAAAAGGACAGTGGTTTCCTTCTGAGTTAAAGGCAGTTGTACTTGGACGGCCAGGCTCATCCACCGTTGCGCATATTCTTTGAAGCTCTCAGTAGCTCTTTTCTTCATATTTTGCAAGGTGAGACGGTCAGGCGCCATATCGGTCATATGCTTGTACTGGTTTAGAAAAGCCCTAGCCAAATCATTCCAAAAGCGTATCTGGTCCTTGCTCAACTGACTATACCACCTAATTGTGGACCCGCTGAGGCTATCCTGAAAACAGTGAATCAAAAGCTTATCATTACCTATATGACTTGTCATCTTCCGGCAGAACATAGTGATGTGGGCCGATGGATCGGTCGTCCCGTCATATTTCACAAAGGCAGGGATCTTGAACTTAGGAGGAATGACTAAATCGAGGACCAAGCATCGTTCTTTCGCCTCCACACTCCCGAATACATCTGTTCTTTCTATTGCCCGGAGCCTTTCATCTAACAACTGATATTTCCCTTGGGAATCTGCCAACTCAACCTCATTTACTGCAACCCTTTTCAACTTTGCCTGTTCAGCTAGATCATCTGAGTTTAGGACATTGACGAGGTTAACAGTGTTCTGGGCATCACTTATTATGACCTCATCCTGGCCCTTTTGTGCCTCTAACCCTTCTCTGGTGATAATGTTTTCGGTGTATCCTTTTCCTTTGATTACGGCAGATATCAGCTCCATCAATTTAGTCATCTGACCTTTAGATTCTGCTTGAGACTTTGCTAGCTGTTCTCGTTCCCTTTCCATTTTTTCCAGTCGGGCAACATGTTCATCCTCCATAGCACCAGCCTGTATTAAAAGTGTACTCAGTACTTCTTCTGATTTGAAATGGAAATTCTTTCAAAGACTCCTAAAGCCAAGCCAACTTCTATTCTATTTCCCCCAAATGTATGTCATGATGAATGAGCCATGAATACAATTTGATGCATGTGAAGCCTAAACAATATGATGTATGGATATGTACAATGGAAACATGCTGACCATATATGTAATAAATGCAATCACAATGCCAACATGTTGCGAAAAAAGAATAAACAAATCAACACATGGATATATGCAATGACTGATCATGTGCATTTTAGCATATTTCCCAATGAATGTTCATATGTTCTATGAATGCAACATGGTGTCAATTATGATACATGCAAACAATGAATGATTGATACAGAGTATATACAAAGAAAATCATACTAACCATGTGTGTCATGAATGTGACCTAATGCTAATCATGATGTATCAAATAAGCAAATTAATGCATAGATATATACAGAAAAATCATGCTGATTATGAATGCATGAATGCAACCTGACAAATAATTGATGGGATGCAAAATGCAAAGGGGAGATATCACGGAGGAAATAAGAATCGGAGGAACTTAATCATCAACCTCTCATTAATTTGAAACATAATCAATTCATTCCCACATCAACATTCACAATGGTATAAAGCATGTTTTACAAAATTTGAACAGTGGTTAAGACTGTCCTTACAAGCACTTTATTCTTCCTAACATCCTAAGGCTATAAGAGTCGGCTACTGAAAAAGTGAAATCCTATTACATCATATAAGACCGAAGTCTTTCCACCTCAATGATGTAAATCTCCCAATCCTAATGACGCTTTCCCAGTCCTCTATCAATCAGTGTCGTGGGAGCCAACCACTTGGCATTTATAAGAGTTTGCACTTTCTTTTTGAATGCCATACAGTCTTCAATGTTATGGCCAACAATTCCACAATGATAATCACATTTTGCATTTGGATTATACCACCTTGGATATGGTGGTAACAGGGGTTTCAATGGGACACAGGCAACCATGTGATTTTGGATCAGTATAGGGAGGAGCTCTTGGTAGCTGATTGGAATGGGATCAAAAGGCATTTGGGTCTTATCCTGGGGTCGTTTCTTAGTTACACATGGCCTAGGAGTTGGGGCACTTGGTGGTGGCACTAAGGTCCGAACCGGAGTGTTTACATGGAGATGTGGCGGAACAGCATGGTGAGGGTATGGATTCGGACACGGGGCCTTTGGAGGTTGTACATAGCTCGAGGTTCCTATCCCAGATGCTGGATAAGGTGGTTGATGAGGGAAATAGTATGAACTGGTAGTTGTTGGTGATGGAGTGGGATTCAGGAATCCCGTAGTGGTCATCCCAATGGACGATTGGACCATGGTAGGGTGGGGATACTGGCTTGGACCTCGAACAGTTTGCAGGTATGGTACAGGATCCAAGGTTTCTATCTTTGGTATCAGGCTCTCAGGTTTAATCATTTTCACGATTTTGTCCATAATTTCATCAGGATTGCTACCTTTGTGGCATTGACAAGCGCAGGATCCAGCAAGGATTATGTGTTCTGGGCCTAATGGTTTTGGTTGATCCGAAGATGATGCGAAACCCTGAGAAAGTTCACCTTTACTGTTACCCATATCCTCAACCATTTTCAGCAATTTGGCAAGTTGTTCCTTCACCTCTCGGATTTCATGTCCATATTCCTCTTGATTGCGTTCCAAAGCACCCAATCGTTCCTCTGATTCATTCCTCATATCTCGAATCCCTTTCATGCAAATGAAAATGTCATGAGATTAGGAATACAATTATGAATGTACATGCTCTATTCCTATGTGCATGAATAAACTGATGATTAATGCATGAACATATACAGAGAAATTATGATGACTATGTATGCTATGGATGCAATTTAATGCCAGGTATATACAGATAATGACTGTGCATGTCATAAACGTATCTTACAATGAATGACCATGCATGCTATGACTATAACATGATGTCAAAATGATACATGCAAAAATAAATGAATTAACACAAAGGTATATACAAAGAAATCAATGATTACACGAAATTGGTGGGACCTAAATCTTGATTATTCAAAAATCTCATTATGTAAGATTTGCCTCCAAATTTATGATTTTTTTTTAACACGTTTTTTTTTGTGTTTTTTATTTATTTATGAAAAACCAATCACATTATTTTCAAAATAATTTCAGGGTGGATCCCACTATGGTACCATATGCAAATGTTCATGTAACACTACCGGTTTTATGAATCATCAAATGAAATTACCAACTGTTTATTGCAAAGAATGAGATCAATAATACAACCAAAAATGTACATGCTCCATTCACACATGCATGAAATGTGCAACATGCAAAAATGCTTGAAAAAGGATATATTTTTTTTTATTTTTAAAAAAAGCTAATGAACATCTGCCCCAGCAATATCTGCTTATTTAGGCATCACGATGCCTTCGAAGCGGAGTATCACATTTATTACGGGCGATGTACGTACATCGTTGCCCGATCTACCACACTTATTCGGAGTGTAAAATAGGTAACAAAAAGTTTAGAATGTCCCTCCATGTGTTCCTATTTTCGGTATATCTAACGGAAATCTGGCATGGCTTCGCCTAGGTTCACTATATGAGGGTGAATCGGTTCTAAGGCCCCGAATTGTCCCTCACTGTCGCCGGTGAAGGCTAGTAAGGCACCCCGATAAAAGCGGGTTCAATTCGTTAGAGTATATTTTCCTAAGCCCATACGGAGGATCATCACGAAGGCTTTAGGTACTTTATACTCTGGAAGTGTTTCACTAGCCCATACGGAGGATCATCACGAAGGCGTAGTTACTTTACTCCCACTTAAAAGGACGGAACCCGGGTAGAGGATTCATGTGTATGCAAATGCACGTGTAGTGTGTGTGGAGGTATAACAAACCTTTCACTACCTATTCTACAAACCTTATTCTAAATGCCCTAGCAATTAAAACATTCAAGAATAGTGTAACGCATTAACAGACAAGCAATTATAATATACAACCTTAAATAACTAGAGAACAAAAATAAAATGCATGCACATGAGTATGAACATATTTAAAAACATTTTATTATTTTCAAAATTCTCTTTATTAAAAAAATGTGGGAATTAAAATTAAATACCAATTAAACCAACAAAACCGAGACTTTGATAACACACGACTAATTCTAGGTCTGACTCTCTAATATGTCCCCAGTGGAGTCGCCAAGCTGTCGCAACCTAAAAAATAACGACGACGAGTCTCATCACAAGACTTTATTATTCGTTAGGCGTGACATTAAAAAAAATCGAGGAAAAGTCGACTTAATTCCTCTAAAAAATGAAGGTTTTGAAATAACCTTAAAAAGGACATGGAGTCGCCACCAATCTTTTTTAGCTAGGTGTGATCGGCCACCTATTAAAACCGGTTTTATAAAATATTTTAAAAATTAATTAAAATATTTTAAAAACCAATTTCAAGTCTGCGTTTTAAACCAGAGAAATCAAAGAAGCGGGTTCGGGAGTCGGTTACGTGTGGGGAAGGATTAGCACCCCCACAACGCCCGTATAAATCGGTACCTTATTAATCGTGTGTTATCTCAAGTCTCGGTGAAAAGTTGGTTTTAAATTTAGTATTTCAAGTTAATTCCCAATTTAAAGAAAAATAATTTCATTTTTTTATTGAAAATGATCCGGAATTCATAAATTCAAAATTTTCCTATATTCCCAAACAAACGTGGCAAAATATAGAAATTTTTATTAGTCTTGGAAAACTTTCCGAATCATTCTCTTTTTTGAAAGAAAGATATTCCTTTATTAATGATAATTGATGATATTCCCTCCAGCAAACCCGGTAGAGAACTCATGAATTATTTTAACTCGGGAATATCTTTATATTTTTTATTGAAAACCATTATCTTTTTTTGAAAATATTTAAAAGAAATGAATATGTATATGCATGACATAAATAAAATGACATAGTACAGTCTAAATAATATAATGCAACCTAAATGACATGACAAATATGAATGGTATGGCATATAATTTAAATGACATGGAATAAAATAATGCTATCATATAATATGCATGAAAATAAAAATGCAATGCATGAAATGTATTTTTTCCTTTAATTAAGGAAATCCGTATATCTAAAAAGATATCCGGCTACCTTAGGAAAATATGTCAAATTAAATATTCTAAAACCAAAATACTTTGTGATTGTTTGAAAACAATTTTGAAAAGCTTGAATTATCAATAAAAACTGGGCTAAAAATTTTTAAATGGCTCTAATTTCCTAAGTTTAAAAAATCCGGACTTGACTACCCTTAACCCGGGACTTGAAAAACCATTTTTAGAGTTTAAAAAGGCTTAGAAATTACCCTAAGTCAGTAGCTAACCCTCCTAATCAGCCCACTCTAAATAAATTAACAAAATCAGAAAAATGGTTTTTCTTTAAATTCAATTCTGACTCCACTGTCCAGTTTTAGTCCACGATTTTTTATCCTATTTTTTAAAATTTCAAAAATTCTAAAAAAAATACTGGAGACTCAAGACATGTAAAACTGCACGAGAAAAAATCGGCTTAATTGTTTGATCAAAGATGAATTCCCAGAAAAACCAGAGATGTACGAGTTTTTGGAGGAAAAAAACTGCTTTGTTTTTCTTTAAATTCAATTCTGACACCACTGTCCAGTTTTAATCCACGATTTTTTACCCTACTTTTAAAAATTCCAAAAATTCTTAAAAAATTATTGGAGACTCAGGACATGTAAAAATACACGATAAAAAATCGGCTTAATTTTCTGACAAAGATGAATTCTCAGAAAAATCAGAAATGTACGAGTTTTTTTGAAAAAAAAAAACTGAAAAAAACTGTTTTGCCAACACATTTTTTTGTCTTTGATAAAATCATTTAAAAATAAAAATAAAAATATTTGAAACTCATAAAATGACTTGAAAGCAGTAGCTAGGACTTTTTGAAAGTTAGATAAAAACTGGCTAAGTAAAAAAAATCACAAAGGTAGAATAATCAATTTGACAAACTTAATTTTCCACAAGTGTGCTCAAGAGAGCATGACTTTGAACCATTAATTGGCTCAAGTCATTATTCAAGTGGCATGAACATGAAATGCATGAAACAATGCAGCAAACATAATGCATGAAATGCATGGATCTAAACCTAAATGTAAGAAAAATGCATGACGTAAATAATATGGCCTAGACCTAACATGAACTTGCATGGCATTTAATGTAACCTAGACCTAAGACATGCATGGCATCTTCACAAACACAAGGCATGCTTAATTCAAAAATCCAACCAAATATCATGCAAATGCAAAAACCTAACAACTAGCATGACAAAAATACAACACACAATGCAAAACACATGGAGTAGCCAAATGGCCCCAAGCTCCAACAAGCATGGCATTTTCACAAACACTTGGTATGCTAGCATGAAAAACTAAGTCATAACACAAAAATCACACAAGCATTTTCACAAACACCTAATTTACCAAATCTAAAACATGCTCACTAAGATATAAAACAAGAATCATGCAAAGAATCACACAAGCATTTTCACAAACACTTAATATGCTTGTCGCAACCTAAAAAAAATAACGACGACGAGTCTCATCGCAAGACTTTATTATTCGTTAGGCGTGACATTAAAAAAAAATCGAGGAAAAGTCGACTTAATTCCTCTACAAAAATGAAGGTTTTGAAAATGACCTTAAAAAAGACATGGAGTCGCCACCAATCTTTTTTAGCTAGGTGTGATCGGCCACCTATTAAAAACGGTTTTATAAAATATTTTAAAAATTAATTAAAACATTTTAAAAACCAATTTCAAGTCTGCGTTTTAAACCAGAGAAATCAAAGAAGAGGGTTCGGGAGTCGGTTACGTGTGGGGAAGGATTAGCACCCCCACAACGCCCGTATAAATCGGTACCTTATTAATCGTGTGTTATCTCAAGTCTCGGTAAAAAGTTGGTTTTAAATTTAGTATTTCAAGTTAATTCCCAATTTAAAGAAAAATAATTTCATTTTTTTTATTGAAAATGATCCGGAATTTATAAATTCAAAATTTTCCTATATTCCCCAACAAACGTGGCAAAATATAGAAATTTTTATTAGTTTTGGAAAACTTTCCGAATCATTCTCTTTTTTGAAAGAAAGATATTCCTTTATTAATGATAATTGATGATATTCCCTCCAGCAAACCCGGTAGAGAACTCATGAATTATTTTAACTCGAGAATATCTTTATATTTTTTTATTGAAAACCATTATCCTTTTTTGAAAACATTTAAAAGAAATGAATATGTATATGCATGACATAAATAAAATGACATAGTACAGTCTAAATAATATAATGCAACCTAAATGACATGACAAATATGAATGGTATGGCATATAATTTAAATGACATGGAATAAAATAATGCTATCATATAATATGCATGAAAATAAAAATGCAATGCATGAAATGTATTTTTTCCTTTAATTAAGGAAATCCTTATATCTAAAAAGATATCTGGCTACCTTAGGAAAATATGTCAAATTAAATATTCTAAAACCAAAATACTTTGTGATTGTTTGAAAACAATTTTGAAAAGCTTGAATTAAAAATAAAAGCTGGGCTAAAAATTTTTAAATGGCTCTAATTTCCTAAGTTTAAAAAATCCGGACTTGACTACCCTTAACCCGGGATTTGAAAAACCATTTTTAGAGTTTAAAAGGCTTAGAAATCACCCTAAGTCAGTAGCTAACCCTCCTAATCAGCCCACTCTAAGTAAATTAACCAAAACAGAAAATTGGTTTTTCTTTAAGTTCAATTCTGACTCCACTGTCCAGTTTTAATCCACGATTTTTTACCCTATTTTTAAAAATCCCAAAAATTCTAAAAAAAAATACTGGAGACTCAAGACATGTAAAACTACACGAGAAAAAATCGGCTTAATTTTTTGATCAAAGATGAATTCCCAGAAAAACCAGAGATGTACGAGTTTTTGGAGGAGAAAAAAAACTGCTTTGTTTTTCTTTAAATTCAATTCTGACACCACTGTCCAGTTTTAATCCATGATTTTTTACCCTATTTCTAAAAATTCCAAAAATTCTGAAAAAATTATTGGAGACTCAGGACATGTAAAAATACACGAGACAAAATCGGCTTAATTTTCTGATCAAAGATGAATTCCCAGAAAAATCGGAGATGTACGAGTTTTGGGTGGAAAAAAAATTGCTTTGCCAACACATTTTTTTTTTGTCTTTGATAAAATCATTTAAAAACCAAAATAAAAATATTTGAAACTCATAGAATGACTTGAAGACAGTAGCTAGGACTTTTTGAAAGTTAGATAAAAATTGGCTAAGTAAAAAAAATCACAAAGGTAGAATAATCAATTTGACAAACTTAATTTTCCACAAGTGTGCTCAAGATAGCATGACCTTGAACCATTAATTGGCTCAAGTCAATATTCAAGTGGCATGGTCATGAAATGCATGAAACAATGCAGCAAACATAATGCATGAAATGCATGGATCTAAACCTAAATGTAAGGAAAATGCATGACACAAATAATATGGCCTAGACCTAACATGAACATGCATGGCATTTAATGTAACATAGACCTAAGACATGCATGGCATTTTCACAAACACAAGGCATGCTTAATTCAAAAATCCAACCAAATATCATGCAAATGCAAAAACCTAACAACTAGCATGACAAAAATACAACACACAATGCAAAACACATGTAGTAGCCAAATGGCCCCAAGCTTCAACAAGCATGGCATTTTCACAAACACTTGGTATGCTAGCATGAAAAACTAAGTCATAACACAAAAATCACACAAGCATTTTCACAAACACCTAATATACCAAATCTAAAACATGCTCACTAAGATATAAAACAAGAATCATGCAAAGAATCACACAAGCATTTTCACAAACACTTAATATGCTAACTCTAAAACATGCTCAAATTTAAACAACATGAAAACAGAAAATTAAAAATGCAAAAACATGATATCTAAGACATAAATGGCAACAAACAAAGCAACCAAATTAAATATAACTTAAGAACATGAAATAACATAATATTTAAAACATCAAAAATAAAGAAAATAGCATAAACAATATGGTAAAATGAATCAAAAATAACAACTTAAAATAAATAATGTAGGCCATTTGGCCATGATGAGTTTATTGTAAAAACAAAATGTAAGAAAAATATACTTAAGAAAGGAAATGAAGGAAGAACAAGAAACATTATTTTAAAATGAAAACTCACCAAGTAGCTTTTGAACGGATTAAGCTATAAACCCTCAGAGTAGCTTTTGAACGGATTAAGCCACAAACCCTCTCACAAGTAGCTTTTGAACGGATTAAGCTATAAACCCTCAGAGTAGCTTTTGAACGGATTAAGCTACAAACCCTCAGAGTAGTTTTTGAACGGATTAAGCTATAAACCATCAGAGTAGCTTTTGAACGGATTAAGCTACAAACCCTCTCAACAAAAACACTATGACTCACCACCCGGATAATCCTAATACAAGTGTATAGACTATCTCACAAGGGGTAGTGGGTGATCTCAACCAAAAGACTCCTTATTTATAAGGTGAGCACCTCCTTGGCTTGACATTACAAAGGGATGTGGGATTGGGACTTAGGCTCAAAAATGAAAATCTCTAACTTAACTCTTGATTTTTAATCACTTGATTGAAAAAATCCTAAGCTTCCTCCTTCCTTTGGGCTTGGGCAGGCCAGCACTTCTCTTTTCCAGCCCAGCTCTGATTTTTGAAAGGCCCAAAGAAGCCCTTTTCGGTTGCTTGGGTGAAACGACCATTTTGCCCCCCCGGATGCAAAATAAATATCAAACGGGCTCCAAATTCAATTTTTATTTTTTTTAATACTTCCAAAATAATAAAATATTGAGTTCTGGAAGTTTTCAAAATTATCCGAGTCCGTTTGCTATTTATTCGGATTTTTTCTTCCCAAAATGTCCTTTTATGCCCCTACTTTTTACCATTTTTTAAACGAGCTCCAAATCAAGATTTTTCTTCACCAATCTCTTCAAAATAATTAAAAAGTGTGATCTGGAAGTTTTCATAATTTTTGGAGCTTATTTGGTATTTTTTCGGGATTTATCGGCTTGAATTACTGCATAAGAGGCTCGGGATTTAGCCATTTTGCAAACGAACTCGGAATCAAGATTTTCTTTCGCCAATCTCTTCCAAATAATTTAAAAATGAGATTTGAAATTTCAGAATTTTTGGAGTCCATTTGCTATTTTTCCGGGATTTATCTTTTTGAATTACTGCATAAGAAGCCCGGGATTTGGCCATTTTGCAAACGAACTCGGAATCAAGATTTTCTTTCGCCAATCTCTTTCAAATGATTTAAGAATGAGATTGACAAATTTTTCAGAATTTTCGGAGTCCATTTGCTATTTTTCCCAAATTTTTCCAATTTTGCCCTTTAACCTCCGAAACCCGGTTTTGCTCAAAACAAGTCCGATTTTCAGATTTTCTTCAATCTGAGCCTTGGGCCATCCTTTTTAATCATTCCTCATCCATTGGGGGCTTTGGTCTTACCAAGTCGGGCCATTTCTGTGATTCTTCCCGATTTCACCGAAATCCACTAAAAACCCTAATTCTCGGTTTTCTCCCGGATTGACTTTTCTTTCGGTTTTTCTTGCAAGTGACTTCTCCATTACCCGTATTCAGTGCTTATCTTTCATTTGGAACCTTCAATTTCGACCAGTTTGATCATTTAAGCACTTTTCCCCAAATTTCTCGGATTAGGGTTTCTTTTCTACTGAATCTTCAAATCCCAACTTCCGAACTCCATATCTTTCAATGTAGACCTCGGATTATCAAAATTATTTCGCCATTTTTCAATTGAACTTAAAATCTTTATTTTGAATGTGGGTTGACTTTTTTATTAGTTGACTTTCTGGGGTTGACTTTTTCAAGTTGACTTTTTTTTTTCAAGTTTGACTTCTTATGCTCGCCCTCTTAAACTAAGTCTCGGAGTACCACCTGCAGGATGAAAACAGTCTTTTTATACTCGGAAACATCAATATGGGAAGAAAACATACATGTTTAGTGGTCCGGACAAAATTAGGTGTCTACAATGCTAACTCTAAAACATGCTCAAATTTAAACAACATGAAAACAGAAAATTAAAAATGCAAAAACATGATATCTAAGACATAAATGGCAATAAACAAAGCAACTAAATTAAATATAACTTAAGAACATGAAATAACATAATATTTAAAACATCAAAAATAAAGAAAATAGCATAAACAATATGGTAAAATGAATCAAAAACAACAACTTAAGAAAGGAAATGAAGGAAGAACAAGAAACATTATTTTAAAATGAAAACTCACCAAGTAGCTTTTGAACGGATTAAGCTATAAACCCTCAGAGTAGCTTTTGAACGGATTAAGCTACAAACCCTCTCACAAGTAGCTTTTGAACGGATTAAGCTATAAACCCTCAGAGTAGCTTTTGAACGGATTAAGCTACAAACCCTCTCAACAAAAAACACTATGACTCACCACCCGGATAATCCTAATACAAGTGTATAGACTATCTCACAAGGGGTAGTGGGTGATCTCAACCAAAGGCCAAGACTCCTTATTTATAAGGTGAGCACCTCCTTGGCTTGACATTACAAAGGGATGTGGGATTGGGACTTAGGCTCAAAAAATGAAAATCTCTAACTTAACTCTTGATTTTTAATCACTTGATTGAAAAAATCCTAAGCTTCCTCCTTCCTTTGGGCTTGGGCAGGCCAGCACTTCTCTTTTCCAGCCCAGCTCTAATTTTTGAAAGGCCCAAAGAAGCCTTTTTCGGTTGCTTGGGTGAAACGACCATTTTGCCCCCCGGATGCAAAATCAATATCAAACGGGCTCAAAATTCAATTTTTATTTTTTTAATACTTCCAAAATAATAAAATATTGAGTTCTGGAAGTTTTCAAAATTATCCGAGTCCGTTTGCTATTTATTTGGATTTTTTCTTCCCAAAATGTCCTTTTATGCCCCTACTTTTTACCATTTTTTAAACGAGCTCCAAATCAAGATTTTTCTTCACCAATCTCTTCAAAATAATTAAAAAGTGTGATCTGGAAGTTTTCATAATTTTTGGAGCTCATTTGGTATTTTTTCGGGATTTATCGGCTTGAATTACTGCATAGGAGGCTCGGGATTTAGCCATTTTGCAAACGAACTCGGAATCAAGATTTTCTTTCGCCAATCTCTTCCAAATAAATTAAAAATGAGATCTGCAAAATTTCAAAAGATTTGGAGCTCATTTGCTATTTTTCGGGATTTTCCTTTTTGAATTACAACATAAGAAGCCCGGGATTTGGCCATTTTGCAAACGAACTCCGAATCAAGATTTTCTTTTACCAATCTCTTTCAAATGATTTAAGAATGAGATTGACAAATTTTTCAGAATTTTCGGAGTCCATTTGCTATTTTTCCCAAATTTTTCCAATTTTGCCCTTTTACCTCCGAAACCCGGTTTTGCTCAAAACAAATCCGATTTTCAGATTTTCTTCAATCTGAGCCTTGGGCCATCCTTTTTAACCATTCTTCATCCATTGGGGGCCTTGGTCTTTCCAAGTCGGGCCATTTCTGTGATTCTTCCCGATTTCACCGGAATCCACTAAAAACCCTAATTCTCGGTTTTCTCCCGGATTGACTTTTCTTTCGGTTTTTCTTGCAAGTGACTTCTCCATTACCCGTAGTCAGTGCTTATATTTCATTTGGAACCTTCAATTTCGACCAGTTTGATCGTTTAAGCACTTTTCCCCAAATTTCTCGGATTAGGGTTTCTTTTCTACTGAATCTCCAAATCCCAACTTCCGAACTCCATATCTTTCAATGTAGACCTCGGATTATCAAAATGCTTTCTCCATTTTTCAATTGAACTTAAAATCTTGATTTTGAAAGTGGGTTGACTTTTTCAGTAGTTGATTTTCTGGGGTTGACTTTTTCGGGGTTGACTTTTTTGGGGTTGACTTTTTCAAGTTTGACTTTTTGTGCTCGCCCTCTTAAACTAAGTCTCGGAGTACCACCTGCAGGATGAAAACAGTCTTTTTATACTCGAAAACATCAATATGGGAAGAAAACATACTTGTTTAGTGGTCCGGACAAAATTAGGTGTCTACAAATGGGATTTAAGTTGCATTCATAATTGCATAATGCTTTGAGTATGTATAAATACCAATTATCGTTAATCTCTAGGCCACGTAGATCCAACATCACTCGAGGATCTCGAGGTTACAGGTCGAGACGTATAGGGAGATCATCTCAAAGACTGTGAGTAGACTATAACTATAGATATCTGGAGTCTCTTTAATTATTATAATTTATTTAGCATGATATTTATTTTACATATTAAAGATATATGTGATATATAAACATATGAATTGATTTTGTTATTAATGTGCATGTATTTCAAGAAATATTATATCGAGCAGGTTGGATGATTTATAAAATATGATTATACATAGATTTTGACATACATGGTTTTGACTCCACATGACTTAATGTATGTGATTATACCCTTGATCGGAATACAGGAGCTGAATGCTACGCCTTTGTGGCGGGAGCCACCTCCAGAGTCCCAATTTCGTGATATTGGATTGGGGTATGGGAGCTGCGTGCTACGCCTTTATGGTGGGAGCCACCTCTAGAGTCCCTATCCTGTTATATGAGCCTTTTGGGGGCACATCATAGCGACACATATGCCTTTGGGGCGTTCTATGGTGATATTGGCCTTTGGGGCCGGCTACTAGTATGCCTACATGGATATTACCTAGTTATTACATGGATGTATGGATAAATCTTATGCATGAAAGTAAGTTGGAGTCCAATTATACGAAACTTGATTTACTCTACATATTTTATACATTGATTTGTTATTATAATACTGTTATATATTTGAAAACTTCGCTATATCTTTGAATTATTCATTATAGATTTACTATTATTTATTTTGGAAACATCTATTATGTTTTAAAGGTTATCATCATAGTTTCCAAATGTTTTAAAAGTTGTCTACTCACTGAGATATTTATATATCTCACCTTTTCATGTTTCTCATTTTCAGGTTACAGTTAGGTGTCGGGATTGCTGCCTTCCTCTACTCTCCGCTTCTAATAGTATATTGACGTGGTGGGCATCGTACTTAAATTTCTAGAAGTCTTGTTCTTTTGATGTCTTTATCTAGTAAACCTTTCTGAGATAGGTTTACTTTTAGATAAATTGTATACATTTGAAGTTATGAGACAACAAATCAATATATATTGACTTGAATATAGATTGATCATGGATAATATTCGAATATGCATGTATAAATGTGATAAATGGTATTGAGAAATATTGCTTGCTGATGATATAAATTGAATATCATTTGCAGGATGGTTATAGTTAAGATAAAAAGAAAACTCTACCAGATTTAGGTAGATTATCCGGACAAGGTGTTATAGGTACACAGTCTGGAGGTAGGGGACAAACTATGGGGGGTAGAGGACATACTACAAAGGGTCGAAGACAAGCTAGGGCATTTTTGCTGAATCTTCAGGACGCGCAGGCGTCGAATGCCGTCGTGACATGTATGTTAGATATTTGTTCCAAGCAGGCTGTAGAATTATTTGATTCGGGTGCTATGCACTCCTTTATATCCCCTTCCTTTGCTTTTGAGTTTGAGCATGAATTTTGATATGTTAGATGATCTGTTGGTGGTGCTTACCCCGGTAGGGGAGGTTTACTCTGCGAGCAGAGTATTGAAAGGATGTGAGGTGTGGATCGAGGATGAAATATTTTTGGTAGACCTAGTTGAGCTAGATATACTTGAGTTTGATGTGATTTTGGGCATGGACTAGTTGTCTGCCCACCATGCGGTATTGGATTGCCACGAGAAGGTGGTAGTGTTGAATATATCGGGTAAACATGTGTTGAGGTATCAAAGAGATAGTAGAATGACTTCACCTCACATGATCTCGGTAATTAGTGCCGGGAAACTGTTAGCGAAGGGTTGCCAAGGATTTTTGGCGTATGTATATGATGCTGATATGAAGTCTCAAGATATGAAAGGGATTCCCGTGGTAGAGGATTTCCCCGATGTTTTTCCCGAGGAGCTGCCAAGACTTCCATCGGATAGGGAGATTGAGTTTTGCATAGATGTACCCCCGGGAAAACAACCGATATCCATTCCTCCTTACCGTATGTCTCCGTTGGAGCTAAGGGAACTAAAGGTTCAGTTGCAGGATCTTCTTGATAGGGCTTTATACGCCCGAGTACTTCTTCTTGGGGTGCTTTGATTTTATTTGTTAAGAAGAAGGATGGATCATTACGGTTGTGTATTGATTACAGGCAGCTGAATAAGGTGACGACGAAGAATAAGTATCTGTTGCCTATGATCGATGATTTATTCGATCAAATGCAAGGAGATTAATGCTTTTCTAAGATAGATCTTAGATCGGGGTTCCATCAGCTTCGCATCAGGAGGGAAGATATTCCCAAAATGGCCTTTCGCACTCGATATGGACACTATGAGTTTTTGGTCATGTCGTTTGGACTGACGAATGCACCGACAGCATTCATGGATTTGATGAACAAGTTGTTCAAACCCTTCTTGACCAGTTTGTGATTGTGTTCATCGATGATATCTTAGTATATTCGCGAGGCAAAGAGGAACATAGGGAACACTTCCGTATAGTTCTTGAGACTCTTCGAGCACACAAACTGTTTGCCAAGTTCTCCAAGTGTGAGTTTTGGCTATCGAGTGTGAGCTTTCTTGGCCATATAGTTTTGAGGGAAGGTATTTCAATGGATCCCAGGAAGATTGAGGCAATACGAGACTGGGAGAGGCCGACTACAGTAACAGAGATCAGGAGTTTCTTAGGATTGGATGGATATTATAGGAGGTTCGTGGAGAACTTCTCGAGGATAGCCGCACCACTAACCAGGTTAACACAGAAGAATGTCAAGTTTGTTTGGTCAGATGAGTGCGAAAAGAGCTTCAATGAACTTAAGGAGCTCTTGACAACAGCACCAGTGTTAGCATTGCCAAATGAGACAGATGTCTTTGTGGTGTATTGTGATGCTTCTCGCATAGGTTTGGGCTGCGTATTGATTTAGAAGAACAAGGTTATTGCCTATGCGTCGAGACAGTTGAAAAGGCATGAGTAGAATTACCCCACGCATGACTTGGAACTAGCAGCCATTATTTTCGCATTAAAGATATGGCAACACTATTTGTATGGTCGATCATGCGAGATTTATACAGACCACAAAGTCTCAAGTATATATTTGATCAGCGGGAGCTGAATTTGAGACAGAGGAGGTGGTTGGAATTACTCAAGGATTATGATTGTACCATCCTTTATCATCTCGGCAAGGCCAATGTTGTCGCGGATGCCTTGAGTAGAAAGTCCATGGGTAGCTTAGCCCATATAGCAGTACAGAGGATACATATAGTCCGGGAAGTGAGGAATTGCCTCAATGATGGTGTGGTACTTAGTGTTACCGACACGGGCGAGATGTTAGCCCATGTGCAAGTACGGTCATCATTAGTGGAGGACGTAAGGCGGTAACATGATGATGATTTTTGCATAGGACGAAAGCCCAGGTTGGACAAGGATTGTGCGAGGAGTTTCGTATAGATGATGATGGAACTTTATGGTTACATGACCGCCTCGTGGAATCGTTGGCAGGAGATATACGGCATAGACTCCTCGAGGCAGCTCATAGCTCATCATACACTACACCCTAGTTCCACCAAGATGTATCATGATCTATAAGCACATTATTGGTGGGAAAGTATGAAGAAGGATGTAGCCAACTTTGTGGCTAGATGCTTGGTGTGCCAACAGGTTAAGGCCGAACATCAGAAATCGCCAGGTACACTTCAGAGCTTGGATGTTCCTGAATGGAAATGGGACAAGATTACGATGGATTTAGTCACGGGGTTGCCTAGGTCAACCAAAGGATTCGACTCGACATGGGTGATTGACGATAGATTGACCAAGTCTGCACGTTTCTTGCCAGTGCACACTACATATACGGTAACCCAGTATGCCAGACTATATTTGGACCGGATAGTGCCTTTGGATGGAGTGCCTATTTCTATTGTGTTAGATAGAGGCACACAGTTCACATCGAGATTTTGGGAATCATTTCAAAGGGCATTGGGTACTCAGTTGAGATTCAGTACCGCGTTCCATCCCCAAATCGATGGTCAGTCTGAGAGGACCATCCAGACTTTAGAGGATATGCTACGGGCATGTGTTTTAGATTTTGAGGGTAGCTGGGATCAGCACTTGTCTTTGATTGAGTTTGCATATAATAACATTTATCAGAGTACCATACAGATGGCACCATATGAAGCATTGTATGGCCAAAAATGTAGATCTCCATTGGGATGGTTCGAGCTGGGTGATCGTCCATTATTAGGTCCAGATATGGTTTGGGAAGCATTGAGAAGTCTGGAGTTGATCCGTGACAAAATGCGAGCGGCACAGAATCGGCAAAAGTCTTATGCCGATAATTGACGTTGGGAACTAGAGTTTGATGTGGGGGATCATGTATTCTTGAAAGTGTCTCCGTTTAAGGGTGTCATGAGATTCGATTGGAGAGGAAAGCTGAGTCCAAGGTACATTGGACCGTTTGAGATACTTCGACGACATGGGGCAGTAGCATATGAGTTGGCCCTTCCTCCTGAGTTAGCCGCTGTACACCCAGTAATTCAGGTGTCGATGCTTCAAAAATACCTCCCCGATGAGTCCCATGTGTTACAACCGCAGGCGGTAGAGGTAGATCCACATATGTCATATATAGAAGAACCCATAGCCATAGTAGAACGGCAGGTTCGAAAGCTCCGATCGAAGGAGATTCCTTCGGTGAAGGTTGTATGGAATCATCATGGGGAGGAGGAAGCTACTTAGGAACTTGAAAGAGACATGGGAGATAGTACCCCCAGTTATTCCTAGAGCAGGTACATAACTCTTTAAATGAATTATTCAATATGTTCATAGTTAGGAAAATTCGAGGACGAATTTTCTTAAGGGGGAGAATTGTAAGACCCTCGTAAGATAGAGATCGACTCGGCTCTCTTTAAATGAATCATAGACGGTGGATCAAGTTTATGTATGCTTTTAGACAAAGCACACTACCATTTGGTTTTATTGTTATATTAATAATTTTTAGAATAAGGGTTTAATCGACTATTTGAGAGATTTAGCCCTAAAGTGACCACGAGTCAGGAATCGCAACCGGGACAACGTAAAGCCTATAAATTTTGGTATTTTAACTTCACATAGTGTTAAAATATGATATAATACTGATCAGAATCATTGGAAAATCTAATCGACACAAAATCGATAAAATATGAATAGGGGTAGTTTGGTTATTTTACCTAAAATTTTATTTTATTTTTGTTCGAATATGGTACCAATAGATTCCGTGATGATATAGGATCTCAATATGATGCTTAGATTGAAAATTTGACATTTTTTTTAAAACTCAAAAATTAAGTGAAAATAGGGTACGCCCTTAATTAGATTAAAAAAGTAAAAATCGAGAACTGGTCGCGGGAAGGCTCGAAAAAGGTTTAAGTGAATAAATAGATTCATATAGACATAAAATGATGTTAGAATCCTATTGGTGAAATCAGAATGAGAATCGGAGCTAAAATCGAAAAAGTCAAAATGTTAACCCGTAAACGGTCCGGGGTCCGAATTTGATGCTCGGGATATCAAAAAATTACGAAAACTTGCATACTAGTTTAAAATGATTTTTTAAACACATTTGTGTTGCGAAAAGTGAACAATGAGCTTCCGAACATAAAAATTTCACGTGGGTCCCGCTTAGGCACTAAAAGACAAAAAGTGAGTCATAGGCTCTTTGCTTGACACTTGACATGGGCAAAATGGCTACAAAATGCAACCAATACCCCATGTTCAGCTGTGAGTCTCATTTCCTTATGCCTTAAGGGTTTGCTTCATCTTCTTCCTTGAGAAAACCGAACCAAAGTGAGAAAACTCCATAGCCAAAAGCTTAGTAAGATTGATTTCTTGATTTCTACTCATAACCAAGCCAACAAAATACATATTCTTACTATCTAAAAGGTGAGGATCAATTATTTTGTGTTAGTTTTTCAAGAAACTAGGAGAAAGTATGTGTTTCTCTTTATGTCCATTTTGCCTTAGGTGGTTTCCAACATAGCCACCACCTTAAACCATCACCATGGGTGGTCCTAAATCAACCTCTACATCCATTATTTGGGGTTGGTTGATTGAAAAGGTGGCTTGGAGATGGAAATCCAAGCTTGGCCGAATGCATCATGGTGGCCAACCACCTTGTGCCGCCATTTTTACCACCATCCGAGGCTACTATTGGCTTTGCTAGGCTCGGGGAAGCAACTTTCCAGTTGATCATTGCTCCGGATTTCCACCCGAGCTAGGTGTAAAAATTATAAAGCTTAAATAGCTAAGCCGTAAAATTTAGGATAGTAGCTAATTAGCTACAATTTTGGACAGTGTGAATGTTTCATAATTATAAAATATTTATGAAATGACTATTTATATGCTAGGAGCACGGATTAGCTGAGTCCGTGGTTGGAAGAGCTCCGGAGCACGAGAATCCAATTTCTTTCGCTTAGCGCACTGTGAGTAAACGTGTAGTGATAGGCGTAGAGTTGCTAGGTTATGCAATAGTTTAGGATTGATGTATGAGTGGTCGACCTATGGTGCCACATTATTTCCTTGCTAGTATGCTTGGCTAAATGTTATGTGATGCATGTTTATTGTAATTTTATATTATACTGAATTTGTAGGCTGCCATTGTGCCTTACCGGATTTGTAGGCTGCCATTGTGCCCAACCAAATTTGTAGGCCGCCATTGTGTCCTACCGGATTTGTAGGCCGCCATTGTGTGCCCTACCGGTTTTGTAGGAGCCTTCGAGCCCTACCGGTTTGTAGGAGTCTACAGACCCTACCAAATGTTATGGTTGTTTGAGACGTTGGATAGGGACATGAAGGTGGTATTGATTCATATAATTGTGAACCTTTTTCCATAAACTTTAATAATTCTGCATTTGCTCACTGGATCCTTATGACTCACCCTTTAGTTATTTTTCTTTTTCGGATACTGATCGACCAGGTCCCTCATCCGTCCCACCAGCTTAACTCGTGAACGATAGTCGGTAAGCATGACCTACCGTTTTGACGAGGTGATCTGTTACTTGATGGAGGAGCCTTGCACAGTCACCTAGGGATGTCTTATGTTATTTTGTCTAAGTATGTTTTATTATGTCTCATGCAATTATCCGGTCGGCGACCGAGATTGTTGTTTACATTTTTGACATTGTATATAAATATGGACATTATGGTTCACTTTGTGCGTCTGCTGCGGGGTATCTCGATTACTCCCTAGTTGGAGGTGTCCTAACCGGGATGTCATGTGTTATTATTATTATTATTATTATTATGCATATTTTGCAGGTTCAGTAACCCCCCATTTTAGGGGGGGTCATGCCAAAATTTCGTTAGATAGATAAATGGTTAAGGCTTCGGAGACATGGGCATATACTTGTCTCTGGCCGGTCACACTCTCGGACTTGGGATGTGACACGGTAGGATAGAAATATAGTTACTTGTCATGTGTAACCATTGTTAGAGCCTAAACTTAATGGGTTCTTCTTTAATTCTTTAATTCAATATTTAATTAGTTAGGAGGGATATTTTTATAAGACCATCATCAGATACTTATAAATAGATTAGAACTCTAGGTTAACAACTCAGGGTCATTAATCAAGTGAAGAGGTTGAGAGAGATTCAAGCAAAGTGTTGAGGGAAGTTGTAATCCTAGGCTTTTATAATTAATTTAATCCATCCTTTTAATTTACTTGCTTTTATTTTTAGTTTCTTTTAATTAGTTTGATTACCATCTTTAATTATTTGTTTAGATAAGATTAGGTTGTTTTAATTTTAGTACTTAGCAAATCTAGTGACAATTCCTCGTAGGTTTGACACTCTACTTTCATTATATTACTTGTTAACGATACGTGCACTTGCATGGTTAAATCTGACAACAGTCACCGCCGTCGACGCCACCTCCAAAACCCAGAAAAATCTCAAAAAATATCCCAAAAATTTCTTTCGATCTCCTTGATAACTCTAGAAAATATAGTTATTTTTGCCACCTTTTATGCTTTTGAATCGGCTAAGTCCTTAAGGCTTTTATTAGTATTTAATTAGTTTTAGATTTTTTTAGATTTATTTTATTTATCGATTTTATGTTTAAAATAGTTATTTAGTTGTTATTTATGTGTTTTTATAGGTCCAAGGTGATCTGGAGCTTCGAGGTGCAAAACAATGAAAACGGTGCAAACCAATGAGTAGGCAGATTCGACCTACGGAGCTTCATTCAAGAAAAACTTGATCTTAAAGACTTCATTTGAGAAAACTCCTTATCTTGACTTATGAAGATGACTTCCATACCTTTCCAACGGTGTAAGGCTCGTCAAAATCAGACACGATTTACCCAGTCAAAACATCTGACGAAGTTCGAGAAGACAACAGAACCTGCAGGCAGCAAACAGGGAGTTAGGGCCACGGCCTAGGGCTGCGATACCGGGAAGGCAGAAAGTTGGCGCCGCGGCACCAGGCTGCGGCGCTAGGGGTCATGAATAGTATCGCAAAAACGTAAAAAAATGCAAAACTTACCTGTTTTGCTTAGGAGCGAAGTTTCGGACTCTAGGAGGCCTTGGACACTTTAAATAGGACTATCTTAGGTCAGAATAAAGGGGGTTGGATGCCTAGAAACCTAATTCTCTCAAGAATATAGTTGCCATCAAATTCTCTCAAGAAGATTGGAAGATTGAAGATTCAAGAACTGACAACTCTTAGTTTTCTCTTTTCTCTTCTTTATTTTTCTTGTGTCGTTGATGATGGTGAAACTATTTGATTACTTGTTTTCATTAATTATCATGAACTAAATCTCTTTTACTAGGATTTCAATGAAACTCAACACATAGTTTGAATTTACTTTCTCTTTTTAGCTTGAATTAATGGTTTGTTGAGTTATTTGTTCAATCTTGTTCTTAATGCTTCTAGTTGATTAGCCACCAATTAGATTGATTTGTTAACCTAAATGTAACTTGGAAAAGGGAGTTTAGTGTTAGACATGGATTGAATGACACATGTTTCATATTCATTTATTAGGATGAATTGATTTGCAGGTAGTGTAGGAATACACTTACTTGTCATGTGTAACAATTGTTAGAGCCTAAGCTTAATGAGTTATTCTTTAATTCAATTATCATAGGAATATAGTTAATTGGTTAAGAAGGATATTTTTATGAGACTATCGGAAGATCCTTATAAATAAGATAGAACTCTAGGTTAACAACTCAGGATCATTAATCAAGTGAAGAGGTAGAGAGAGATTTAAGCGAAGTGTTGAGGGAAGTTGTAATCTTAGTCTTTTATCATTAATTGAATTCACCCTTTTTAGTTTACTTGTTTTCAATATTAGTTTCTTTTAATTTTAGTTTTTAATTACCATCTTTATTTAATTGTTTAGATAAGATGGAGTTTGTTAATTTTAGTACTTAGCAAAGTTAGTAACAATTCCTCGTGGGATCGACACTTTACTTTTTACTTTATTACTTGTTAACGATACGTGCACTTGCATGGTGAAATCTGACAACACTCATGAACCTTAAAATCAAGTTGGTTTTGTCAAAATCAACTTCGAAAATCCTAGATCTAAGTGTGAATGCCGCGGCTTTCCTTCCTCCGATCTCTTCCGGTCATCGTTGGATGATCACCAAAATTCAGCAGAACACTTCTCTAATTATTCCCTAAATATCCACCGTCCGAAATTTCGAAACAACAAATCGAAGTCCAAATCTCCAGATTTCAAACCAAAAAGCTCTAAAAAATTTCCCTTCCTTGCAAATATTTCTCACTAATTGCTATGTGTTTTCTACTACTTGGTTCTGTAACTCGAAATTGTGTGTCCTTTGCTGTTGAATCCAAAATTCTTTTTATAGAGAAAATCCTAGGAGAGTCCTAGTCTATTTCGATCTGGAGTTTTAATCCTATTCCATATAAAAATCACCTTTATCACAACTCTTGGAGTTTGATTCTGATCCAAAGAGGAGTTTGGGTTTGATCCAAACTTTGTTTTTACATTTTTTTTCCTTTTTTTTTCTTTTCATTTTTCGATTTTCACCTTTTTTTATTTTTGATTTTCCCTTTTTTTTCTTTTTCATTTAATAATTTCGAACATTAACAACTAAAAAATCAAAATTAAAATTAATAATAACAATTAAATAGAAAATTAAAATTACATTAAATTAAATTAACCCGGACAAAAATGGGTGTCTACATTAATAGAGGTAATGTTTTCGAGTTAAAATAATTCATGAGTTCTCTGTTGGGTCTGCTGGGAAGGATATCATCAATTATCATTAACAACCGAACATCCTTTACTCAAAAACAAGGATGATTCAAAAAAATTCAAAATAAAGGAATAATTCTATGTTTTGTCGATTTTGCCGAAAAATATAGAAAATTTTATGGTAATAAATTCCGGATCATTCTCACATAATATGATTGTTTTTAAAAAAGAGAAATTATTTTTGAAAACCGAATCTAAAATCAACTTTTACTGAGACTTAGGATAATACATGATTAATAAGGTATCGTTTTATACGGGGTGCTAATACCTTCCCCATGACGTAACCGATTCTCGAACCCGCTTTTGTTTTCTCTCTGGTTTAAAGCGCAGGCTTCGAAATTGATTTTTTTAAAATATTTTAATTAATTTTAAAATGTTTTAAAAAATCGATTTTAATAGGTGACCGATCATACCTAGCCAAAAAGATCGATGGCAACTCCATTATTTCGATGTTGTTTTAAAACCTCAATATTATTTACGAGGAACCACAATTAAATTTTTTTCCCTAAAATCATTTAACAGTCGCGAGATTATTTATGACAGCTGTGAATAAATATTAAAGAAAAAAGAGATTATTAGAATTCGAAAGGTCTGATATCATATTAAATTAGTAGGACCAATTATTCTAAAAAGTTAAATTAATAAAAAAAACTTAATTATTATATTTAAGTTATAATATATATATATATATATTTGGGAGAGGTATATAGCTTTCGAAAAATCCATGTAAGTTTTACCACTTCTTTCTTTCTTTCTTTCTTTCAATAACGTCCACTAATTCAATTTCTCCAAGGACTAGCCGGAAGCTATCCCACAGAATTATTTTGGTGGTTATGGAATACTTATGCCAGGTCCTACACGACAAACTTATTGCCATATGGCCCTGCACCTGCATCTAGGGATGATAATAGATAGTGTGGATTTGAATAACCGCAATTACTTAATTCGCTTTTTAAGATTCAAATATCATAATTATTATTTGCAGTAGATTTGGAACGGATACAAATATGAGATCTCGAATATCTATTATCTGAATCTGCATTACTTATACGGATAAGGGATTCAGATATCCAAATTCGTTATGTGAATCCGCATTACTTTTGCAGATTCGGACATCCAGATCTGTTATCCGAATCCACATTACTTTTGCGGATTCGAATATCCGAATCTGAATCCATTTATTTGTAAAAATTTCGACTTACTGAATTCAGATATTTAGCGAATTCAGATATTCGACAGATAATGTTATTTAATTCGAATTTAGATAGTAATATTCTGATTTAATACGGATAATAAACAATTCAAATTTTCAAACAATTATGCGAATTCAGATATTACAAAAAAATATTCAAATTTTAAAATAATTATACAGATTCAAATATTAAAAAAAATATGTCACTTCATAAGGCTAGGTTCGTATTTTTCAACCTACGAGTTTTTCTTCTAACGTGCTTTACAATTACCATCAATTCATAACTACGCTGACTGACAGCTCCCAATTCTATTTTGATTTTTTCTTATTGGGGATTCCCAATTTGAAAATGTAGAAGAAAAATCAGGACTTTCACTTTCGTTTCATATCAATCGACAAATAATTGGATGACCCAAAACATGGGGAAAGGAAATTAAAATAACACCCTAACTTGCCTCCAAAGATTTGTTTTTATTTTCTTTTTTTCTATAATTTCTAAACTTTGATTTCCTATCTTCTTGCATAAGGCTTAATCATCACGTTTTACTTTACTTCAAATAATTCTTATTTGTTATTTTTTTTAGTTTATCATATGACAGATTTTTTATTTTCGTTTACACATTATAAAAAACTGTTAAATAATATTATCTCACATTTATTAAGTTTTGAATTTTTTATTTATTTTATATTCAAGTAGAAATATCCACTTATAATCAATTTATTTTAAGTTAGATGTTTACCACCTTTATCAGTTTTAGCTATTTTCATTGTGTTAAATTTGTTTTATTAGTATTTGTTTTAAAAAATGATTTTTTTTGTTGATAATTGAGGTTGTCACGGTTTGATCTGATTACTAAAATTAAAATTGATTTGTTTTGGTGATTTGAATACTTTCTTTTTTCAATTCAGTTACCGCTTATGTTTGGTAAATATGGTTCTGTTGTTTTCGGATCTTTACGGATGGTTGTATTGTTTTCGGATTTTATTTTACTATATCTATTAATGTTGTACGGTTTTTAACCCAATACTTCTTATGCAAATGAACTTTCTTTAAAGATAATGATGATTTTTTTATTTTATTAATTACATTGTTGATTTAAATTTTAAAATTACTTTCCGTAGTCTATATAGATTCGCAGTGTTAATCAAATCACCGTTTTTGTTACTTTTGAACTCATAAAAACAAATATTTTTGTTCATTAAATTTCTAAATTAATTTTTAAATTAATTTTTTATATATTAAAAATTAATAAGATATATGCTCATTTTTTCGTAAGGAAAGTAAAAGCTTTTCAAGCTATTTATAAAATAAACAGTGATAAAAATTTTAAATAATTCTTTTTTTGCATTTATTTTAATCAATATTGCAAATACATGTTTTAGTTACTATATAATTTTGAAGTTGTGAAGAGTATTCGAGTTTAAAATATATTAAATTGATCTTTTCAATTGATTTGCATGTTTTAAATTAAAAATATATTTTTATATTGATATTCATTTTATAATTAAGATTTTACTTAATATAAAATTTCTCAATTTCACATAATTTGAGTTTTTTTTTATAATATTAAATAATATATCTCTATTAAATTAATTAGTAAAAAAAAACTTATTAATATTTTATAATTATAATTTAAAAATATATTAATAATATATATTTATATATATATATATTTACATGCAATACACATGATCACAAATACTAATATATATATATATATATATAAAAGCACAGATGTGGAGACTTTTAGATTAATGAAAATGGTCATTATTATTCGTTATATTTTTAAAGTACCATAGTAAATATTTTTAATCCAATTTATAAAGAATTTTTTTTTTTAATTTCATTAAAATATTTTTGTTAAATGAACTTATTTGAAATAAATATAAAAAAGAGTTAAAGTTTAATTGAATTTTTTATCTTTAGAGTTTAAATTTTTCATTAACCTTAGAAACTAAATTAATTTTGTTGATAAATAAAAAAAGAGTTACCAACAGCTGTGTGGCCTGTTGATAGAGCGCTAACTCTTAATTTCAGTACTAATGTTCAAATCCTAACAATCTCGAATAATTAAAATAAAAAATTACATTAATTTCTCGTCTTAATAATTTTAATTTTATATTAACGTCCCAAATATTAAACTTTATATTAATTTGACATCGAATAAACTTTATATGTTGTTAAAGTAATAAATGTAATTAGAGTAATCTTAAGAATTCTGATTTGATTCTGATTATGATTACGGTTCAGATTACGATTCCAATATCATTGTAATTATTACTGTGATGATTCTTTCCTTAAATGGTGAGAATCCTTATGTATAAATAGGACACTCCTGTATAGACTTTTATACAATTCAATAATATCAACAATGTAACCCTTTGGGTCTATTCTCGTGGATGTAGGCCAACATGGCCGAACCACATATTCTTTTGTGTTCTTATAATCTTGCTTTCTTCTTTTCTTCTAACATATGTAAATGCAAATTTCGGTTAATATAAACTTTATTAATTTTATTTATTTGTAAAGTATACAATTATATGTTCAAAATTAGATAAAACAATCAGTATTTATATGCAACACGCATTACAAAAAACAGATGTTGGGAAACTTTTTAAATAACAAAAATGAACATCTATGTTCATTATATTTTTAAATTATCATTTTAATTTTTTATTATAAAAATTAATAAAATATATCCAATAGATAAATAAGAACTTTAATTTCATTGAAATACTTATTGAATAAATTTATTTAATCAATAAAAATGAGTTGAAGTTTACATTGAATTTTTTTTCATAATTTTATTTTATACATAATGTTAAAGTTTATATTAATGTACATAGATATGTTAATGTACATGGAACAAACTTTATATGTTAACATGCATTTTATTAATTTCAATTATTTTTACAATATACAACAATAAATTCAGTATATAATTATGATTTAATTTATTTGTTTATAGAATAATTTTATATTTTAATTCAAAAAGTAATAAACTTTATATTAATTTGATATATTTTGTACATGAAATAAACTTTACATATTAATATATAATTTATTAATTTTAAATATTTATAAAATATACAACTATATGTTCAATGTATATTATTATTTAAAAATATAAATTTTTACATGCTTTGCATGTGACAACAAATTCTAGTAAATATAAAATTGAGTTTAACTGTTTAGTTCTCTTTCAATCAGAAAATAGTATAGAAAAACCATTTATGTTGAAATACTTGACTCAATTTCAAATTACAAGTTAGTAAGTAAAGAAAAAAACAATTTTCTTTTGGCTCGGTTAACAATTGTCAATTGTTATGTTGAAATAAAAATTGGAAAACCAATAAAGTTTTTTAACCCAAATAATACACTATAATTGTAACCACATATGACTCAAAGACATTGTAGCTTAGAAATTGTCTATTCTTGACTTAAAAAGACTCCAATAATCTTGATCAGAAAAAAAAAAAAAAAAAAAAAAAAAAAAAAAACCAAAAACAAAACAAAAACTTAAATAATCGAAATTTTTTAGAGCTTAAATTGCACTCTGGTCAATTGTTTTGGCATTTCGTGGTAAGAAATCGACCAATATAAACTGACAAAAGAAAAAATGTAAACCACAAAATGAGTCAATGACACGAGACATGTACTATTATCAATATACCATTTGATGACCTTATGTTCCCACTATATTTGTCTCTTGTTCAAGATTTTTTTTACTACATGTCATTCATCTCCATCTAAAAAAGAAATTAAACAAAATAGATGGGTCTGCATTGATTAGAGGTGTCTATGATTAAATTAAGTTTGGACTGATTTCATATATGATATCAACATTTTATATATTTATTCAAACTTAACTTGTTCAAATAATTTAGATCTCAAATTTTGTTTAGGTCTATCTAGATTATTAAATGGTACAGTCCAAGTCTGTCTAGACAACTTTTATTTTTAAAGATATTTTGTATTTAACTTTAGTAGTTTTATTTTTTTTATTAAGTTTTAAAAGATATATAATTTAACATAATTTTTAATTTTTATATTATAATATTATACAATTTACCTTTTATAATATAAATATATATAATATATATAGTAATACATATTATAAAACTAGAAAAATGGGCTAGATTAAGTAGAGTTTGGACCTTAAGTATTGAAATCAAGACTTGATTTATTTTGTACTATAAATACTTAATTTTGTTTGAGATAATTAAAGATCGATTTTGAAATATAGTTTGAATTAGTTTCAAGCCCTAATTTTTTTATTTTAAATTAAATATCATTTGCTTTGAACTAATTGAGACACTTTTGTGAGCTCATTTGGATATTTTTAATTTAGACTTATTCTTTTTGAGTTATTTTATATGGATTATGTGGATTTGAAAGCCGAAAGCCAAATTGAAAGAAAGCCATGAGAATTTTTTTTTTGGATAAGTAAGTGTTTTATTTATCCAGAAAGCAGTTAAACTGCTACATCCAACATCATGTGCAACATGTACTTAAAGCTATACATACTTAAACAATACTTGAACAAAAACTTAAGACCACTAATCAATCAGGGAACAATAGCAACATACTTCAGCAATACTTAAAGCTATACCATAATGGACAAAGATCCTAGGAAAAAAGAGACAGTCCCCAATCTGCATCCAATCTTCGGTTCACTTCATCAGGACTAATGTTCTTGAGCCCCAACAATCGCATTCTGATGATCTCTTTTATCTGCTCAATGATGGCTCCTTGTGTGGATTGAAGGCGATTAAAACACCTATTATTTCTCTCCCTCCAGATCGAGTAAAGAAAGGCACTCCATGATAAACGCAAAATAACAGAAATGAGAGTTTTTCCTCTGATTCTGTTTACTGCCCATTGCAGCTCTGCTTGCCAGCTCCTTATGCTTCTATGAAGTTGACATAAGCATAGTATATGCCCCCAGATTTCCTTTGAATAGTCACATTCAAAAAATATATGATTCCGGGTTTCTTGCTCAGTTTGACATAGCTCACATTTGCCATCCACCTCCATGCCCCATGACATCAATCTGTTCTTTGTAGGCAGTTTGTCCAATATAGCCATCCAAGCTACCAGTGCATGTTTAGGAATATGAAATGGAAACCAGATCAGTTTATCCCACTCCACCTTGTCCTGCCTAGGCCTGAGATCATTCCAGACCTTAGCCACCATAAAACTGTTCCCAGGGAACTTCCAAGTTAGAGCACCATTCTGGTTGGAGGTGAACCTCAAAGCCAAAGCCCTCAGCTGAAGCATTTTACGCCATGTCCAGCTGCTTCCTGGGGAAGGTTGAACCTGCCACACTGTTCTTCCTTTCAGCACATAGGCATGAAGCCAGGCAATCCACAATGAACCTGCTTGGGAGAGAAGTGCCCATAGGTGCTGAATAATGCAAGCCTTATTCCATATTCCCAAGTCTTTTAATCCAAGACCCCCCTCTGACTTTGGACAGCAAATGGAACTCCATTTGACTCTTGCTCCCTTAGCTGAGTCATCTCTTCCTTTCCATAAGAACCTGCTGCATAATTGATTAACTCTTTTAAGAACAGCCTTAGGCAATACAAAGTGCCTGCACCAGAAATTGGACACATTAAAAAGAACAGATTGAATGAGCTGAAGCCTTCCTGCATAGGATAACATGCGTGCTGCCCAGCCATTGATTCTCTGAGTAATTCTGTCGATCAAAGGAGAACAATCCTTTTCAGAGAGTCTTCTTGTGACCAAAGGGACCCCAAGGTACCTAACAGGTAGTTTGCCAAGTTTAAACCCTGTCAACTCTTGCATCTCAAGTAGAGTGGTCCTACTAACACCAGAGGAGAAGACTTCACTCTTGGAAGGGTTTAATTGCAAACCAGAAATGGTATAAAAGTAATGGAGAATACCCTGTATGCCCACAACAGAATCCAAGTTACCCTTTGCAAAAATCAGCAGATCATCTGCGAAGCACAGGTGAGTAAGCTTGATTCTGTGACATTTAGGATGGTAGCTGTAAACTCCATGAAGAGCCCCTGCATCCAGAAGTCTGGATAAAACATTCATAGCAATGACAAAAAGATAAGGAGAGAGAGGGTCTCCCTGCCTTAACCCCTTTGCTCCTTCAAAGTACCCTACTAATCCCCCATTAAGAGAAATTGAGAACTTTGGGGAAGTGATGCATGCCTTGATCCATCCTATGAACTTATCAGGCAATCCATAAACTGATAAAACAGTGAGAATGAAGTCCCAATTTAATGAATCAAAAGCTTTTTGGAGATCAATCTTCATTGCAAAACGAGGGGATAAGGTTGCTCTTCCATACCCTTTGACCAGTTCCTGAGCCATGAGAATATTATCTGAGATGCTTCTCCCTGGTATGAAGGCACTCTGATTGCTGGAGATCATAGCAGGAAGGAGTGGAGTGAGCCTGGCAGTGATGATCCTGGTAATACATTTATAAATGACAGAGCAGCATGAAATAGGCCTGAAGTCCTTCATATGATTAGGATTCTGGAATTTTGGGACAAGAGCAATACATGTAGAGTTAAAGACTGATATCCTGCTCCCTGATTGAAAGAAGGATAAGATTGCTGCAGTGACATCCTCTTCCACAATAGGCCAAGCAGTTTTAAAAAACTGTGCAATGTATCCATCTGGCCCTGGGGCTTTATCCCCATTCTGCTCAAACATGGCTCTTTTCACCTCCTCTTTTGTAACAGCCTTAGCTAAATTGTCCTTAGCTTCAGCGGGTAAGGCAGGCTGAATAAGTTCAGTAAGAAGCTCCCTAGGGCAGTCTGTGACCTGTTTGTCCTCAGTCCCAATCAACTTCTGAAAGAACCTTACAGCCTCCTTTGAGATTTGGCCAAAATCTTCCAACTTCCTTCCCTCATCATCATAGAGGACTCTGATGGATTGCTTGCTATGCTTTGCTGACACCATTTTATGGAAAAGCCATGAGAATTTATTATTATTGTTATTATTATTTTCTTTTTTTCATATAACGAAAATACAAAAAATATATATATATATAATTAAAATTTAAAAATGAGAGAGAGGGTCGGCTGCCATGGCTCAGCATGGCAGCCAACTTTCCTTTTTTTTCCTCCTGCCACTTACAACCTGAAAGCTGCAAACAGTCAAGAAATGGCAGCCCCTGCCATGGATCTGGTCACCCTACCATTAACATCTCAGCTTTATTTTAGGCTTTTCTTTTGCCAAAATCTCAGATTTTAATTCTCCATTAAACAAAAATATTTTACTTAATGTTTCATTGTATGTAATCATTGGTTCACTACTTCACTTTTAATTAAATCCCATAAAATCATCTCAATTTTCAATTTTTATTCCAAAAATATTTCAATCTCAAACTTTCAAAAAATCATCATTTTTTTAAGTCAATTCAATATTAATAAATTATCACTAACTATGAGCCATATATGTAATATACTAATATGGTCATAAGCCATAAGGATTCATAATATTTACGATATGATATTATGATTTATATGATAAATGATATAATTATTGAAATGAAATTATTACTTTGTAAGTCAAATACAACAATATGCATGCTTGTAATTTAAATTTAAAGTCTAACATGTGAATTTGTAATTTAAAATCTTAGAATATTTTGATTATGTATAAATATGTATGACTGTTTACAATTTAACTTTTTTTCTAAAATTTTTAGATAGGGGTTTTCTTTTTAATTACTTTTAAAAGTAATGATTTTGTTATGATGTGTATTGTAAAATCTTTAAAAGTGTCATAATTAGTTTTATTGAATTATTACAAATTATTTTTTGTTTAAAATGATTATTATTGATTGTTTAATTATTTTATCAAAGTGAAAAACTTTATTTATAATATATACTAATATACATAAAAATTAAATTTATTTTATAATAATAGAAAAAATTTTGTTTTTATTATTTTTAATCATAATTAAGAAAAAGTAATCTTTAAAATTTTAATAGTAAAGAAAACAATTTTAAAAAATAATTTAAAGTTATAAAATTAAATTAATTATATATTTATTAATTTTAAAAAATAATTAAATTAAAGTTATAAAACTAAATTAAAGCTAATAACTCTTTCAAATGCACTACAAATAAATTGTCATATAGTGACGGTCCAAAAAGCGTTGGTAAAACTCCAAAATCCGTCTCTAAAAGTCCTAAAACCTTATAACGACGGTCAAAATGACTATTCCGACAAAACATTAAGCGACGGTCAAACCCTCGTCGGTATAGACCTATACCGACGGAAAAGGTGACCGTCGGAATAGGATGTATAACCTATACCGACGGTTTTAGGCGTCACTAATATTATTACCGTCGGTATAACCTATGTTGGGATAACCCCTTTTGCTTTTACCTATACCGACGGATTTTGTATCCGTCGGTATAGATACCGCATCTATACCGACGGATTGTGTATCCGTAGGTATAGATACTGTATCTATATCGACGGCTTTTGTATCCGTCGGTATAGATATCATAGATATACATATACCGACGGTTTTTTTTCGCTTTCGTCGGTATAGATTAAAATGCAAAATATATAATTAACCTAGCGACAGTTTGTCGTAAATTTACTGACGGTTTACTCCGTTAGTATACTATACATTTTTTGTTGTTATATGAACTCAGTATAGAGGTCAGAACGTCGGTAAAAATAAAATTTTATCATATTTCCAATTACTAATATTGATTTATTTAAAATTTAATCCAACATATTTCATATAAAAAAGCATCATAAGAATAAGAAAGTACAAAATATTTAATAATGTTAAAAATAAAATTACAAAGAAATTGTCTTAATTATATAACTTTTACAAACTAAATAGAAGTCGCAAACTAAAGTCATAATACAGTCTTAAAATTGAAAATTAGCAGTCCAAACAAAAAGTAAATAAGCAATTCAAATACATAAAATGAAATAAGCAGCCCAAAACATCTACGTTCTCGTTAGGAAATTGTCTTTGAGCTGACAAATGCTTTAATACTGAAAAATGCAGGCTGCACAAGAAAGATATTTGATTATCAGAACTGAATTTGTTTTCAATTTCAAGGACCCGGCAGTCATCCATGAAGTCAAATACAAATTCATATCAAAACACAACAGCAATAGCATGTTCAATGCCTTGCATCTTTTGTAGATTAAAACACACCAATCATTTATATTGCTTTTCTCAAATAGTTCTAAATAAAGAACAATAGCATACACTTCTCTGATGCAAGAACCATATTATTTTATAAAGTGTCCCTCAAAAAGCAAAACCTCTCTAATCCTTGCTTCAGACCCTCAACAGTGACATCAGTGTAAAAAGCATCCAAAAATTATGACAAAAGGCTTGATAAGTAGCATGTTTTGGCTTGAAAGCATCTAAACCAAGATGCGTGAAAACAATAAGAATTTTGTCAAAAAGCTTGAAAGTAGCAAAAAGTCATGAAGATATAATATAAGAAAGAACTCCAAAAATTAAAGTGTTTCATTTGAGAAAGAGAGAAAGCACCTTCTTTTTCTCTAGATGAGAAAAGGTTTGCAAATGTTTTTCAACTGTCCTGAATTTAATTTTTGATACAACTTGATCAATTATTGTGTTAAGATAAAAACTGAGACTATTTGGTGCATTAGAAAGAGCAACTTTGCTTATCTCAGAAACAATGGTCTACAACAATATAGTAACTAAGAATAAGCATGTAAACATACATTTGAGGCTACATGTGAAGAAGGGAAATTCTTTTTATAGAAGACTGTATTTTTATAGAAGACTGTAGAAACTTACTTCACTGAGTTGGTGATAACATCATAAGGGTCTGATCCAGCTGCTACAAAAACCAAATGACTGCCCTCAAGTTTATCAAATAACCACCAATCCTATAAATTTATAAACAGAACCAAATTCAGATTATGTCAAATCTAAGTTGATGCTTTTCTTACCACTTTCCAAGCAGATTTCCATCTCATTTTGTTCATTCCCTTGAAGCACAGCCCTTAAATCACCTTCAAGAATTGACAAGAAAACTGCATACACTGCTGATTGTTCAGCTTCATCTTTACTTCCCTCGTCAAATAAATAATCTTAATTATATCACTTTCACAAACTAAATAATATGCATCTCTTTGACTCGATGGTAATGAGACTCTTGACTACCAAAATAGGTCAAATCATTACTATACAATGAGCGGTCTTGAATCTCTAGATTTCGTAACATGCCAATTTATGAGTTGGGAAACCAAAAATAAATGGCAAAGTGCTTCAGAAACAACAAGCAAAGCCACAGGCAACAAGCGAATTACAGCAGCATATCAGATCCAACTTCACTGATAATTTTCTCCACTTTAGTCAACATATCTGTAATGTTTTTTTTTTTTTAATCCCTAAAAATTTAGCAAATGGAATAATAAGATGCATCAAACAATTTTCTTTGAGAAATAGAAATTAAGCATTATGTATATATTAGCAATAAGAGCAAATGGAATAATAAGATGCACCAAATAACAGAATCCTATTTCCTTATAACGATAGAAGACGATTTAGATGCAAATCCAAATGAAATAAGAGCATGAGCATAAAGGTAAACGTCAATCTGTTAACAAATAAAATGCAACTAGAACTGATATTTTGAGATCAAATCAAGTTAAATACAATTAGAAACTGAGCATATATACCTGTTCAGTGGGATTATTATTGGTTAAAAGTAAGAAACAAAGAAAGAAAGCCAATTAATTATTTGAAATTAAAATCTATCATATTCATATCACTTACTAGCAATAGCAATAGCAATAACAATAGCAATAGCAATAGCATATACAAGAGAGAGTAGTAGTAATAGTACCTGGAAAACCTCCATCCAAATTTGCTGTAAGGATCGATAGAAAGAAACATGAAAACCGAAAGCAATCCTAACACCCTGCGAAGATAGAAAGAAAGAAATTAATTTGTGCATTTAAATTCGTATTTTCCAATAAAAACATAAAGTAATACTTAAAAGTTAAAAGCTTTCAAGGGAAAAGAAAGAGGAACAAGATTATTGACATGGTTATTGATAGGATACTAAGCCACTGCATGAAGGGATCTTAAGTGGAAGACTGCTTGGTGACAAGTAAAGCTTTGAAGATGCCATGGTCTAGGAAAAATTATCAAAATTAAGAACCTGCAATAAAAACAGAAAATAATTATAGGACTTAAACTAGCGGTTTGTGAGACATCTTGCACCATGTCAAGTAAACTAGACATAACTTTTCAGAATTACAAATATTAACATATTTTTACCTGTACATCATCTAACAATCCATTTCTAGATTCACCACCAACCACTATCATCTTGTTCCCAACAACAACGGCTGCATGCTACTCAAGGAACAAGAAAAGTTTTCAGCATTTCCATTATAGCTGATATATAAAAGTTGAATTAACACCTAAGATATGAAGCAATCTGAAAATTGAAAAGCAACAATATATTGCATTAAAGTGTGGCATAGGCCTCCCTCCAGCAACTGACAACAACCATCCAATTCTTAGAGTTCCCTGATGAATTAATCTCAGGGGCAATAGAATTACAGTGGGAGTCAAATTCACCAGAATGACTACCAGCAGGCATAAGACTCTACTTAAAACAAATTCGAAGGCTTTAGCACCTTATACACATGCCCACCAGTACCAAACCAAAATCAAACAAGTCAAAAGCCTCACATTGGTATTGTTGCTTTGTTTGGGCGGTCTTATAGGAGTATAGGACTTCTAATTCCATGGACAGACTCCGAAAGCTGTACTTTCTTCACTCTAAATCAACACAGGAATGTACCAAAATAAGTGAGCAATATTTAGCAAAAAATGGTCTTCTTCATGAAAAACTAGGATTTACATATTTTTAAATAAAGAATGGAAATGTCAAAGCAAGAAAAATGAAATAGAATATATGATAAACCTCGGTGAAGCTGAGATTCAATCCAAACTCCATAAACAAGCAAAAAAACCTAAACCTTTCTCATATAATATGATCACAGACAAGAGAATACAATACCTTCACAGAGAATCCAAACTCCACTCAGATGTTAATGCATGAAGATGGAAGAGAGATGCAGCATAGTAACTTTGTAGTGGTTTGTTATGGTTTAACCTAGTAGAAAGAGAAAAGGATAGCTTAAGATTTATTAACCAAAGAAATAATATCTTTGAAACAAAGATAAGCTGACTACAACAATCTATCAAAAGTCAAACTTGAACTGATCTTTATCATCGCAGTGAGTTAACCTAGAACAATTATCTGGAACAAATTTTCTAACTTCCAATTATCTGGAACAATTTACCTAATTAGCTTAACTATGAAAGAAGAAAATGATGTTTAAAAAAAGGTTTTAACACAATGCCCTGCATCAGTTTTACAGTTATTAAAGAAAATAAATTCAAATATTCTTTTCTACATTATTATAGTGTTTATATAGAAAATATATATTAAAATATTCCAAGGAACAGTGAAAATAAGTAAGAGAATAGAGATGTAATCCAAGCAAAAGAGTTATGATTTTCGAGATACCCAAAACAAATCTTCTACTTTCAAATTAATTGAATTAAGAAGCAAATATTCTAAAATAATTTAGTGAAGCAATTGTTTCAAAAACAAATCTTTCGCGTAAAACAATTGTTTCAGTCGAAAAACAAATAAACCTAACTAAACGTTAAGCAGTGAATAGAACAATCAAGATAACAGGAAGGTTCATAGGAACCTAACTAAAATTCAACAAAAAAAAGGAAGTACATGATCTCGATTAATTGAAGTAGAAAAAAAACGAGGAAATTAAATTATTTAAACGAAAAGGAAGGAAGGCTAAAATAACAAGAGGTGGAACACAATACTGCAACAAAGTTACCTCAAGAAAATGGCTAAGATTTTGAAGGTGGAGCCTCGAGTTTTCTGAGGAGAATCATGTGCATCGGGGGAAAAAATTCCAGAATCCCCAACACTGGTCAAATAATCAGCTGTCTTGAACAGCATCTCTCACGTTTTTAGATTCGATGATTGTGAAAGTTGGGAGAAAAATCGAGGAATCGAAGAAAGAAAGAAAAATCGGAGATTCGATGATTGTGAAAGTTGGGAGATCTGTTCTTTACACAAAGAAAGTAAAGAAAAGGGCTTTTCACTTTCACTTAAATATTTTTTTTTTTTTACGTTGTATAAATTATACCGGGAAATAAAAATAAAGGTTATTACATGGCAGAATGGAGTCCATTGATGAAGATGGAATACACGGTTGGATTTGGGGTTTTGTTTTTTCATTAAATGATTAGAATTAGAAATGAAAAGTGAATGAAATTTCTAAAATTGGAGTTATGAAGTTTTATAATATTTAAGCAAAAATAATTTTTTTTGGTATTATCCTATACCGACGGTTTTTTATTAAAAGTCGGTATAAGTGTATCTATACCATCGGATAATTAAAGCGTTGTTATATGTTATGTATCTATACCGATGGTTTCTCATTAACTGTCGGTATAGGTGTATCTACAGCGACGGAGTATCAATATTTTTTATGTACCTATACCGACGGTTTCTCATCAACCGTCGGTATAGATATATCTATACGACGGATAAATGAAGCGTCGGTATATGTTACATATATTCTGACGGTACCAAAATCCGTCGCTATAGATTCTTTTTACCTACGGATTTCTACCGTCAGTATAACTAAGTGTCAGTATATGGCAACTTGTTTGTAGTGACGGATGAAATACTCAATGATTTTTGGAAACGTGGCAAATTTTCTTTGATCCACCTAAGCATAATTGTAGCATTGTAGTACTTGAAATGGAGTGGAAAATAATTTTAAAGACTTCGGAAATTGACACTTGGTTGACTTGAAAAATATATAAGTATGTATGCTGCTTATAAGGCCGTAACCACAGCTCACTGCCAAACTCATCTACCCTTAATTACCAGCCAACCTTGCCTCCTTTAACTATTTTATCTTAAAATCTACTTAGTTTATAAAATATGGGAAGGGTAATATTATTTTGTCAAGTCCTTTACCTTTACCTGCTTTTAGCGTTGTTTCATAATTTTCAGATCGAGTGTTCCCATTCAGCTGGTTTTTGCCTCCCAGAAGAGAGAGCTTTCTTGCTCGAATTCAAAAGCACCATTTCTGTTTATGATGATGGCAAATATTGTTCTTACCCAAAGACAAATTCTTGGAACGAAAGCAAAGACTGCTGCTCATGGGAGGGAGTCACTTGCCACAAAGTGACTGGTCATGTCATCGGTATCGACTTAAGTGAGAGTTGTCTTTGTCATAACGTGCCAAATACGAATTCAGCATGCTAGACGCAAATCAATGGAGTCGCCACTAATCATCTAATCTAGGTGTGATTAGTCACCTTTATGAATCTATCCTATTTAAAGTAATCCTAAGCTTGACTAAGGCACCTTAAAAAGAATAGGTTATGGTCTACTTTATCAGAACTAGGTTCGGGAGTACGGTTACGTGTGAGGAAGGATTAGCACCCTCACGACGCCTATCTAAGAGATAGTACCTAATTAGTCTTGTGATACCTAAAAAGTCTTAATTAATTGGTCTTGTCTATCCTATTTTCATTTTAATTATTAAAGTTAGAAATATCGGAAATTATTTTTTAGGTCTTCCTTCCATTCATTCTGGAGAAATTACTAAAAAATATTTCCTCACCTCGAGAGTATTCAAAAGAAACCATTCGTTCTATTGAAGAGGCTCCGTCGTCGGAAAAGTTAGAATTATTTAGCCAAGTTATTTCTCTTAAATTAATCTTCCAAAAATTATCCACATTTTATTAATGTTTGTTTTGAAAAATAAATTATGATTTTTAATATCGAAAATCATCTCTTAAAATATCCTTCCATTCGTTCTGGAGAATTTTTAAAAGAATTTTTCTCACCTAGAAATTTCTTAAAAGTCATCCATTCGAACTTTCTTGAATTTCATCATCGGAAAAAATCTTAATTTATCTTTCAATTTTAATTAAGCATTTATTATGGAAAATTAATTTGAGAAAAAGAAGTTGAAAATTAATTATTCTTAAAAAAAAATAAATTTTTGATTTTTGTTGATATTGAAATTAATCTCTTAAAATATCCTTCCATTCATTCTGGAGAATTTTTAAGAGAAATTTCTCACCTAGAAATTTCTCAGAAATTAACCATTCGTAATTTCTTTGAATTTCATCCTTGGAAAAATCTCAATTTATTTATTTCAAAATATCTAATCATCATATAATAAATATACAATCATACCATACTTAATCACATGCTAAATATATAATCATAATATAATAAATATACAATCATACCATAATTAATCACATGATAAATATATAATCATAATATAATAAATATACAATCATACCATAATTAATCACATGATAAATATATAATCATAATATAATAAATAATATAATCATTCCATAATTAATCACATGATAAATATATAATCATAATATAATAAATAATATAATCATTCCATAATTAATCACATGATAAATATATAATCATAATATAATAAATAATATAATCATTCCATAATTAATCACATGATAAATATATAATCATAATATAATAAATAATATAATCATTCCATAATTAATCACATGATAAATATATAATCATAATATAATAAATATACAATCATACCATAATTAATCACATGATAGATATATAATCATAATATAATAAATAATATAATCATTACATAATCTTATAAAAAAGTCATGTCAATCTACACATTAATCATATAGACATCATAAAATAAATCAAATAATAATAAGAGAAACAAATTAAAAATATATAAAAAACTTTTGAAAGAACTAAAAAGCAATCAATTTCAAAGAACCAAAAGTAACAGATTTGAAAAAACTAAAACTAAAAAATAAGCAAACTTAAAAACGTGAAACGAAAAGCATATAAATGAAAGGAAATAAGAAATCAAAATTTAGCACCTGGGTCTGCTAGTAAACGGGAGATTCCAAATCTGTACTCCTATTTTACTTCTCTGAAATGAACAAAAACAATATGCTCGAACTGCCCGTCAAGCATCCAGTAGCAACGTCGTTGAAAATTCTCATTAAACTAATCGTGTGCATAGTAACAATGAAGAACATCAACGCTTCCAATCTTCAACTTTTCATGAGCTTTTTTGACAGTTTTTTCATTAGACAGTAACCTCCGAGATGCACTCTTAGCAGCTTTTTCTTTGAAACTTGAAACGCTCCCTCTGCTCAATGTATCGTCTCTCTGTACGAGTCGGTCTAATAGTTGCTTTGAACCTATCAGGTGTGCCTCCGTGTGTTTTTCCAAAATTGTGTGTTTTCTGATGTGTTGCTTAGGTTCATTACATAGAGAAAGAAATTAAGTTCTACTCTATTTAGGAGTTTTCATCTGATCAAGAAGTGTATTCTGTTCCAATCACATTTTCCAGAGTCCTATTTCAATCCAAAAAAGAGATTCATTCCAACCCAAACTTGTTCTTTCATTTTTTTTTCTGATTTTCTTTTAAATTTCGAAATTATCTTCTCTTTTTTTTTTTTTATTTCTCTTTTTTTTTATTTAATAAAAAAATTAGAGCCCGGATAAAATCTGGTGTCTACAGTTGCCCCTCTTTGTGCATTCCCTGAGAAATAGGGGATGTGCAAAGACGTAGACACCCTACTAAGTCCTATGTACTTAAAGAAAATCCTATCGTAGAAAAGCTCCTCTAAACGAGGCATAAACTTTAAATAAACTCACCGTAAAAACATACTCCTCCACCGAGGCATCAACTTTAAATGAAAATACTCCTCCACCGAGGCTTCAACTTTAAATAAAAACTCCTCCACCGAGGCTTCAACTTTAAATAAAAACTCCTCCACCGAGGCTTCAACTTTGAATAAAAACTCCTCCACCGAGGCTTCAACTTTAAATAAAAACTCCTCCACCGAGGCTTCAACTTTAAATAAAAACTCCTCCATCGAGGCTTCAACTTTAAATAAAAACTCCTCCACCGAGGCTTCAACTTTAAATGAAAATACTCCTCCACCGAGGCTTCAACTTTAAATAAATACTCCTCCACCGAGGCTTCAACTTTAAATAAAAACTCCTCCACCGAGGCTTCAACTTTAAATGAAAATACTCCTCCACCGAGGCTTCAACTTTAAATAAAAACTCCTCCACCGAGGCTTCAACTTTAAATAAAAACTCCTCCATCGAGGCTTCAACTTTAAATAAAATACTCCTCCACCGAGGCTTCAACTTTAAATAAAAACTCCTCCACCGAGGCTTCAACTTTAAATGAAAATACTAAATAAATTTGAAAAATTCTCAAATGTGAATGTAGACTTCAAAAATCTTACCTTGAGTCCCGAAAAAAAAAAATCGCTAACCTCACAAATTAGCATCCCAAACCCATGTCCAAGTCATACTGAGTACTTGAAATAAACTTTCTTGTGTGCAAATAAATGCAATGTAATACATGAATGCCATGAATGTCGATGCATATCGTGCAAATGGATGTCATGAATGCTCTAATATCAACTCCCTGAAAATAAAAGGTTCTCAAGCTCATCATTTATCTCTGTTCGCACTTGGCTTCAAGCTGGTAGAACGAATCTTATTATCTCTTTCATTTTTCAAAATCTGCTGAATATAAATTTCTTTCTTCAAAAATTTCAAAACGCCAAACATTCTATATCTCATCTTATGCCAGCTTAACTGGGCTTCACATTCCATCCTGGAAATTCTCATCTTCACGGATTCTCATTTTTTAAAAATCAGATCTCATCTCATATCCTGACTTTTCTGTTCAATTATCCATAGATTTCTCATAAAAATAAATGCAAGGATCTCTTAAGATCATGTTCTAATTTATCAATCATTATTCTAATTTCATAGCAAACGCAATGCATGATGCATTCCCTCTATTCAATGCAAAGGTATAAAGTGGAGAATAACAAATGGAATAACAAATGGAAGGCAAAAAGATAGGCTGGAAAGCTGGAAAGAAATATCTTTATTATCAAAATAAGGAAAAGAGTTCATCTCAAGGAATAAAGGAATATCTCAAAAAGGTTTATCAAAAAGGTGTTAGGATAACAAAACAGTATCCAAACAATGAATACTTAGACAATCTTAACAGTTCATTCAAAATTCTCATTTAAAAACCAACTCTAATCGATGTTTTCAATCCTTCAGAGTTCATCAAACTAGTCATTGTCCCCATCTTCATGAAATTTTCTGGACGACGCTGATCCTCCTCATATCTAAGCCGCCCTTTCGGGTTTTCAACTTAGACAACCCCCATTGACCCAAACCGCCCTTTTCGGGTTTTCAATTTGAGTCCTCCTTTTTCTTTTCTCTTTTTTCTTTCTTTTCTTTTTTTTTTCTATATTTTTTTTCATTTGTTTTAAGCGAAATATTTCTTCACAGCATCCGAATTAATTGGGTTTGGCAAAACATCCCCATCCATCTCAGTCAAAATTAAGGCTCCACCTGAGAAAGCTTTTTTCACTACGTAAGGACCTTCCCAATTCGGCGTCCACTTCCCTCGATGATCATGCTGATACGGAAGAATCTTTTTCAAGACTAACTCCCCTTCCCTGAAATGTCTGGGACGGACTTTCTTATCATGTGCTCGCATCATTCGCTTCTGGTACAACTGACCATGGCACAATGCTGCAAGTCTCTTTTCCTCAATGAGATTCAGCTGCTCAAAACGATCCCTTATCCATTCTGCTTCTTCCAGATCAACCTCTTTCAGTACCCTTAAAGAAGGGATCTCTACCTCGACTGGTAACACAGCCTCCATCCCATACACCAATGAAAACGGGGTTGCCCCTGTGGATGTGCGAACCGAAGTTCTATAAGCATGCAAGGCGAAAGGCAACTTTTCATGCCAATCTTTGTAGACATCAGTCATCTTTTCTACAATCTTTTTGATGTTCTTATTGGCTGCTTCCACTGCTCCGTTCATCTTCGGACGATACGGCGCCGAATTGTGATGCTTGATCTTAAATTGTACACAAACCTCTTTCAACATCTTGCTATTCAGATTACGAGCATTATCAGAAATAATTCTCTCTGGTAGTCCATATCGACAAATTATCTCTTTCTTTATGAACTTACAAACCACTGCCCGTGTTACACTCGCATATGAGGCTGCCTCTACCCACTTTGTAAAATAATCGATCATTACAAAAATGAACCGGTGCCCATTCGTCGCCTTTGGGGTGATAGGTCCAATCACATCCATGCCCCACATCGAGAACGGCCACGGAGGTGCCAAAACATGCAATTCATTCGGAGGAACGTTGATCTTATCCGCATAGATCTGGCATTTATGACATTTTCGAGCATAGTCTATACAGTCTTTCTCCATCGTCAGCCAATAATAACCAGCCCTCATTATCTGCCTAGCCATCATGTGACCATTCGCATGTGCCCCGCAAATTCCATCATGCACTTCCTCCAATATCCTCTTTGCTTCTCTGGCGTCAACACACCTCAAAAGCATCATATCTCGACCCCTCTTATACAATATTTCTCCATCAAGGAAGAAACCCATAGCTAATCTTCGGATGAGCCGTTTATCATTGTCCGAGGCGTATTCCGGGTATCGTTGATATTTGACGTATTGCATGATGTCAAAATACCAAGGCTGACCGTCAACTTCTTCTTCGATATCTAAACAATGTGCCGGAGATCCTTTCACACCCAACTTGATTGGTTGAATCTCAGCTTTTGCATCCAACTTAAACATCGCAGCTAAAGTGGCTAAAGCATCAGCCATCTGATTTTCTTCCCGGGGCAAGTGTTGAAACTGAATCTTCTCAAAATGTTTGATCAATTCAGTTGTGTATTTCTGGTACAGGATCAACTTCGAATCTCTTGTTTCCCATTCTCCTTTCAACTGATAAATGACCAAAGCTGAATCACCATATACCTCCAACACATCAATCTTTCTTTCAATTGCCGCTTGCAATCCCATGATGCACGCCTCATATTCAGCCATGTTGTTGGTGCAATTAAAATCCAATCGTGCAGTAATCGGATAATATTGACCATCCGGGGATATCAGGACTACCCCAATTCCATGCCCAAAAGCATTAGAAGCCCCATCAAAGAACATCTTCCAGGTTTTTTCTTCACCTTCTTCATCATCTCCTTTTGAAATAGCCATCAAATCCTCATCCGGGAAATCAAATTGCATTGGCTCATATTCTTCAGAAGCCCGATCCGCCAGGAATTCGGCTATCACACTTCCTTTTATTGCTTTCTGAGTCACATAAACAATGTCATACTCGGATAAAGTGACTTGCCATCTTGCAATTCTTCCCGATAATGACTGCTTCTCAAAAATGTACTTCAGAGGATCCAACCTTGCTATGAGCCATGTTGTGTTGTACAACATGTACTGTCTGAGTCTGTGAGTTGTCCATGCTAGAGCGCAACACATCTTTTCCAGTATTGAGTATCTAGATTCATAGTCAGTAAACTTTTTACTCAGATAGTAGATGGCATGCTCTTTCTTTCCTGTCTCATCTTGTTGCCCCAGAACACATCCCATAGATTTCTCGAACACCGTCAAATACAAAATCAATGGCTTTCCCGAAATTGGAGGAACTAACACCGGTGGATTCGACAGGTACTCTTTAACTTTATCAAAAGCTTTCTGACATTCTTCGTTCCATTCACCAGTATCCTGTTTACGAAGAAGCTTAAAGATAGGATCACATTTGAGGGTGAGTTGAGAAATGAAGCGTGATATGTAATTCAGCCTTCCCAAGAAACCTCTCACTTCTTTTTGCGTGCGAGGGGGAGACAAATTCTGAATCGCCTTTATTTTGTCTGGATCTACTTCAATTCCTCTATCACTAACCACAAAACCCAGCAATTTGCCGGATTTGACGCCAAACGTACACTTGGCCGGATTCAATCTCAGCTGAAATTTTCTCAATCTTTCAAACAGCTTCCTGAGGTTGACCAAATGATCTTCATCTTCACGGGATTTTGCTATCATGTCATCCACATAAACTTCAATCTCTTTATGCATCATGTCGTGAAACAGAGTTACCATTGCCCGTTGGTAAGTAGCTCCGGCATTTTTCAACCCAAAAGGCATGACTTTATAACAGAAGGTCCCCCACATTGTAACAAAGGTGGTCTTCTCCATATCATCCGAAGCCATCTTGATCTGGTTATACCCTGAAAAACCGTCCATGAACGAAAACGTGGAATGTCTAGCAGTGTTATCCACAAGGGTGTCAATATGAGGCAAAGGAAAATTACCCTTGGGACTTGCCTTGTTTAGATCTCGGTAATCAACACACATTCTCACTTTCCCATCTTTCTTAGGAACTGGGACGATGTTGGCTACCCACTCTGGATACTTAGCTACTTCCAGAAATCCTGCATCAAATTGCTTTTTTACTTCTTCTTTGATCTTTAACAGCATCTCTGGTTTCATCCGTCTTAGCTTTTGCTGTACCGGCTTGCATTCTGGCCGCAAAGGCAATTTGTGCTCCACAATCTCAGTATCCAAACCGGGCATGTCTCTGTATGACCATGCGAACACATCCACAAATTCTTTGAGCAAATCTTTTAATCTCTTCTTTTGAACAGATGGCAATGACGTGCCGATCTTTACTTATTTTTTATTTTCCTCATCTCCCAAATTGATCATCTCAGTAACCTCTTGATGTGGTTCAATCGGTTTCTTTTCTTGTTCCATTAATCTCAATAAATCTGGAGACAAAGTATAATCATCTGATTCCTCTTCATTATCAAATTCATCAACATGAACTGTGTTTTCAAAATCGAATCCCAAATTATTATTAAGATTGTCTTTGTATTCATTATTTGGAATCCTGAAATTGAATGGAATTGAAAGAATATATATTGGTATACGAAGAAAGATAATGGCAACAATGAAAAAAAGAAAAATGACAACCATGAATGAAAGAGGAAATGAAAATGCATCTTGTTCCTAATTTATTAAAATAATGAGAAATAAAATAGCCCATACATAAAAGACCATCCCTAGTGCCCTTGGGCATGAGCAAATAGGGATTTGACTCACTGCATTACATTTTATGAGATTCAAGGATAACCGGCAGTTTTGTCACTTTCCAATTACCCAGCTCCATTTCAGGTGAGCACGGGTACACCAACAACTCTTCCTTGACATCAGATTTCATTCCTGCTTTCTCCACCATCTGAATAGAAAGCTCGGAAAACGCTTCTTCTAAATTTGGCGGAAGTGTGTCGGGATAAATACATCCCCCTAAATGAAAAGTGGAATAAAGATGAGGAAATACCATTTTCTTCGGCTCCCACTCATACCCTTTCACACGAGCTAATCTCTTCTTTCTCTTCTCGAACTCGACCATCTCCCAATCCCTCCTAGTTGGCTTGTAGCCTAACCCAAACCTTTCTCTGTTTACTTGAATCTCTGGCATCTCCCTGATCCCTTGAAGATGTTTCCCTAATCCAGAACCAATTCGCCAACCCATTCCAATAGTCTGCTTAAACAACATGCCAACAGTTCGAGAAAAACGCGGAGCAGGCACTTTTGACCCTTCACCAACATATGTCGCATTGATGAACTCAAACGATCTGAAAGAACACTCCAATGCTTCATCAGCTGCCTCGACATAAGGCGTAGTTGGGGACTGGGTTACCAATAAATCATCTTCCCCGTTGATACATACCAGATAATCCTCCATAACAAATTTGATTTTTTGGTGCAACGATGAGGGAACTGCCCCTGCCATATGAATCCACGGCCTTCCCAATAGACAACTGTAGGATGGTGAAATCTCCATAACCTGAAACTTTATCTTGAAAGTACAAGGCCCAATCTGCAGAGGCATCTCGATATCTCCCAAGACTGCTCGACGGGTCCCATCAAAAGCTCTCACAATCATGTGACTAGGTTGAATATGAGACACATCTATCGGAAGCTTGGACAATGTAGTCATTGGCATAACATTAATGGAAGAACCATTATCAATAAGTACTTTAGCCATGACATGACTTTTGCACTTGACCGTGATATGGAGGGCCTTAGTACTGCCCCTGCCTTCGGGAGGAATTTCATCATCATTAAAGGTTATGAAATTAGTAGCCACCAGATTTCCTGCAATATGACCCACATTTTCCACGGAAATATTGTGAGGCACATGTGCCTTATTCAAGACATTTAGCAAAGCTTCTCTGTGAGGCTCGGAATTCAACAATAGTGACAACAGCGAAATCCGAGCTGGCATCTTATTCAACTGTTCAACCACACTGTATTCACTGTGTTTGATCAGCTTCAAAAATTCACAAGCCTCTCTCTCAGTTACAGGCTTCTTATATTCCGTATCTTGTACCACCAATGGGTTCGTCTTGCTTCCTGGATCTTCACTCTTTTCTTCTTCCGCTGCTTTTCCCATCTTGTCTCTATCAAGTATTTCAGGCGAATAACAACGCCCACTCCGAGTCACTCCTCCTACTCCAGTTAAATTGGCAGCCTCAGGATTGATCATGACATCACATCCATATCTCCATGGTACTGCTTTATCATTTTGGTATGGGAATGGATTAGGGACACTAATCGTAATAATGGGATTTTTGATCCCCATTGGCTTCTCATCTTCGAACTGACTCGCCCTTTTCTCATAAAAGAATGTGATCGGTTTCACAACAGGCACCGAAGATTCTCCAATTATCATATCAATTTCATCTGCCCCAAATTCTGTGTAAAACTCGATCCGGGAGAGATCCATCAGTTTTTGTAACTCCTGCCGGAATTCAACACAACCTTCCAACGAATGGCCAAATATACCTTGGTGATACTTGCAAATCTTGCCTGGATCATATTCACCAAGATAGCTACCTAAATTAGCATGTATAGGACTAATCATGCTAGCTTTAACCAGGACATCGAAGATGTAATCCATTGATGTCGTAACCTCATCCACTTTACGCTTGACCACGGTAACCTTGCCATCTCCCAAAGCATTTACCGCCGGCCTTGCATGGTTTGGTAGCGGATTACCGTTGACGTTCGGGCCACCTTTCTCCTCAAAATTTATCAACCCGGCCTTAATCAAACCTTGTACTTTGTACTTCAGAGCTGTACAATTTTCGGTGGAGTGTCCCACGTTTCCCGAATGGTAGTCACATCGGGCATTAGGATCATACCACCTGGGGTATGGAGGTTTCAAAGGTTCCAAGTGTACAGGTGCAACCAGATGGTTCTTGATAAGATCTGGAAGCAAGTCTGCATAAGCCATGGGAATCGGATCAAACGATATTTTTTCCTGGTTGGCTCGTGGTCCCCTCGGATTACTCGTGGGTTGATTAGCTTGTACGGATGGCCCAACTGGAGGAGCCAATGGTCTTGGACGGAAATTAGGTTGGAATGTCTGCGGAGGTGCAGGTGGATAAGCATATGAAATCGGATTGATGGCATTGGTATTCGGGTAGTATGGTTGGTACATGGACTGCGGGAAGTGTGGGACGTAACCTCCCGTTTGTTGCCCCCCATATGCAACAGTCTGGACATCACCTTCCTTCTTCTTTGTCACATTATTCCTCTTCACAACAGATTCTCCCCCTTCAATCTTGCCACTCTTGATGGCATTTTCTATGATTTCGCCAGAAATCACCATATCAGCAAAGTTCTTTGTGGCGTTCCCAATCATCCTGTCGTAGTACGGAGCCTTAAGAGTACTAACGAACAGTACCGTAGTCTCTTTCTCAGTCAGAGGTGGCTGGATCTGGGCAGCAATATCTCTCCATCTCTGGGCATAGTCCTTAAAACTTTCGGTAGACTTCTTCTCCATATTTTGTAGAGACAAACGGTCAGGAGCCATATCCACGATATGCTTATATTGGCTGATGAATGCCTTGGCCAATTCTTTCCAAGTACGAACCCGATTCCTGTCTAGTTGAACATACCATCTAGCGGCGGACCCCGTAAGACTATCCTGAAAGACATGGACCAGCAGCTTGTCATTTCTGGTGTGAGCTGCCATTTTCCGGCAGTACATGGTGACATGAGATATGGGACACTTGGACCCATCAAATTTTTCAAAGTCAGGAGTCTTGAACTTAGGCGGGATTACTACATCCGGCACTAAACAAAGCCCCTCAGCATCCATAGAACCATAGCAATCTAGCCCCTCAACAGCTTGAAGCCTTTCTTCAATCATCTTCATTTTACGAGACTCGATCTCTTCTGCCACTTTCAGCTTCTCTAACTCTTTAGGATCGTCCAACTCTGGAACTTGGACTGGGTCTATCTTTGTTCCAGGTACAGGAAAAGTGAACCCCGGGATTTGAGGTTGGCCGTGTGGATAAGTGAATCCTTCCATGTAGGGCATCTGCTGCAATTGTTCATGTTGTGCTTGAGGTCGAAAACCGGGCGGACATAAGGATTCACCTACATTCTGCTCTTTCCCCTGAGAACCAGATTCATCATCCTTATTCTTCCCTTTCAGACTTCTCATCATTTCCAGCAAAGAGCTTAACTGCTCTCTAATCTCATCCTGAGTTTGTTCTACCTTATCTATCCTTGAAGATTGCTCTTCGGCCATTTCTCTAACTCTTGATCTGGTGTTGTAAGAGTGACGAGAATACTGTCTCGAAGATTCTGATTGTCGAGCTATCCTTGAACCTTTAGCAAAATTTCTTAAATTAGGATGATATGCTTAAAACTTTAAATCTAAATTGATGATGTTTATGCACATATGGATGAAATGCTATGAAAGAACACCAGCCACATAACAAATGTAGATAAAAAGAATTTTATAAATAAAATTACCAAATCCATAGAAATCCTAAAAACCAAAGCGATCCTAAAAACATAAAAATAAAATAACAACTTCAACTGGTCCTAAAAGATAAAAAATGAAAAGTTCTTAGAAAGAATCCTAAAATCATAAATCTAAAAAAAAAAAAGAAAAATCCTAACGCCTCCAAAGGAACTTGACAATCTGACGGTAGTGAGACTGAGCTTCATCCAAAAGTTCGTATATGAGATGGCCGTTTTCATGGAATGGATGTACTTTCGCCTTAACCTCCATGATCCTATCATACATGTCTTCTGCCTTACGGGATGCCACATCGAAATGGTCAAACATATTTTCCAAAAGATTCTGCTTTTTAGAGTCCGTATCTCGGAGTTTGGAACATTCTTCCTTCAAGTTTATTAATTCGGTAACTAATTCCTGGCAATCAGCTATTCTTCTTTCTTGATCAAACAATAACTCCCCATTCTCATCTTTTAGGCGTCCGACCTCAGTAATCAAAAGCGAATATTTATTTTCCATAACTGTCAAGGATTCTTTCAAAATGTTGCCATCCTCGGTGAGTTTCTGAACAATACCATCTCTTTCCACTAAACCATCCCCCAACTTTCGAACCTTCAATCGAAGCTTCTTGGCCTTGCTTTTTTCTTTGTTCAATCCTTTTTCTAACTCTTCTACCCTTGATTGCAGCTTTCGGTTTTCTTCTCCCAATCCATCTTTCTCTTCTTGTAGCTTTCTTTTAGCCTTTTCTATCCTTAGCATAGGATCCGAAGCTATAACCTTGGCCAAACCGTCTGAACTTCTTTTGCAAGGAATCACAATATCTTTGGTTCTCCTGGCTTGCCACACAAAGTATTCAGGAGTAGTGTTCCATGAGATACTACCCCCTTCGACTCTAACCGTTAATTTCCAAGCCTTTGTAAGTTCTTCTATCCTGGTGATAACCCCATTGTCTGAATAGGAGAAGTCCACCTGGTTAAGTCCATGGGTCATCGGTATGAACTGCTTATACCCCGCCTGTCTCCGTACCATGATGGGAGAGTAGCTAACGGCACCCCAAAGTCCCAAGAGAGGAACCCAAGGTTGATCACCACAGCTAAATAACATAGGTCCATGAGGCATCCATGGTGCTTTCCAGATCACTTGTCGGCTTGTAAGTTCTCGTAACATCACTATCCATTCTTCTTTTGACCTTGACTCAGGCCATGTGCTTTCACAGAATTCCTTGATAGGGATGCTAGTGGTGAAGTACGGCTTTCGGAACTTTGACTCTTGGCACTCAAAATGACTTTTCATCCAGATGTAGAGCAACTGTAAACATCCGATGAAACGCCCTTTTCCATTTCTCCGGCAGTGATTCAGTGACCTGATAGACTCGGCTAATATAGCTGGAGCTGTATTGATCTGATGTCGAACTTGGTCCATGAAATTCACCACAGTTGTTTCAATATGTCCCAATATCTTCGGGAAAACCATAAGTCCTTAAATAGCCAAAGCCATCACCTCCAAACCTGTATCATCATCCGGGTGTTTGACAATGAAGTTTCGGAGAATATTCCATGGAATACCAGTGCTTTTACCCTTTGTCTTCACAATCTTGTCAACTTCTGTCAAGCTGATTCCCATGATCTTTGCTACTTTCTTCCGATAACCTGTCTTGTTCTTCCAGTAGACTTTGTCTGGATTAGAGGGATCCAAACGAAGCAGTGCTGAATATTCTTCTATAGTTGGAACCATATCTACTTCGTTGAACACAAAGCACCTGTATGATGGGTCCCAAAACTGCATCATGGCTCTTACCAGGTTATTATCAACTTCAACAGATAGGAGCAAGGCCAGGTCCCCATACTTTCGTCTGAATGTTTCTTGTCGAGTTCCATTCCAGGAATGCCAAATGCTGATCAAATCTTCAAGGTTGTTTTGTGTCAGATCCATGTGAACTTTCTCGGGAAGAGTAGAGACATACCCGACTGGCAGACAATCTCCTGTACGTTGCTGGATTGCTTCAGACCTAAGCTTCAAACTATTGGCAGACTCACGCTTGGCGACTGTCAGGTTTTCCATGGATTCAGTAGACATTCTTTCTATCTAGACCGTTATGTGGCAAGATGACTTTATGAAGATGCATGATGTATGAAAAGAAAGAAACAAACAGTTAGATGTTATGTCAACAAACTTATGAAAAGATAAAAATACAACAACATGTGTAAGCATTACATCATCATGGTAAGCATATCAACAAAACAAACGTGTTAGGTGAACAAAGCATCATGTTAATGATAAAAGTATAGGGTAAGAAGTGTCCCTTCATGTGTCCTAAATTCGGGTTCTCCTCTATATAAGGTTGGATATGGCTCTATCTTAAAGTTTGGCCACTTAAGTATTGTTTATATGCTGGGTTAGGATACTTGACCAAGCTAAAAAGGTCCCCAAATTGCTCCTTAACATCATCCATGTAGGATGAGTAAGGCACCCCATTCCTCACCCATTACAGGCTCCAACCGGAAGGGTTCAATTCAGGTGAGAGTATTTTCCAAAGTTATGGCGGAGATTTATCATCTCTCAAAGACTTTGGTACTTTACACTCTGAAGGTGTTTCGCTAGCCGTTGCGGAGGTTTTCACCTCTCGAGGCGTAGGTACTTTACCCCCTCCTAAAAGGGACGAGTCCGGGTATAGGACTTTATGATATGCAATGTGTCGTGTGTGCGAAGGGACATTCAAACCTCTCTTTACCCATAAATGTACAATGAAACAAAAATTGTTAGTACAAATAATAAAAATCAAATAAATAAATAAATAAACAATTAAACACTTAAAGACCAATTTTTAAAACCTAATTTATCACAAGACTAATTTATGGCTTGGCTCTCAAGTGTCCCCAGTGGAGTCGCCAAACTGTCATAACGTGCCAAATACGAATTCAGCATGCTAGACGCAAATCAATGGAGTCGCCACTAATCATCTAATCTAGGTGTGATTAGTCACCTTTATGAATCTATCCTATTTAAAGTAATCCTAAGCTTGACTAAGGCACCTTAAAAAGAATAGGTTATGGTCTACTTTATCAGAACTAGGTTCGGGAGTACGGTTACGTGTGAGGAAGGATTAGCACCCTCACGACGCCTATCTAAGAGATAGTACCTAATTAGTCTTGTGATACCTAAAAAGTCTTAATTAATTGGTCTTGTCTATCCTATTTTCATTTTAATTATTAAAGTTAGAAATATCGGAAATTATTTTTTAGGTCTTCCTTCCATTCATTCTGGAGAAATTACTAAAAAATATTTCCTCACCTCGAGAGTATTCAAAAGAAACCATTCGTTCTATTGAAGAGGCTCCGTCGTCGGAAAAGTTAGAATTATTTAGCCAAGTTATTTCTCTTAAATTAATCTTCCAAAAATTATCCACATTTTATTAATGTTTGTTTTGAAAAATAAATTATGATTTTTAATATCGAAAATCATCTCTTAAAATATCCTTCCATTCGTTCTGGAGAATTTTTAAAAGAATTTTTCTCACCTAGAAATTTCTTAAAAGTCATCCATTCGAACTTTCTTGAATTTCATCATCGGAAAAAATCTTAATTTATCTTTCAATTTTAATTAAGCATTTATTATGGAAAATTAATTTGAGAAAAAGAAGTTGAAAATTAATTATTCTTAAAAAAAATAAATTTTTGATTTTTGTTGATATTGAAATTAATCTCTTAAAATATCCTTCCATTCATTCTGGAGAATTTTTAAGAGAAATTTCTCACCTAGAAATTTCTCAGAAATTAACCATTCGTAATTTCTTTGAATTTCATCCTTGGAAAAATCTCAATTTATTTATTTCAAAATATCTAATCATCATATAATAAATATACAATCATACCATACTTAATCACATGCTAAATATATAATCATAATATAATAAATATACAATCATACCATAATTAATCACATGATAAATATATAATCATAATATAATAAATATACAATCATACCATAATTAATCACATGATAAATATATAATCATAATATAATAAATAATATAATCATTCCATAATTAATCACATGATAAATATATAATCATAATATAATAAATAATATAATCATTCCATAATTAATCACATGATAAATATATAATCATAATATAATAAATAATATAATCATTCCATAATTAATCACATGATAAATATATAATCATAATATAATAAATAATATAATCATTCCATAATTAATCACATGATAAATATATAATCATAATATAATAAATATACAATCATACCATAATTAATCACATGATAGATATATAATCATAATATAATAAATAATATAATCATTACATAATCTTATAAAAAAGTCATGTCAATCTACACATTAATCATATAGACATCATAAAATAAATCAAATAATAATAAGAGAAACAAATTAAAAATATATAAAAAACTTTTGAAAGAACTAAAAAGCAATCAATTTCAAAGAACCAAAAGTAACAGATTTGAAAAAACTAAAACTAAAAAATAAGCAAACTTAAAAACGTGAAACGAAAAGCATATAAATGAAAGGAAATAAGAAATCAAAATTTAGCACCTGGGTCTGCTAGTAAACGGGAGATTCCAAATCTGTACTCCTATTTTACTTCTCTGAAATGAACAAAAACAATATGCTCGAACTGCCCGTCAAGCATCCAGTAGCAACGTCGTTGAAAATTCTCATTAAACTAATCGTGTGCATAGTAACAATGAAGAACATCAACGCTTCCAATCTTCAACTTTTCATGAGCTTTTTTGACAGTTTTTTCATTAGACAGTAACCTCCGAGATGCACTCTTAGCAGCTTTTTCTTTGAAACTTGAAACGCTCCCTCTGCTCAATGTATCGTCTCTCTGCCGGAGGTACGAGTCGGTCTAATAGTTGCTTTGAACCTATCAGGTGTGCCTCCGTGTGTTTTTCCAAAATTGTGTGTTTTCTGATGTGTTGCTTAGGTTCATTATATAGAGAAAGAAATTAAGTTCTACTCTATTTAGGAGTTTTCATCTGATCAAGAAGTGTATTCTGTTCCAATCACATTTTCCAGAGTCCTATTTCAATCCAAAAAAGAGATTCATTCCAACCCAAACTTGTTCTTTCATTTTTTTTTTCTGATTTTCTTTTAAATTTCGAAATTATCTTCTCTTTTTTTTTTTTTTCTTTTTTTTTATTTAATAAAAAAATTAGAGCCCGGATAAAATCTGGTGTCTACAGTCTTTATGGAAATCTCCCTGCAAATAGCAGCCTCTTCAACCTCCAAAACCTTCAATGGCTTGACCTTAGTTTCAACCAGCTAAATGGTTCTCTTGCTGCAAACACCACCCTCTTCTTCCTTCAAGGTCTCCAACGACTCAGCCTTGCTTACAACCAGTTCAATGGTTCCATCTCATCTGGTTTATTCAGTCAGTTAGTGAGTTTGACCCATCTTAATCTCTCTACTTGTCACCTATCTGGTTTAATCCCTTCTGATATCTCTCTCCTGTCAAAACTAGTTTCACTTGACCTCTCCAAAAACTTTGAGTTAACACTGGATACCCATGGTTTGGACATGCTTGCACATAACTTGACTGAACTAAGAAATCTTTTCCTCGATGGTGTAAACATGTCTAATGTTCAACCTACTTCCTTGCTAAACTTAACTTCATCTCTGCAGCATTTGAGTCTTAGCTGTTGTGATTTACAAGGGGAATTCCCAAGTGAAGTTTTCCGTTTCCCGAACCTTGAGTATCTTGATTTAAGCGGTAACTCTGGTGTCACAGGTTATCTCCCTCAATCAAATTGGAGCAGTCCCCTTAAGTTGTTAGAGCTTTCAAATTGTGGTTTTAGAGGGTCCATTCCTGCATCTCTAGGAAACCTCACACAAATCACTTCCTTAAATTTCTTTGGTAACAAATTTGAAGGACAGATCCCAGATTGTTTCGGAAGCTTAAAGAACCTAGCTGGTTCTTTAATGTTTTCTTCATGCAATTTCAGTGGTCCACTCCCATCAACAGTGTTCAACCTTACACGACTTGAACATTTAGATTTCTCAGATAATCTACTGGAAGGTCCCCTTCCGCAGCTAGTTGACGGGCTTCAACTTCTTGAAGATTTTAGCTTATCTAATAACTTAATAAGTGGTGAACTACCATCTTGGTTGTTTACTCTCCCATCTTTGCGAGTTTTAAATCTAGGCTATAACATACTCACAGGTCCAATCCCCAGAATTGAAAAGCCTAGTTCATTGCAACATGTTTATTTGATGGATAACAACCTATACGGTTCAATTCCAAGTTCTTCCTTTGATCTTGCAAATCTTGTTGAGCTTGATCTATCCTCAAACAACTTGAGTGGCATCGTCAAGTCAGATATGCTTTCAAAGCTGAAGCAGCTTCGGAAACTCGATGTTTCAAACAACAATTTACTATCATTGAGCAGCAATGGTAGTGATGGTAACCATACTTTCGATGCACTTGAGACCATGTCATTTTTTTCTTGCAACGTGAAGCAATTTCCAAGTTTTTTAAGAAGGGCGAAGAACTTGAAGTTTCTTGATCTCTCGTACAACCAAATTGAGGGCTCAATTTCAAAGTGGGAATCAGAAGGCTGGGAGAAACTGACCACTTTCAACATTTCCAACAACTTGATAACTAGTTTTGAGCAATATCCAGGGAAGAATCTTGAAATTATTGATATTTGTGGGAACCTACTCCAAGACAACCTTCCAACTGCACCACCTTCAGTGCGGACATTCTTGGTTGCACATAATCTAATGAAAGGAAATGTCCCTCCTTTCATTTGCAATTTGAGTTCTCTTGAAATTCTTGACTTGTCTAAAAACAGCTTGGATGGTATTATCCCAGCGTGCCTTTGGAATTTCAGTAGATCTCTCACGGTAATTAATTTGCAGATCAATAACTTGCATGGTGAAATCCCTGACTCCTTTGGTAATGGGGCTAATACATTGAGAAATCTTGCCCTTAATGAAAACCAATTGGAAGGGTTACTGCCACGATCGTTGATGAATTGCAGTTTCTTGGAAGTTGTAAATGTAGCAAACAACAAGCTAAGCGATACCTTTCCATATTGGTTAGGTGTGCTTCCAGAATTGCGAGTTCTTATCTTGCGATTTAACAGATTTCATGGTTCCATGCAAAATTTTGTAGCCACCAAATCTTTCTTCCCCAAATTGCAAGTAATTGATATCTCTCACAATGAGTTCAGTGGCCCCTTGCCAGCAAAATTCTTCCAAATTTTGAAAGCTATGGAAGTTGTGCCTAAAGAAGGATATGAGAATCCCTACACATATCTGGCAGATGGTAATAACAAATATTTTGTTGATCAGTATAGTGCGAATGTGACGACGAAGAGGTTGGAGATAAAGCTGGTGAAGATGTTGGCCATATTCACAGGCATGGACTTTTCAAGCAACCGATTCTATGGACTCATTCCTGAGGAACTTGGAAAACTTCATGCACTCCAAGTGCTCAACCTCTCTCACAACAACTTGATTGGGCCGATCCCACCATCACTGGGGAATTTAGCAGCACTCGAGTCATTAGATCTCTCATCGAACAAGCTTGGTGGTAGAATTCCTACCCAGTTGACAAATATGACATTTCTCGAAGTGTTAAATCTTTCGCAAAATGTTCTTGAAGGACCCATTCCCCGTGGGAAGCAATTTGACACTTTCGAGAATGATTCCTACAGCGGAAACTTGGGATTGTGTGGCTTCCCGTTGTCAAAGCAATGCGGCGACGATGAGAGACCTAAAGCACCACCAACGTTCAAGGAAGATGAAGGTTTTCTTAAAATAGCCTTTATTTGGAAGCTTGTAATGATGGGCTATGGATGTGGCATGGTCTTAGGACTCAGCACAGGATATATTGTGTTCACAACTGGAAAACCATGGTGGTTTGTGAGAATGATTGAGAGAGTCGGGCAAAAGCACGTTACAAGGAGGATTCGCAGGAATCGAGGAAGAAGAAACTAGCTACATCTTCATCCAATACACTCAGGTGAAAAACCAAAGTAACGTGCTTCTTTGTAAGTTATTAGATTCGATAATTTTGAATATATATAATATAAAAATATGACATGTATAATAAACATAAAAATATGATATATTTAATTATGATTAATATGATATATTTAATATATTTATTGAATCGTATTTATGTTTAAAATTTTGATATATTTAATAATTTATGTTGATTTTTTTTTTTTTCTTTTTCGCAGCGACAATCCCAAGTGAATCTGAACGAAGGTGGAACTTATGGTTGTATAATATTTGGGTTGCCAGAGTGTTCTTAGGGGATAGTTTGCTATACTTAATTTCTCAGCTTTGATAAGACGGGTGTTAGCATTTGTAAATTGTACTTATGGGCTTTTGTTGTAGTTACGTGCAGTGTATGATTGTGTTTTTCTTGTACTCTTTGTTCATCATGTGAGTGACTTTTAAAAATGAAGTGGGCCGACCCACTAATATATTATAGTGGTTCATAGTTGTATGAAAATCCGTGCCTTGTTGTGTTTCCCTTAAGTAATTTGTTTGAATTAAATTTCTCTTCTCTTCTCTTCTTTTATTTTATTTTATTTTAAAAGAAAGAAATTATTGTGCTCGTTAACTATTGGACTATTAGCATAGTTTCCCCGATGAGATTCAGCCAATTGACCAAATGACATTTCTAAATCAATTAAATTTTTATTATTATTATTATCTCCTTCACCAAATTACAATATCTGTCAAATCATGAAAAAAACTACTGAAAAAAAACTCTCTTCTTCTTTAAAAAAAAAAAACTTTTTTTAAGAGGAATTTAAATAGCGATAGTAATACGACGTTATGATTATTATTTTGTGATTTTTATTTTTTTCGTCGTCGATATTTATCACAATTGACTGCGATAACATTTATTACATTCAAAATTACGATAAATACGACGCAATCAAAAATATGTCTGCAACCGTAATTTAAATTTTTACTCTCCGAAAGAAAGATTTTTGTATTATGAATATCGTGGATTCTGCTCATATTTTTATAGTAGATTGAAAAAACTTATAAAATGTCTAGAATCGAAATCCTGGAGTTCCTTTCCATCAACTTTGAAAAGGTAAATGATAAGTAAAAAAGGATTCATCACTGTAAGATTATCCTGGAAAAAAATTTAATACGTTTTTCTTTTATCCTAGATTAGTATGAGAGCTCACTCGAGCATTTTCATGTTGTTTTCATCTCTAGAAAACGAGATTAACATGCTAGAAATCACTGATTATGCTTTTGTTTCATGATTATTTGTTTTTGAAACTTTTATGGATGATAATTGTAAATTTAGAAAAAGCATTTTACTAGGGTCTAATTTTCCTGTGATATAATGCTCACGTATGCCTAATAAAATCTGAAAATTTGAGTTTTATGTAACGAGCATTTGTGGAATTTTTTTTTTTTTTTGAAATTCTAAAGTCTAACTCAAAAGATCCAAAACTTTGTTTGTTTTTTCTCACATTTTTATGATTTTATATTAATGATTTTTATAACAGTAGAATCTTTGTTTGATAAAGTTTCATCAATAATGTAGACACCTAATTTTGTCTGGACATCTAAATCAGGTATTTTTTTTCTTCTTTCTAATGATGTTTTAGAATGCAAAAAAGTTCTTCTCATCCTGCAGGTGGTATTTCGAGACTTTGTTTAAGAGGACAAGCATGAAAAGTCAACTCCGAAAAAGTCAACTTCAAAAAGTCAACCACTAAAAAGTTAACCCTCATTCAAAATCAAGATTCAAAGTTTAATTGTACAATGGTGAAAGAATTTTGATAATCCGAGGTCTACAATGAAAGATATGAAGTTTGGAAGATGGGTTATGGAAATTCAATGGAAAGGAAACCCTAGTCCGATAAATTTGGGAAAAAGTGCTTAAACGATCAAATTGGTCGGAATTGGAGGTTCCGAATGGAATATAATCAATGACTACGGGTATTGGAGAAGTCATTTGGAAGCAAAACCAAAGGAATAGTCAATTCGGAAGAAAATCGAAAATTAGGGTTTTTGGTGAATTTTGACGAAATTGGGGAAAATTGTAGAAATGACCCGATTCGGTAAAATTAAAGCCCCTAATTGATGAGGAGTGAGTAAACAAGGATAGCCCAAGGCTCAGTTTGAAGTAATTCCGAGAAAAGAGCCGATTAGAGAAAAAAGGAAAAACGAGGAAATTCCCGATATTGGAAAAGAGGAAAAATAAAATCGGAGGAGAATTTGATCGTAAAAATTGGGTTTTCAGACCAACTCCAATTCAATATATAACAAAGGCCTGGAATTTTTTTTTGGAAATCGGACTTATTTTAAGTAAAACCGAGGTTTCGGGGGTTAAAGGGCAAATTTGGAAAATCCGCGAAAAATAGCAAATGAGCTCAGAAAATTACCAAAACTTTCAGATCTCAATCTTATGTCATTTGAAAGAGATAAGAGGAGAAAAATCCAAAATCAGAGCTCGTTTGCAAAATGGCAAATTTCGAGCCCATTAAGTTAGAATTCTAGAAGATAAATCCCGAAAAAATAGCAAATGAGCTTGAAAAATTATGAAAACTTTTATATCTCAATTTTAAATTATTTGGAATACATTGGCGAAGAAAAATCCAGAATCGGAGCTTGTTTGCAAAATGACAAATTTCGGGCCCACTAAACTGAAATTTCAAATGATAAATCTGGGAAAAATAGCAAATGAGCTCGAAAAATTATGAAAACTTCCAGATCTTAATATTAAATTATTTGGAAGAGATTGGCGAAGAAAAATCTGGAATCGGAGCTCGTTTGAAAAATGGCAAAAGTTCGGGTGCACTAAGGGCAATTTTGGAAGAAAAATCGGAGAAAAATAGCAAATGGCCTTGAAAAATTATGAAAACTTTTAGAACTCAATTTTATATTATTTAGGAAGTATTGGAAAAAGAAAATTCAAATTTGGAGTCCGTTTGCTATTTAATCAAGTTTGGAGGGTTAAAGTGTAATTTTATCGAAGAAACCAAGGAGGGCCCTTTTTGCAATTTTAAAAATAGAGAGAGGGCTGGAAGTTGAAGGGCCACTCGGCCAAGCCCATGAGGAGAATGAATTTTGCTGAGTTCTTTCATCCAATGGCCAAAATTGGATAGTAAGGTAGTTATTTTTTTAATCAAGCCTTTGTAATTGTGCCACATGGTCAAATGAATGAAGAGGAAGGATGTCAACATTATGGTTACATATTTTAGACCAGCTGTATTTGTTAGGGGCTGATCACTTAATCAAAGGGTGGTAAATTCACATTTTAAGCATATTTGATTAGTGGCCTTTGGATCAAATTAGCTAGGAAAAAAACGACAACATCCTTCACCAAAGGAGAGACCATTCAACTACCATTTAGGGGGAGGGTTTTCATTTTGCTAAGGGTTCTTTTGGCTGATATCTTTTCATTTAGGAGCAAATAGCTAAGTGTATAAAAGCAAAGAAAATTGAGAAGAGAAGAAAAAGCTTGAAAGATAGCTTTGGAAGGTAGCCTTTTGGCACCTAACTCTTGTATTTTCTTTCTTTTTCCATGCTTAATTTGCTGATTTTCCTTGACCTTTTGTGATTTCTTGTTGTTTTTGGTTATGAAATAAAGGTTTAAAACTTCTTTTCAAGGCTCCTATCTTAGGCTTTCATGAAAAATCAAAGAAAAAACAAATTTTTTTTACCCATTTTCATGTTGGCGAAATACTACCCTCCTTGTGCATGTCTTGTGTTTGATTTATTTTCCATGATGGTTGTGATATATTGGCTTGTTTTGATGTTCTAGTTTTTTAAAATAATCAAGATATGGAGCTTGTTTTTAGCCTTCTTTACTTACTTACTATTATTTTGCTAATTTTATCATTTATTTTCATGTCTACTTACTTTGTTTGTTATTTTTAATTTTCTGTTTTCACCATGTTAAGTTGTTCATGCTTTGTGTTATTGCCATACTATGTGTTTGTGTATTTTCCTAGCTACATCTTTGCATTTGCATCATTTTTGTTTGGTCTAACATGTTTCCTTTTAAGTCTTGTATATACTATGCCATGTGTTTGTGTTATTACCATGCTAGAATTTCACATGTTCATTAAGTGTCCATTTGGCTACCACTATGTTTTTGCCTTGTGTGTGCATTTTTATCTTGTTTAGTTGACATGCTTGAATCTCTATGCCATGATATTGTGTATTTGATTTACTATGCCATGTGTTTGTGTTATTGCCTTGCTAGGATTTCATCATATGATTTAGGTGACCATTCGGCTAGCATGTTTTTTTTTATTGTCTTGTGTTTGCATTTCTATCTTGATTATGTGACTACCATGTTTTCATTCATACTTTGCATCTTTATGCCATGTGATTGTGTTTTTGGTTGTGCCATGTTCATGCATTAGTATTAGGTTCATTTGGTCATTATATGTTCATGTTACTTTCATGCATATTTTATGTTCATATTAGGCCTTAGGTTATTTTGTATTTCCATGCATGGTTCCATGTCCATTAGGTCTAGGTCACCTTTGTATGCCATACACTTTTCCATGCTATTTAGGTCTTAGATCATATTGGTATTTCCATGCATTTTCATGCTCATTAGGTCTAAGTCATCTTTGTATTGCCATGCATTTCATGTATATTAGGTCTAGGTTTGCATTAATTGCCATGCACAATTTCATGTTAGGCATTAGGTCATCTTTTATGCCATGCATTTTCTATGTCATTTAGGTCTTAGATCATGAATTTCATGCATTTAACTTGCTGTTTGTTCATGCATTTCATATCATCCCACTTGATTTTTGACTTAAGCCAATCAATGGCTCAAAGCCCTTGTGAAAGATTAAGAAGTTGTCAAGTTGGATTTTCTACCTTTGTGATTTTTTTCCATTAGGCAATCCTTGTCCAAATTTTTAGCAATTTTTACCACTGTTTGTAGGATCTTAGAGGAGTCTCTAATATTTTTACTCTGATTTTTGAGTGATTTTATCAAAGGTTTAAAAATCTTTTTTGTCTAAACAGTTTTTCACCCAGTGTTCTGAATTTTATGATTTTTCTAGTAGGTCATCCTTAGTCTAAAAATTAAGAGAATTTTTTCCCATAGAGTTTGACATGTTCTAAGTCTCCCATAATTTTTTCATATTTTTTTTTGAAATTCTAAAATTAGTAAAAAAATCCAGTTTAAAACTGGACAGAAAAGTCAGATTTGATTTCAAGAAGAAAATAATTTAAAAACTTAGCTACTATCCTAGGTTGATTTCTAAGTCATTTTAATCCTAAAAAATGATTTTATAAAGCTCGGGTCAAGGGTGGTCAAGTCCAAGTTTTCAAAATTAGGAAAATAGAACCTTTTTCAAAGGGGTTTCAGCCATGGTATTTTTTCTTCCAAAAAAAATTTGTTTTCAAACCAATCACAAAGTATTTTTGATTTAGAAAATTTAATTTGATGTCTTTTCCTATAAGGTAGTTGGATATCTTTTTAGATATATAGATTTCCTTATTTAAAGAAAAAATACACTTTCATGTATTGCATTTTTCATGTTTATGCATATTGTATAATATATGATTTTTGCTATGAATATTTCTATGACTATGTTATTGTTTTGATTTATATTCATGGTGTTAAATTGATTGTTATATGGTTGTGAATATTCTATGTTATCCTATGCTTTTTGCTTAGTAATTTATTTTTGTCACATCATTTAGGATTTATTATGTTCATACATTTTTTATTTTATTTTCATACATATTTCATGATAGTATTATTTTATGTTTTCATATCATTTCATGTCATTTAGAATATGCCATGTCATTTAGAATATACCATGTCACTTAGGTTATATATCATGTCATACTATGTCACTTAGGTTATATCATGTCATTTAGAATATACTATGTCACTTAGATTATATCATATTATTTAGATTATATTATGTTATACATGTTCATATTTTTTAAAATGTTTTGAATAGATAATAGTTTTAAATAAAATAAAGTTATTCCCGAATTAAAATAATTCATGAGTTCTCCTCTGGGTTGCCGGGGAGGATATCATCAATTATCATTAATAAAGGAATATCTTCTTTAAAACGAGAATGATTCGGAAAATTTTCTAAATAAATAAAAATTTCTATATTTTGCCGTGTTTGTCGGGGAATATAGAAAAATTTTGAATTAATAAATTATGGATCATTTTCAATTAAAAATGGAATTATTTTTCTTTAAATTAGGAATTATTTTGAAATGCCAAATTTAAAACCGACTTTTTATCGAGACTTGAGATAACACACGATTAATAAGGTACCGTTTTATACTGGCGTTGTGGGGGTGCTAATCCTTCCCCGCACGTAACCGACTCCCAAACCCGTTTCTTTGATTTCTCTGGTTTAAAAACGCAGACTTGAAATTGGTTTTAAAAATGTTTTAATTAATTTTAAAATATTTTACAAAACCGGTTTTAATAGGTGGCCGATCACACTTAGCCAAAAAAGATTGGTGGCGACTCCATGTATTTTTCGAGTTTGTTTCTGAACCCTCATTTTATTTCAAGAGGAATTAAGTCGTCTTTTTCTCTGTTTCCCCCAATGTCACACTTAACGAAAAAAGTCTCACGATGAGACTTGTTATTTTTTAGGTTGCGACAGCTTGACGACTCCGTTGGGGACTTTTAGAGAGTCAAGCCTAGAATTAGTCGTGTGTTATCAAAGTCTCAATTTTGTTGATTTTTAATTGGTATTTAATTTTAATTCCCATTTTTTTTAAATAAGGAGAATTTTGAAAATAATTAAATGTTTTTAAATATGTTCAAATTCATTCACATGCATTTTATTATTGTTCTCAAGTTATTTAATGTTGTATGTTATAATTGCTTGTTGGTTAATGCGTTACACTATTATTGAATGTTCTTTTAATAAATTATTGAGGCAGTTAGAATAAGGATTATAGAATAGGTGGTAAAAGATTTGTTGTTCCTCCTCACACACTACACGTGCATTTGCATAACATGAGCTCTATGTCCGAGTTTCTTCCCTTTAAGTGGAAGTAAAGTGCCTATGCTTCATGTGGCAATAACCTCTGCATAAGCTAGCGAAACACTTTCGGGGTGCCAGATTACCTACGCTTCGTGTGGCAATAGCCTCCATATAAGCTGGGGAAATGAACTCTAACGAATTGAACTCACTTTTATCGAGGTGCCTTACTAGCCTTCATAGGTGACAGTGAAGAACAATTCGAGGCCTTTTAGAACTTCTTTCACCCACATATAGTGAACCATAGAGCCAACATAGGCGAAGCCCTGCCGAATTTTTGATAGATATACCGAAGTTAGAAACACTTGGAGGCACATTTCTAACCTTTTGTTACCTATTTTACATTCTGAATAGGTATTATAGATCGGGAAACGATGTACGTACATCGTCCATAATAAGTATGATAATCTGACCCAAAGGCACCGTGATGCCTAAATAAGTAAATACTGTCGGGGCACATGTTCATTAACTTTTTCACTTTGCATTGATAATTTTACCATTTTACTTGCTTTGTTTCTTTTTTCAACCCATCATTTGTAACAATACTGAAACCTAGTGTTTTTAGGTTGTTTGAAAATTCTTCTTTTTATACCTTACTTTTTTTAGGTATTTCTAAAAACAAAGAAAAAGAGTTTTCATATAAAAAAATTTCTTCTTTGGAAAAGAGAATAAAAAGTGATATTAGGATATTCTTTTCCTTGATTCTTTCATTTACTTTTTTGCATAAACATGCATATTATTTAAGCAATTGTATATGTGAAAGTTCATCTCCTCAAGCATCTTTGCAGTTTATACACTTCATGCATTAATCATCATTACATTCATGCACATAAGAATAGAGCATGTACATTCATAATTGTATTCTTGATCTCATGATAATAATGTCATTTTCATTTGCATGAAAGGGGTTCGAGATATGAGGAATGAATTGGAGGAACGATTGGGTGCTTTGGAATGCAATCAAGAGGGATTTGGACATGAAATTCGGGAGTTGAAAGAACAGCTTGTCAAAATGATGAAAATGGTTAAGAGGGAATTTTCTCAGGGTTCTTCATCACTTTTGGATCAACCAAAACCATTAGGTCCAGAACATACAATCCTGCGCTTGTCAGTGCCACAAAGGTTTGAACTCTGATGAAATTATAGACAATATCGTAAAATGATTAAGCCAGAGAGCCTGATACCAAGGACAGAAACCTCAGATCCCAAACAGTCCCTACAATTTGTCCTAGGTCTAAACCAGTATCCTCACCCTACTATGGTCCAATTGTCCACAGGGATGACCAATACGGGATCCCTGGGTCCTACACCATACCACCAATTCGCAATTCGTACTTTTGCCCTCATCAACCACCTCATCAAACAACCAGGATAAAAACTTCAAAATGTGTGCAACCTTTAAAGGTTCCGTGTCCAAATCCATACCCTCGCCTTACTATTATTCCACCACCTTTCAGGCAAGTACTCCTGTTCGAGCTTTAAAGTCACCATCAAATGCCCCAACTCCTAGGCCATGTGTGACTGAGAAACAACCCAAGAACAAGACCCAAAGGCATTTTGAACCCATTCCAATCAGCTACCAAGAGCTTTTGCCTATGTTGGTTTGAAATCACCTAGTTGCTAATGTGCCATTGAAACCCCTATCACCACCATATCCCAAGTGGTATAATCCGAATGTAAGATGTGATTATCACTGTGGAACTGTTTGATTATCACTGTGGAACTATTGGGCATAGCATTGAGCACTGCATTGCACTCAAGAACAAACTACAATCTCTTATAGATGCCAAGTGGTTGGATCCAATGACACTGATTGATAGAGGACTGGGAGAATGTAATAAGGATTGGGAGATTTACGGCAATGATGTAGAAGGACTTCGGTCTGATATAATGTAGTAGGATTTTGCTTTTTCAGTAGCCGGCTTTTATAGCCTTAGGATGCTAGGAAAAATAAAGTGCTTGTAAAGAAGTTTTAACCACGGCTCAGATTTTGTAAACATGGTTTATCCATTGTGAACATTGATATGGGAATGAATTGGTTATGCTTCAAATTTATGAGATGTTGATGATTATCTTTCTCCGATTCTTATTTCCTCCGTGATATCTTCCCCTTTGCATTTTGTATCCGATCAATTATTTGTCATACCATACATTTCATTCATACATGCATCTTGGTGGCATGAGGTTGTATTCATGACAAACATAGTCAGTGTAGACACCTAATTTTGTTCAGACCCCTAAATCAGGTACATTTTCTTCCTAAATTGATGTTTCATAATGCTAAAAGGCTTTTCTCATCCTGCAGGTGGTACACCGAGACTTAGTCTAAGAAAGCAGACAGAAAAAGTCAAACTCAAAAAAAATCAACCTCGAAAAAAGTCAACCTCAAAAATGTCAACTACTGAAAAAGTCAACTCACTTTCAAAATCAAGATTTGAGGTTCAATTGAAAAACGGTGAAAGAATTTTGATAATCCGAGGTCTACATTGAAAGATATATAGGTCGAAAGTTGGGTTACGGAATCTCAGTAGAAAAGAAACCCTAATTCGGGAAATTTGGGGGAAAGTGCTTAAACGATCAAATTGGTTGGAATTGAAGGTTCCAAATGAAAGATAAGCACTGACTATGGGTAATGGAGAAACTACTTGGAAGAAAAACTGATAGAAAAGTCAATTCGGAAGAAAATCGAGAATTAGGTTTTTTTTATTTGGTGGATTTCGGTGAAATTTGGAAGAATTACAGAAATAGCCCGATCTGGTAGATCTAAAGCCCTTAATTGATGAATAATGATTAAACAAGGATAGCCCAAGGCTCAGTTCAAAGAAAATCTGAAAATCAGACTTGTTTTGACCAAAACCAGGTTTCGAAGGCAAAAGGGCAAAATTGGAAAATATGGAAAAAATAGCAAATGAACTCCAAAAATTTTAAAAATCTGCAAATCTCATTTTAAAATTATTTGGAAGAGATTGGCGAAAGAAAATCTTGGTTCGGAGTTCATTTGCAAAATGGCGAAATCCCGAGTCCCCTATGCAATAATTAAAGTAGATAAATCCCGAAAAAATAGCAAATGAGTGATGGAGACTCAATTAAGAGTTGTAAACCCAAGTGCAGGTTATGTTCAAGTAATAAATTCTCGGGTGTCCGAGGTCGAACCACAGGGAAGCGTATTAGTAAGTATAAGTTTATAAATATATAAGACAAAGAAAGTAAACAAGATATTAGGGAATCAACAACAAAATAAGATAAACAAGATATTAGAGAACAAAATAAACAAAATATAAAAGAAATTAAAAAAAACAATAAGAAAAGATGTTGAGGTTAGAGAATCCACTCTTGGTGTTATGCTAAGATTAATCTTGTTTTATTACACAATTGAAATCCACACATAAAGGAGGTTCCAATCGGAAGGTTTAGCAATTCAGTCCAAATTGTCCAACGTCCATAGCATATGATATTATGTTCATTTGGTGTCCTCAAAACTCATAAAAAGAGTCCAAGCATTCCTTATGCCAAGGTATATGTCTACAACAAATCAAGGTTATGAAACCAAGCATTTACTGTGCCATTTTCATTGTCAATAATGAATCAAGATCTCTACTTTGCAAGTATGATTTTAAACCAAAAGAAAATATTATCTATACTAGTGTTTATAAATGATGATTCATTTTAGCTCATGTTTAAGAGACTAACCTTAGCATTTACCAAAAGCTTCACCTCATCACCTCAACAATATGATTAGCAACACATACTAGATATGAATAAAATGAAAAGAAATGTAAGAAGCATAAGTAAATAAAGAAAAAGAAAACTAGAGAAAGGAAAGAAGAAGAAAACTTAGAGAATTTTATTACAATTGCTAATATCCTACCAATGTATCAATGTTGCTCATCCAAGGCCCTCTATTTATACACATTTTGGAGAGCTAAATGACAAGAGACAAGCTTTATAAATTTCAAAGGTAGGTATAATAGGTGGGTGCATTTTTCTAACAATTTTCGTCATATTGTATGACAATTCTGATCAGCCAGCTTGATGGTTGATTTTGTCAATGTTGGAGGCTCGATCTGATCAAATGGTCTTCTAGAAAAATATACCCCTACCAGTTACGGATCCATAGCCGTTGGAATCAGATCATTTGCTCATGTGGATCGGAAGATATGGTCAAAATACCAAAACAGGTCAGCACAGACGTCATTGCACATCAGCCAACTTGATGGTCGATTTCGCTAGGGAAAACGACTCCGTTTCAAGAAGTGTAAAACATGAAAAAGATAGATATGCCTCTTAAATTTGCACTGTAAAAAATTCAGCCTTATTGCTTCAGTGAAACTCCAGATATAGCTGATATGGAAAAAGGTGTCGGAACTGGAACTGAACTGGATTTGCCCTTAATTCTTGATTTAACCTAGTAATCTGAAATCACTCAAAGAAACTCGTGAAAAACACCAAATTACATAAAAACATAAAATATCATAAACACAATTAGACTAAGCAATAATAACTCGTATTTGACACAAAACAATAATAAAACATAACTAAAAACTATATAATTATACGAGTTATCACACCCCCACACTTAGATTGTTGCTAGTCCCTAGCAACGACTCAATAAAAATAAAATAAGAAAATCTAATCTAATCCATTTTCGTAGGAAATCACGGTGGCACTTAGCATGTGACACAAGCCTTTAAACCCCTAGGTGTCCCTAGTGGACGAGTTTAGTCTCGTGAGGGTTTGCTATAACGATACCCACAAACATTGAAAAACTAAAATATAAGTAAACTACATACACTAAAAATATTTACTCCTAATCCTTTCAATATAAATTAGAGACAATCTTTGAACAAGTCTTATAAACTAATCAATAGCTCAAAGAATTTCACAAAAATTCATGCTTGAATGTAAATAAATGCGTTAAGCCAATATTAACATAACATATTTCAATCAAAATAGTGCATATTCAACTTAATCCCAACTTCTCACTATACTCTCATGATTTTCACTCTTTAAAGTAGTGGTAAAGTGTTTACACTCAATCAATCTCATGAAAACAGTTCTACCATATGCTTGCTTGTCCACCTATTCTCCACTATTTAGATCATACAACTTCATAAATCAAGAGGTCTTTTTTCAAGGTTGTAATGGGGCCAAAGGGTTATAATGTGGTTAAAGAACAAAAGGATAAAGATATCACAAAGGTTCCAAAGAGTTCATAGAGTTTAGAGACATAATAAGATCATACAAATAAAACTTCTCAAAACTCTTATAAAGCACATAATAACATAGGCTAAATATTCATGTTGAGCCTTTGCTTCATTCTAACCAACTTTGTAACATCTTTTTCTTTACTTTAACTAGAAGTTCAAGAGAAGATTTTTTTTTTTTTTTTTTAATATGGGAATGTATTTGATGCACCCAAAAGAGTGTATCTTATTTAACCTTGCACTAAAAAGATCAATTGTAAGTATAGTAGTTAGCAAGGGTCGAGTCCTCAGGGATTGGGTTTTAGTTTATAAGTTGATAGTTTAAAACTTAAATTCAAGAACAATAAAAGAAAAGGGGTTTTTGAAATCAGATTTAAACTAAAGTAAATAATAAGAATAAGATGCAAGGCGGTATAACCAGCCAATAAAAATATATATACTAAATTAGGCGGTATAACCAGCCAATAAAAATATATATACTAAATTAGGCGGTATAACCAGCCAATAAAAATAAAACAAAGTTAATATACAAATTAGGCGGTATAACCAGCCAATAAAAATAAATATACTTTTAAAAATAAGCAAACTAGAAAAGTAAGAAAACAAGTAAGTAAGAAGAATCAAATATGAAAAATATGGTTAAGGTTTCATTCTCCACCACTAGACATCATTAAGAATCAATTTCAGATCTATCAATATCAACCAACTATCAAAGTTAACAACCGTAGATAACAACAAGCTCTGTTACCCCAATCTTTCCTTAGTTTGTCGTTAAATAGAACAAGCTCTCTATTTAATCTCTAACCATTAAACAACCTAGAATAAGCTCTCTAAATTCAATTTAATGGCAGCTTTATGATGAGAAAGATAGGTTGATCTAAGCAACAAACACATAAGCTCGGATTGTTCAACTTAGGTTATGTTCCACTTTGCAATTATTGAAAACTTGACCATAATCATTAATCACAAATTGCCACTTATGAATAGGAAATCAAGACAATTACACGGATCAAGACTCCTAAACTAGCAATAGATAATTATCAAGATCTATCTAGTTGTACACCTAAATAAATCAAGACAACATCATGAACAATTCTTGTAGAAGAACATAAGCAACTTTGATAGAAAATTAATGATAGATAGAATCTGAAAATCAATCACAAAACATGTCTAGGGCTTTGAAATCACCCTTAACCAAATAGAAGTTTAGCCTAGCATAGGCATTATAAACATAAAATTAAATAGAATCTAAGAAGAAAATAAAAGAAAGAAAGAAGAAGAAGAAGAATATTAATTATCCAACCTCTTGCTCTTTCTAAAGAAAAAGAAAACTAGAGAAAAGAAAGAAGAAGAAAACTTAGAGAATTTTGTTAAAATGGCTAATATCCTACCAATCTCCAATATGATCCCTTACAATCATCCAAGGCCCTCTATTTATACACATTTTGGAGGGCTAAATGACAAGAGACAAGCTTTACAAATTTCAAAGGTAGGTATAATAGGTGGGTGCATTTTCTAACAATTTTCGTCATACATGACGATTTTGATCAGCCAACTTGATGGTCGATTTTGTCAATTTTGCAGGCCTTATCTGATCACATGGTCTTCTAGAAAAATGTTACCCTATCAGTTACTGATCCATAGCCGTTAGAATCAGCTCATTTTATGATGTGGATAAGAAGATATGGGCAAAATACGAAAACAGGTCAGCACAGACGTCATTGCACATCAGCCAACTTCATGGTCGATTTCGCTAGGGAAAACGACTCCGTTTCAAGAAGTGTAAAACATGAAAAAGATAAATATGCCTCTTAGCTTTGCACGGCTACAAATTGCAGCCTTATTGCTTCAGTGAAACTCGAGATATAGCTGATATGGAAAAAGGTGTCGGAACTGGAACTGAACTGGATTTACCCTTAATTCTAGTAATCTGAAATCACTCAAAGAAACTTGTGAAAAACACCAAAATACATAAAGATCATAAACACAATTAGACTAAACAATAATAACTCGTATTTGACACAAAACAATAATAAAACATAACTAAAAACTATATAATTATACGAGTTATCACACCCCCACACTTAGATTGTTGCTAGTCCCTAGCAACGACTCAATAAAAATAAAATAAGAAAATCTAATCTAATCCACTTTCGTAGGAAATCACGGTGGCACTTAGCATGTGACACAAGCCTTTAAACCCCTAGGTGTCCCTAGTGGACGAGTTTAGTCTCGTGAGGGTTTACTAGAACGATACCCACAAACATTGAAAAACTAAAATATAAATAAACTACATATACTAAAAATATTTACTCCTAATCCTTTCAATACAAATTAGAGACAATCTTTGAACCAGTCTTATAAACTAATCAATAGCTTAAAGAATTTCACAAAAAATCATGCTTGAATGTAAATTGTTTGAGTTAAGCCAATATTAACATAACATATTTCAATCAAAATAGTGCATATTCAAACTTAATCTCAACTACTCACATGGGATACCCTCATGATTTTCACTCTTTAAAGTAGTGGTGAAGTGTTTACACTCAATCAATCTCATGAAAACAGTTCTACCATATTCTTGCTTGTCCACCTATTCTCCACTATTTAGATCATACAACTTCATGAATCAAGAGGTCTTTAATCAAGGTTGTAATGGGGCCAAGGGGTTTGTAATGTGGTTGAAGAACAAAAGGATAAAGATATCACAAAGGTTCCAAAGAGTTCATAAAGTTTAGAGACATAAAAAGATCATACAAATAAAACTTCTCAAAACTCTTATAAAGCACATAATAACATAGGCTAAATATTCATGTTGAGCCTTTGCATCATTCTAACCAACTTTGTAACATCTTTTTTTTTTTACTTTAACTAGAAGTTCAAGAAAAGTTTTTTATTTTTATTTTTAATATGGGAATGTATTTGACAATGATCCCTTTCTTTTTCTCTTGACTTTTTTCTTTCTTTTCCCCCCACACTTATTTCTTGTTTCTAACCCAAATTTTCAATAAATCTTCCTTGTCTTTGCAACTTGTCTCAAAACATGCTAATTCATCTTTGGAACAAAGGTAAAGATATAAGTATATTTAGGTTAGGGACAAGTTATGGTTACCAAAGAGATAGCTTATTCAATGTAGGCTCAAATTGGTTCACTAAGGGTGTGTTCTCTTGGAACATTAATAATGGATGGCTGTTTGGCTCTGGTTATAATCCTAATGCCTCTATCATATTCATGTTGTCACATGTATCAATATAGTCTCAAACGGTTTAAAGCAAGTTCTAGAGAATCATGTAATCATAAGAGCACTCAAGAAAGAAATTAGATTGATTTGTATAATGCATCAATCATTATAGGCTCAAAAACTCACAAGGATGATTATACAAGTCAGATTAAGTCTAAACATGCTTCTTTCTCAATCAACATATCATATTAACATTGGCTCATAAAAAGGTTGACATCAAGCTCAATTCTCATGAAAATCTTCTCACTAATAAATATGTTTTAGACTTATGCAATTCATATCTCATCATTGTATTAAAAAGGAACTAAAACTCAAAAAAAAAAATAATAATAATAATAAAGACTCATAAAAAAAAAAAAAAATAGTAGACAAAATAAAAGAAATCCTAAATCATTCCCCCCACACTTAATTCTTACATTGTCCTCAATGTAAGTCTATTAACTCAAATGAAAGAATCATGTGTAAGAGAAAAGAACTAATAACATAAGAATAGGAAAAGCTAAGACTCAAAACAAAACAAACTCATGCAACCTGAATAATCTTAAAATACTAAACAAAAATTAACAAGTAAACATAAAAAGATTAAAATCAAACTGACAAGGTGTGTCTCAAGTCTCCCTTACTCAGACCTTGTTCAGAATGAATACTTCTAAATTGCTTAAAACACAACAAACTATTTTTTTTTTTTTGAAAAGAAGAAATCAAACTGACAAGATATGTCTCAAGTCTCCCTTACTCAGACCTTGTTCAGAATGAATACTTCTAAATGGCTTAAAACACAACAATTTTTTTTTTTTTTTTTAAATTAGCAAAATATGTCCCTTACCCCCTACTAAAATATGACATTGTCCCCAATGTCAAATTTTAAAGGTAGAATTTAGGAGATATTACCTGCAGAGGTTGCTAACCACTTATTATAACTGAGACACAACAAGCAAAATGTTAGATAATGTCACAAAGACAAAGTGCAATCCACTCCTTGCTCGTCCATATCTCTTTTTCTTTTTCCGAGCGTTTGCGAAACAACCGTAGCAGATAAACACTCATAAGCTTGGAGCTTTTTAAGTAAATCTTCAATGGTTGTAGCAGAAATTATGGTTCTCCTTGCCTCTGAAAACATGAATCCATTATCCACAGCATTATCTAAATATGAAAGCAAATTACTAAAATAACCATTAATATTAAGCAAACCAATGGGTTTCTTATTTGTGACCAAAGATGACCAAGAAGCCACGCAAGCTATTTCTTCCAATGTACCCAGACCTCCTGGTAAAGCAATGAATGCATCGGCAGAATGGTACATGATTGTCATCCGTTCAGGGATACTCCAGACTTGTATTTCCTTACCCACGGTAGGTCCACAAAAACTTGTGAATAGTTTTGGCACGATTCCTAGAACTGGACTTCCTCCGGCGTGTGCTGCTGTAGCGACTGCTCCCATTAAACCCGTACTACCGCCTCCATAAATCAAGTGGATCTTTTGTTGGGCAAGTATTACTCCAACTCTTATGGCTTCATCAGCGAATATGTTATTTTTCCCTGGATAAGCACCTCCAAAGACACAAATTTTTTTAATGCGCTGGGATGAAGTACTTTCCATTTTTTTTTTCTTCGAGTGCCTGAAAGAGAATGAGTACATGGTGTAATATATAGAGGACTCAGTAGTGAATCAGACAAGAGTAATAATGTCGCCGAAAGTGTATCTGACCTGTCAGAAGAAAATGTTAACCTAACAAAAGATTTTTGCGTGATTTCAGGAAGAAAATCAAAAAGAGAAGAAAAAATCAACCGTAAAAGACAAATAAAATAAAAAAACGAGAATAATTACACAAATCGAACAACACGTAAATTAAACCAAAATAAAGTTATTGCAAATCAAACCAAAAGCTGAGAAGTCATTTATTGTAGTTGTGATTGTGGCTCACATCTTCCTCTGGTTTTACGTCCAGAAACGGCTTAAACGCCTTCTATGAGTCGAGGATATGCTTCCCATCCAGTTTTCTTACAAGCTGGCAAACAGGGTCTTTTAACATCAGATTCCCAAGATGTTGCCATTCCCTTTGGAATTGCGGCCATAAATCAAGAATTTCTCTTTGTACGTCTCCACTAGGATGCGTCTCAAGAGAAAGTTGGATATTACCCAAATTCTCCTTACTCAGTCCATCCTTAATGAATTCAATTTTATCATCTCGATTAGAGGATGGAATCCCAATAGAACGACATTTACCGTTACACGTCCATCGTGCACATTTGTGGCAATTTGAACTCATGCGCTTTGCTCGTCGCTTATTTGCAAAAGTGCTTCTACCTGTACCTGGTAAATGCAAAACAGGAAGATATTCATCTTCACGTACCTTGGCTTCAATTATCCAACGTATGTCGTCAGGAATCCCTTTGTGCATAAGCATTCTTAATCTTTCAAGTCGAACTTGGTAAAGCTTCAGTAAAATATTTCGAGGAAAAGGAGGAAATCGTTTCTGCAATCTTGTGAGAATATCATCCATCCTGAAAAAAAATGAAAAAAATGAAAGAGAAATTGGAAGAGAAATTTATATACAATATCAGTTTTGTGGGTAGCTGATGGAACCGATTTAAATAATCACGGAGTACCGTTATCCGCCATTTAACCGGGGTTAAAAAAATAAATTAAAAATTATATTTACATCTTGTAAGAGAAAAGAACTATTAAACAAAAGAAAAGAAAAACAATAAAAGATAGAATGATGGAGAGTAAGGAATATGCAAATCTGATATAATAGATGCTCTCCATCCTTTTGGGTTGCCTCCCAAGAAGCGCTTGGTTTATTGTCCTCAGCCTAACTTAGACCCATGCCATTATTATTCAACATACTTTGGCTCAAAAAGTGGAAACTCCTCCACATCTTGTATTGGAAAGTTCTCATAGTAAGGCTTCAATCTATGACCATTCACTTTGAATGCCTTATCTGTTTTTGGGCTTTGGATTTCAACTGCACCATGAGTAAATACATTAGTAATAACAAAAGGTCCAACCCAACGAGAACGTAACTTACCTGGATATAACTTAAGGCGTGAATGGAAGAGAAGAACTTTTTGTCCAACAACAAATTCTTTTCTTGATATCATCTTGTCATGGAATGCCTTAGTCTTTTCCTTGTAAATCCTAGAATTCTGATAGGCATCATTCCTTATCTCCTCTAATTCTTGTAGGTCAAGTTTTCTTTTCTTTCCTATCTCATCCATCTCCATGTTGCATTGTTTGATAGCCCAATATGATTTATGTTCCAATTCAACCGGAAGATGACAAGGCTTACCATAAACAAGTCGATAAGGAGACATACCAATGGGTGTCTTATATGCTGTCCTATAAGCCCAAAGTGCATCATCAAGTCGTGAACTCCAATCCTTCCTATTTGGATTAACTGTCTTTTCAAGGATGGACTTAACTTCTCGGTTTGACACTTCAGCTTGCCCACTAGTTTGAGGATGATATGAGGTGGAGACCTTGTGTGTGATGTTATACTTCCTCAAAAGTGCTTCTATAGTCCTATTGCAAAAGTGAGTACCTCTATCGCTGATTATGGCCTTTGGCGTTCCAAACCTAGCCAAGATGTTAGTCTTGACAAAATCTGAAACAACTTTAGAGTCATTAGTCCTAGTAGATTTTGCTTCCACCCACTTTGAAACATAATCAACGGCAAGTAAAATATAAAGATTACCAAAAGAAGGAGGAAAAGGTCCCATGAAATCCATGCCCCATACATCAAAAATTTCAACAATAAGTATTGGAGTTTGAGGCATTTGATTTCTAGCACCTAAGTTACCAGTTCTTTGGCAACGATCACATGACTTGCAAAAGAGGTATGCATCTTTGAATATGGTAGGCCAATAAAATCCAGAATCAAGAACTTTCATGGCTGTTCTTTTGGATCCAAAGTGTCCTCCACATGCATAAGAGTGACAAAAGGTGAGAATAGATTGAAATTCAGTTTCGAGTACACACCTTCTTATAATCTGATCGGAGCAATGCTTCCAAAGGTAAGGATCATCCCATATGTAGTATTTGGCATCACTCTTGATCTTATTTCTTTGAGCTTGTGTCAACTCTTGTGGCAACTTCTTGGTAACTAAGTAATTAACAATATCAGCATACCAAGGAGTTGTTGTTCTTATAAAAAGAAGTTGCTCATCCGGAAAGTTCTCATTCAAGGGTAGTGCATCATCTTCATGAACTAAACGGCTAAGATGGTCCGCAACCAGGTTGTCACTACCTCTCTTATCTTTTATCTCCAAATCAAACTCTTGTAAGAGAAGTATCCATCTAATCAACCTTGGTTTGGCCTCCTTTTTAGTGAGTAAGTACTTAAGGGCTGCATGGTCAGAAAATACAATTACTTTAGTACCAATTAAATAAGATCGAAATTTTTCTAAAGCAAATACAACAGCCAAAAGTTCTTTTTCAGTAGTGGAATAGTTCAATTGAGCATCATTAAGAGTTCTTGAGGCATAATAAATGGCATGTGAGGCTTTGCCAACCCGTTGGCCCAAAACAGCTCCAATGGCATAGTCACTAGCATCACACATGATTTCAAAAGGTACATTCCAATCTGGTGGTTGGATGATAGGAGCTGATGTCAAGAGTCCCTTCAATGTTTCAAACGCCTCTTTGCATTTATCATCAAAGTGGAAAACCACATCTTTTTGTAGTAGCTTGCAAAGAGGTAATGTGATCTTTGAGAAGTCTTTGATAAATCTCCTATAGAAACCTGCATGTCCAAGAAAAGAACGAACCTCTCTCACATTTGTGGGAGGTGGTAAAGAATGCATAATATCTATTTTAGACTTATCAACCTCTATCCCTCTAGAAGAAATAACATGGCCCAAAACTATTCCTTGTTCTACCATAAAGTGACATTTTTCCCAATTCAAAACAAGGTTAGTTTCCATGCATCTTTCAAGTACAAGTGTAAGGTTCTCTAGACATCTATCAAAAGAATCACCATAGACACTAAAATCATCCATAAACACTTCTATGATATTCTCTACATAATCTGAAAATATGCTAACCATACACCTTTGGAATGTAGCTGGTGCATTACAAAGACCAAATGGCATACGCCGGTATGCAAAAGTACCAAATGGACATGTGAATGTTGTTTTCTCTTGGTCCTCCGGAGCAATGGCTATCTGATTATAACCTGAAAAACCATCAAGAAAACAATAATGAGAATGGCCAGCTAACCTTTCAAGCATTTGATCAATAAAAGGTAAAGGAAAGTGGTCTTTGCGAGTTGTGGAATTAAGTTTACGATAATCAATACAAACTCGCCATCCTGTTTGAATCCTAGTAGGAACAAGTTCATTCTCATTATTTGTTACCACCGTTACACCTGATTTCTTTGGAACCACTTGGACCGGGCTCACCCATTTGCTATCCGAGATAGGATAGATCACTCCAACATCTAGGAGTTTCAGTATCTCCTTTTTCACAACCTCCATCATAGGAGGGTTCAATCTTCTTTGTGCTTCTCTTGTTGGTTTAGACCCTTCCTCTAACAAAATCCGGTGCATGCACATGGATGGGCTTATTCCCTTGATATCGGCAATTGTCCAACCAATTGCTGTTTTATGCTCTCTAAGCACCTGGATAAGTCGCTCTTCTTGCAAAGGTGTGAGCTCTTTGGCAATGATGATCGGTAGTGTGTCCTTTTTACCTAAGAACACATATTTCAAGTGGTTCAGTAGTGGTTTCAATTCTAAAGTTGGTGCCTGCAAAATGGAAGGTAGAAGTTTCTCATTAGATAAAGGCAAATCAATAAATGAAACATCAAACCTTGCATCTTTAGGTTGCAGCGAGTGTAAAGATTCTAGTGCCCCTTCCACCTGGTCACTCAAGGCTAGTTTAGCATTCCCCATTCCGAGATGGTTGCTAATGACTATTTCTACACTATCTTCACCATCTAGCTCATAAGCTTGCTGCACTAGTGAGTCAATTATATCAATATTAAAAACAGAATGCACATCACTAGGATATCTCATGGCCTCAAAAATGTTAAAGCGAATTATTTCACCATCAAATTCCATAGTTAAAGTGCCATCATGTACATCTATTTTAGTTCTTGCTGTTTTCAAGAATGGTCTCCCTAATAGAATAGGTGTGGGATTAGAAGACATCTCATCTTCCATCTCAATAACATAAAAGTCAGCGGGAAAAACCAATTCATTAACCTGTACAAGAACGTCTTCTACAACTCCTCTTGGATAAGTGTTAGAACGGTCAGCAAGTTGTATTATAACACCGGTTTCCTCTAATGGTCCTAGATTCAATGAAGCATAAATTGAATATGGCATGACATTAATAGATGCCCCTAGATCTAGCATAGCACGCTCAAACCTGGTGTTGCCTATCTTACAAGGAATGGTAAACATACCTGGATCCTTGCATTTAGGTGGGAGTTTCTTTTGAAGAACAGCTGACACATTCTCCCCCACACTTACCTTTTCATTCCATTTCAACTTCCGTTTAGATGTGCACAACTCTTTTAGGAACTTGGCATATCTTGGCACTTGCTTGATAGCATCTAGTAAAGGAATGTTCACCTCTACTTTCCGGAAAGTTTCCAAAATTTCCTTCTCTTGCTCCTCCTTCTTGGACTTTGCTAACCTGCCAGGAAAAGGTGGAGGAGTTATATAGGAAGGAAATGATGGTTTAGGAATTACCTTTTTTAGTGGCTCGTTGGGATGTGAAGAGGATGCCATGGTATTGTTCTCCCCTTGAGCACTATCATTTTGTGGTGTCTCTAGTTGTTTCCCACTTCTTAAATTTATAGCATTGGCATTCTCTCTTGGATTCACTATGGTTTGGGAAGGTAATTTCCCAGAATCCCTTGCTTGTATTTGACTCATGGTTGTTGCCAATTGCCCTATTTGAGTCTCCAAATTTCGAATACTTGTCTTTGTTTCCTGTTGAAATTGAATTGTATTAGTAGAAAGAGCTTTAACAAGATCTTCAAGAGAAGTACCTGAATTTTGGGTGGGTGGTAGTTGTTGTCGGGTTTGGTATGGTTGTTGCACTCTTTGCTGAAAACCCGGTGGCCTGTGGTCAAATGGTGGAGGAATAGTTTGTGATTGGTTCCCTCCATAATTGAAGTTTGGATGATCCCTCCATCCTGGATTGTATGTGTTTGAGTAGGGATCATATTTCCTTGATTGGTTCTGAAATCCACCCATGGCATTCACATGTTCATTGGTATCCTCTTGAAGTGTTGGACACATATCAGTTTGGTGCCCTATGTTTGAACATATGCCACAAGCCTTTATTTGTTGTATTTTACCTACAGCCAATTGTTGAACAAGAGAAGTCAGTTTATCAAATTTTTGTTCAAGGGATGATATACTTACCTCATTAACTCTCTTGGGTTGTGGTGGTGGATCTTGTCTCATTGAGAACTGTTGAGAATTGGCTGCCATGTTGGAGATTAATGTTCTAGCAGCCCTGAGAGTCTTATCAACTAGAGCTCCCCCACTAGCGGCATCTATCATACTTCTCTCCATGGGCATGAGACCTTCATAGAAGTATTGGATGAGAAGTTGTTCACTTATTTGATGGTGTGGACATGATGCACAAAGTTTCTTGAACCTCTCCCAATATTCATATAAGGACTCTCCGTTGTATTGCCGAATCCCACATATCTCTTTCCTAATGTTGGCAGCCTTAGATGCTGGGAAATACCTTTCCAAGAATGCTTTCTTCAAATCATTCCATGTAGTGATGGTCCCGGATGGTAGATAGTAGAGCCATTCCTTTGCTGAATCAGCTAGAGAGAATGGGAAGGCTCTCAACTTAACTTGCTCTTCCGTGACCCCTGTTGGTCTCATGCTTGAGCAAACTACATGGAATTTCTTGAGGTGCTTATTTGGATCCTCTCCTGCAAAACCATGAAAAGTTGGGAGAAGATGAATCAAACCAGATTTTAATTCAAAAGCTACCTCAAGATTAGCATATTCAATGCATAATGGTTGTTGACCCAAGTCCGGAGAGGCTAGCTCCTTGAGAGTTCGGTTGTCAGCTGCTGCCATCTCTCCTTGCTCCTCTTGGATGTTTTGGATCAACTCCTCGATTGGTTGTTGGTGAGAAGTTATAAATTCCCGAATTTTCCTAAGTCGTAAGTCTTCTTCGGGAGCTTGGAACATTCACTAATAAAAAAAATAAGAAAGTAAATAATTAGAACAGAAAATAAGAATAAACCAATAAACTAATAAACTAAAGAAAGCAATCCCCGGCAACGGCGCCAAAAATTTGATGCACCCAAAAGAGTGTATCTTATTTAACCTTGCACTAAAAAGATCAATTGTAAGTATAGTAGTTAGCAAGGGTCGAGTCCTCAGGGATTGGGTTTTAGTTTATAAGTTGATAGTTTAAAACTTAAATTCAAGAACAATAAAAGAAAAGGGGTTTTTGAAATCAGATTTAAACTAAAGTAAATAATAAGAATAAGATGCAAGGCGGTATAACCAGCCAATAAAAATATATATACTAAATTAGGCGGTATAACCAGCCAATAAAAATATATATACTAAATTAGGCGGTATAACCAGCCAATAAAAATAAAACAAAGTTAATATACAAATTAGGCGGTATAACCAGCCAATAAAAATAAATATACTTTTAAAAATAAGCAAACTAGAAAAGTAAGAAAACAAGTAAGTAAGAAGAATCAAATATGAAAAATATGGTTAAGGTTTCATTCTCCACCACTAGACATCATTAAGAATCAATTTCAGATCTATCAATATCAACCAACTATCAAAGTTAACAACCGTAGATAACAACAAGCTCTGTTACCCCAATCTTTCCTTAGTTTGTCGTTAAATAGAACAAGCTCTCTATTTAATCTCTAACCATTAAACAACCTAGAATAAGCTCTCTAAATTCAATTTAATGGCAGCTTTATGATGAGAAAGATAGGTTGACCTAAGCAACAAACACATAAGCTCGGATTGTTCAACTTAGGTTATGTTCCACTTTGCAATTATTGAAAACTTGACCATAATCATTAATCACAAATTGCCACTTATGAATAGGAAATCAAGACAATTACACGGATCAAGACTCCTAAACTAGCAATAGATAATTATCAAGATCTATCTAGTTGTACACCTAAATAAATCAAGACAACATCATGAACAATTCTTGTAGAAGAACATAAGCAACTTTGATAGAAAATTAATGATAGATAGAATCTGAAAATCAATCACAAAACATGTCTAGGGCTTTGAAATCACCCTTAACCAAATAGAAGTTTAGCCTAGCATAGGCATTATAAACATAAAATTAAATAGAATCTAAGAAGAAAATAAAAGAAAGAAAGAAGAAGAAGAAGAATATTAATTATCCAACCTCTTGCTCTTTCTAAAGAAAAAGAAAACTAGAGAAAAGAAAGAAGAAGAAAACTTAGAGAATTTTGTTAAAATGGCTAATATCCTACCAATCTCCAATATGATCCCTTAAAATCATCCAAGGCCCTCTATTTATACACATTTTGGAGGGCTAAATGACAAGAGACAAGCTTTACAAATTTCAAAGGTAGGTATAATAGGTGGGTGCATTTTCTAACAATTTTCGTCATATATGACGATTTTGATCAGCCAACTTGATGGTCGATTTTGTCAATTTTGCAGGCCTTATCTGATCACATGGTCTTCTAAAAAAATGTTACCCTATCAGTTACTGATCCATAGCCGTTGGAATCAGCTCATTTTATGATGTGGATAAGAAGATATGGGCAAAATACGAAAACAGGTCAGCACAGACGTCATTGCACATCAGCCAACTTCATGGTCGATTTCGCTAGGGAAAACGACTCCGTTTCAAGAAGTGTAAAACATGAAAAAGATAAATATGCCTCTTATCTTTGCACGGCTACAAATTGCAGCCTTATTGCTTCAGTGAAACTCGAGATATAGCTGATATGGCAAAAGGTGTCGGAACTGGAACTGAACTGGATTTACCCTTAATTCTAGTAATCTGAAATCACTCAAAGAAACTTGTGAAAAACACCAAAATACATAAAGATCATAAACACAATTAGACTAAACAATAATAACTCGTATTTGACACAAAACAATAATAAAACATAACTAAAAACTATATAATTATACGAGTTATCAGTATTTGACAATGATCCCTTTCTTTTTCTCTTGACTTTTGCCTCTCTCCTCCCCCACACTTATCTTTCGTTCTAACCCAAATTTTCAAAAAGTATCCCTTGTTTTTGCAATATGTCTCAAAATATATAATCCATCTTTAGAACAAGGGTAAGGATATAAGTATATTTAGGCTAGGTGTAAGTTCTGGTTACCAATAAAATAGCATATTTAATGTAGGCTCAAATTGGCTCACTAGTGGGGATGTTCTCTTAGAACATTAATAATGGATGGCTGTTTGGCTCTGGTTATAATCCTAATGCCTCTATCATATTCATGTTGTCACATGTATCAATATAGTCTCAAACGGTTTAAAGCAAGTTCTAGAGAATCATGTAATCATAAGAGCACTCAAGAAAGAAATTAGATTGATTTGTATAATGCGTCAATCATTATAGGCTCAAAAACTCACAAGGATGATTATACAAGTCAGATTAAGTCTAAACATGCTTCTTTCTCAATCAACATATCATATTAACATTGGCTCATAAAAAGGTTGACATCAAGCTCAATTCTCATGAAAATCTTCTCACTAATAAATCTGTTTTAGACTTATGCAATTCATATCTCATCATTGTATTAAAAAGGAACTAGAACACATTAAAAATAATAATAATAATAATAATAATAAAGACTCATAAAAAAAAATAGTAGACAAAAATAAAAGAAATCCTAAATCGTTCCCCCCACACTTAATTCTTACATTGTCCTCAATGTAAGTCTATTAACCCAAATGAAAGAATCATGTGTAAGAGAAAAGAACTAATAACATAAGAATATGAATAACTACGACTCAAAACAAAACAAACTCATGCAACCTAAATAATCCTAAAATACTAAACAAAAATTAACAAGTAAACATAAAAAGATTAAAATCAAACTGACAAGGTATGTCTCAAGTCTCCCTTACTCAGACCTTGTTCAGAATGAATACTTCTAAATGGCTTAAAACACATCAAATTTTTTTTTTTTTTTTTTTGAAGATTAGTAAAAATTATATTTACATCTAGTTATTTTCAAAACAAGAATCAGAAAGAAAAACAACCTCTTCTTGAGTAACATGATTTTCCAAAAAGAGTTTGAGTCTTTGTCCATTTACCTTGAATACGTTACCATTTTTAGGATTCTCAATGTCAACTGCTCCATAATGATACACATGCTTAACCACAAATGGGCCAGTCCATCTTGATCTCAACTTACCAGGAAATATGTGAAGTCTAGAATTATAAAGTAGAACTTTTTGCCCAACATCAAATGTTTTTCTTGAAATTAACTTGTCATGAAAGGCTTTAGTTCTTTCTTTATGAATTTTAGAATTCTCATATGCATCATTTCTGAGTTCCTCAAGTTTTTGTTTCCAACAATGCTTATCCTGAAAAGAATTTAACAAAGAATCAGTGTGTGAAATTTCTGAAGCATTATCAAACTCACATTCAATTAAATAAGCTTCTAAAGGATCATGGAATGTGGTAGTGGTGAGATGTTCATGAACAAGTTCTTCAATGAAATCCACTTCATATACTTCTGAATCATCACCAGGTTGCTTGCAAATGTTGAACACATTTAATTCTAAAGTCATATTTCCAAAAGAAATGTTCAACATACCATTCCTGCAATTTATCAGAGCATTAGAAGTTGCAAGAAATGGACGGCCTAATATAACAGGAATTTGAACATTTGGATTTGAAACAGGATGTGTGTCCAAAACAATAAAATCAACAGGGAAGTAAAAATTATCAATTTGAACCAGAACATCTTCAACTATCCCTCGAGGAATTTTTACAGAACGATCAGCTAGTTGAAGTGTAACAGGTGTTTCCTTGAGTTCACCTAAACCTAACTGTTGATAAACAGAAAAAGGCAAAAGATTAACACTAGCACCAAGATCAAGCAATGCACGTTCTATTCTAGTGTTCCCAATGATGCATGAGATTGTTGGACATCCAGGATCTTTGAATTTTGGTGGAGTAAGGTGCTGAATGATTGAACTCACACTTTCCGTCAGAAATGCTTTCTTTTGTACATTATGTTTCCTTTTAACTGTGCACATGTCCTTCAAAAATTTAGCATAAGATGGAACTTGTTTGATTGCATCCAATAAAGGAATGTTAATCTTAACTTGTTTGAAAAGTTCATAAATTTCTGCATTTTGATTCAAATTCTTTATTGTTTGCAACCTTTGAGGAAAAGGAGCAGGATGCATACCTTTTTCTTTGTCCAAATTTTCAAGAAGTTCAGACTTACCATCATCCTTACCATTACTTTTCGGAGGGGAAGGAGGATCTTGGTGTTTTGATGGAATGTTTTTGTCAATTGCCTTTCCACTTCGAAGAGTTGTGATAGAACTGGCATTTTCCTGTTGAGTTTCATTGGAGCAAGAAACAAGACATTGAGTAGAAGGGTTAGGCTGAGGTTGAGCAGGAAACTTACCTTTTTCTTGAGTGCGTAATGAAGCTGTCAATGTGGACAAGGTCTTTTTGATCTCATTGATGTCCTGTGAAGTCCGGTTATTCACATTTGCTTGTGTTTGCATGAATGCTTGCAATGTTTCTTCCAAGGTTTGTACACGTGAAGGTTGATAGGAAAAAGTGTTGCCCGGCTTTTGAGATTGTGGTACCTGAACATGATTATTATTCCGCCAACTGAAGTTGGGATGATTTCTCCATTCAGGGTTATACGTTTCAGAGTAAGGAGAAGGAAAAGGCTTTTTAAATGTGTTTATGGAATTTACTTGATCATGCAACGCTTCTTTAAGAATGGGAATGTTTGGACATTTAGAAGTGGGGTGTCCCATGATTTCACAAATTCCACAACTTTCTTCATTTTTAACCGTTTTGACTTCTTTTACTTCTCTAAGTTCCATGGCTTCAATCTTTCTAGCCAAATTAGCTACTTTAGCTTTTATCTCATCTTCTTGACTAAAATGATATTTTCCTCTGTTAGAAACAAGATTAGATCTATTGGAACTTTCAGAGGAATTATCTGTGTGCCAGGCTTGAGAGTTATCTGCCAAATGGTCTAGGTAGTCAAAGGCTTCTTCAGGTTCTTTTTCTAGAAACTCACCGTTACACATTGTTTCAACAAATTGTTTAGTTTCGGGAGTTAAACTTTCATAAAAGAAACTAATAAGATGCCATTTTTCAAAACCATGATGTGGACAAGAACTTAACAAATCTTTAAAACGCTCCCAGCACTGAAAAAATGCTTCATTTTGATTTTGATTGAAATTTTGAATCTGTCTTTTCAAAGCAGTAGTTTTATGTGCTGGGAAAAATTTCTTTAGAAACTCAGTTTGTAATTCTTGCCATGTGCCAATTGACCTTGGTTTTAAATTATGAAGCCAAATTTTTGCTTTATCTTTTAAAGAAAAAGGAAATAATTTTAGCTTGACAATTTCATTTGTGCATTGTTGGTCATTAAAGGTGACACATACATCTTCGAAGTCTTTTAGAAACGAGTAAGCACTTTCCGATTCTAACCCATGGAAATTTGGAAGCAAAGCTATCATACCTGGTTTAAAACGAAAGTTGTTTGCATTGAGAGGAAAAATAAAACAAGAGGGTGATGAGCTTCGAGTTGGTTGCAAGTAGTCACGCATGGTGCGTACTTGTCTGTTCTCACCTTCAGCATGAACACTTTCATTGTCAGCCATGGTAGGAGTTGTATTAGAAAGATTACCTGAAAAAGTTTCACAATAAAATCTAACTAAACGACGAGATCTAAAATCACGTCGCCAAACAAGCATAAAACAAAGTTAATATACAGATTAGGCGGTATAACCAGCCAATAAAAATAAATTAGGCGGTATAACCAGCCAATAAAAATAAATATATACAAATTAGGCGGTATAACCAGCCAATAAAAATAAATATACTTATAAACTTATATACTTAGTATTGCTTCCCCGGCAACGGCGCCAAAAACTTGATGGAGACTCAATTAAGAGTTGTAAACCCAAGTGCAGGTTATGTTCAAGTAATAAATTCTCGGGTGTCCGAGGTCGAACCACAGGGAAGCGTATTAGTAAGTATAAGTTTATAAATATATAAGACAAAGAAAGTAAACAAGATATTAGGGAATCAACAACAAAATAAGATAAACAAGATATTAGAGAACAAAATAAACAAAATATAAAAGAAATTAAAAAAAAAAACAATAAGAAAAGATGTTGAGGTTAGAGAATCCACTCTTGGTGTTATGCTAAGATTAATCTTGTTTTATTACACAATTGAAATCCACACATAAAGGAGGTTCCAATCGGAAGGTTTAGCAATTCAGTCCAAATTGTCCAACGTCCATAGCATATGATATTATGTTCATTTGGTGTCCTCAAAACTCATAAAAAGAGTCCAAGCATTCCTTATGCCAAGGTATATGTCTACAACAAATCAAGGTTATGAAACCAAGCATTTACTGTGCCATTTTCATTGTCAATAATGAATCAAGATCTCTACTTTGCAAGTATGATTTTAAACCAAAAGAAAATATTATCTATACTAGTGTTTATAAATGATGATTCATTTTAGCTCATGTTTAAGAGACTAACCTTAGCATTTACCAAAAGCTTCACCTCATCACCTCAACAATATGATTAGCAACACATACTAGATATGAATAAAATGAAAAGAAATGTAAGAAGCATAAGTAAATAAAGAAAAAGAAAACTAGAGAAAGGAAAGAAGAAGAAAACTTAGAGAATTTTATTACAATTGCTAATATCCTACCAATGTATCAATGTTGCTCATCCAAGGCCCTCTATTTATACACATTTTGGAGAGCTAAATGACAAGAGACAAGCTTTATAAATTTCAAAGGTAGGTATAATAGGTGGGTGCATTTTTCTAACAATTTTCGTCATATTGTATGACAATTCTGATCAGCCAACTTGATGGTCGATTTTGTCAATGTTGGAGGCTCGATCTGATCAAATGGTCTTCTAGAAAAATATACCCCTATCAGTTCTGGATCCATAGCCGTTGGAATCAGATCATTTTCTCATGTGGATCGGAAGATATGGTCAAAATACCAAAACAGGTCAGCACAGACGTCATTGCACATCAGCCAACTTGATGGTCGATTTCGCTAGGGAAAACGACTCCGTTTCAAGAAGTGTAAAACATGAAAAAGATAGATATGCCTCTTAACTTTGCACTGTAAAGAATTCAGCCTTATTGCTTCAGTGAAACTCCAGATATAGCTGATATGGCAAAAGGTGTCGGAACTGGAACTGAACTGGATTTGCCCTTAATTCTTGATTTAACCTAGTAATCTGAAATCACTCAAAGAAACTCGTGAAAAACACCAAATTACATAAAAACATAAAATATCATAAACACAATTAGACTAAGCAATAATAACTCGTATTTGACACAAAACAATAATAAAACATAACTAAAAACTATATAATTGTACGAGTTATCAATGAGCTCCAAAAATTATGAAAACTTCCATATCACATTTTTAAATTATTTGGAAAAGATTGCTTAAGAAAAATCTTGATTCGGAGCTCGTTTAAAAAATGATAAAGTTCGGGTGCATAAAAGAGGAAATTTCAGAAATAAATCCGAAATAAATAGCAAATGGACACGAAAAAATTTTGAAAACTTCCAGAATTCAAATTTTTATTATTTTGGAAGTATTAAAAAAATAAAATTCGAATTTGGAGTCCGTTTTCTATTTATTTAGGTTAGGGGGCAAAAAGGTTATTTCACCGAAAAAACCAAAAAGGCCAAATTTGTAATTGATGAAAATATGAAAGAAGAAGGAATTGTTGGGATTTTTCTTCCCTTGGTCAGCCAGCATAGAGAAGAAGAAGGAAGCTTGAACAATTTAATTCCTTAGTCACTATCAAGCCACATGCTACAACTAACACCTTGCAAATGGTCCCCCCTTCATCAAATGGCTTAGGTGCCTTGTAGGAAAGTTGAATGCACCATCCAATGGCCAAGTTTAAATGCCAAGATGACATTTTTATTTGTCATGAAAGAACCCTCATCTAATGGCCAAGAATGGAAGAAAAAAGATGAGCACAATTCATCCAAATATGAGCATTCATTCGGTCAAGCAAGGGAGTGCATGGGATTGCCTCTTTTCATCCAATGGCTTAGGCCATGTAAAAGGGCTGAGTACACATGTTGAGGACTAGATTTAATCTACAAGATGTCATTTTTATGTTGTCCTCATCCAATGACCAAGAATGGAAGAGCACAACTCATCCAAGGGTAGGCACCCAAGGGGGCAAGCAAGGGAGTGCATGGGATTGGTCCTTTTTTGCATCTAAGGGCTGAGGTTACTACAAGGGCTGAGTACACATCTTAAAGGCTACTATCAATTGGAAAGATGACATTTTTATGTTGTCATCAAAATATCTTAATCTAAGGGCCAAGATTGGAGGAGAAAAAATGCAAATTCCATCCAATGGTAGAGAGGCCATTCAGCCAAGACTAAGGGAAGGGGGTGATTTCATTTTTTCACAAGTTTTGGGGGCCGACGTCATTAGCTAAGAAAGAAAAAAAAAGGTTTTGAGAGAAAAAAAAAGGTTTTCAATAGAGAGCTTGAAGGTAGTCATCTCTACCAAGCTCTAGCATAGCTTTCTTCTTGTTTTCCCAGGTTTATTTTATTTTATTTTCTTTCTTGTTTTCCTACTACATTTTTCATAGAAATAAAGTTTTTTAATGTTTACTTATGTTTTCATCTCTTATTCTTCATTAAAATGGTGGAATGTTTTTTTTATATGGTTTCATGCTTGGCCGAATATGGCATGTTTGCTTGTCTTGGTTTTCTTTTTCTTTCTTCCTTGCATGTTGTTGTGAAAAATGATTTTTAGAAAGTTTTTTAGAGTATTCTAAGGTTCTGATTTTTTACAAAAGATGAAGCAAAAAAGGTTGAAATGGCTACATGATCTTGGCTAGACCAAGTGACCATGGTTAGGAGAGAGGCTATGCCCATTTTTACCTACCATGAAGCTCACCTTAATTTTGCTGTTTAGCATGGTTTATTTTCTAATTTTTTGGAATGGAAAGGCTTCATGATCTTGGCAAGACCAAGTGATTATGGTTAGGTGAGAGTCTATGCCTATTTTATACCAACCATAGAGATTAACCTTCCTTGTTTTATTTACTAGTTTTGCTTGTTATTTGCTTTGCATGTCTATGTTTAATTTTATATATGTTCTTTACATTATTTTCCATGCTATATTTGTTTCTATATTTCTATTCCATGCTTAATCATTTTTCTTGCACATTTGGCCATTGTGTTCATGCTCATATTATGCATTTGTTTTTTATGTATCATTTATTATTTTATAAATATGTTTGCATTTTTCATATATTATCACATGGTCATTCGGCTATTCCATGTTAGTATGCTTTGCATGTGCATTTTCATTTTGCTTCTTGACTTGTTTGCATCTCCATGCCATGAGCTTGTACATTTTGATTCTAGTATGCCATATGCTTGTGAAAATGCTATGACAAAATGCCATCATTTGAGGTATATGACCATTCGGCTATTCCATTTAGTATGCCTTACATGTGTTTTTTTTTTTTTATTTTTTTTTATCTTGTTTCTTGACTTGTTTGCATCTCCATGCCATGAGCTTGTATTTTGATTTTAGTATGTCATATGCTTATGAAAAGATCATGACATTATGCATCTTGATATGAGTTATCATGTATTTGCGCCATTTACTGGATAGGATTGCATTAGAGTATCATGTAGCTACATTTGGCCTCTTCATGCATCACTTGCCTTGCCTTACCATGCATTTGCATTTTAGGTAACATGCTTTGCATTATCATATCTTGAAATTGTGTATTAGTTGTTGTTTGTTCTAGCATTAACATTAGTTTCATTGGTCATTGTATGTTCATAGTATTGCTATGCATGTTCATTACATTTTAGGTCTAGGCCATAGTGGTATTGCCATGCATATTGAGTCTTAAATCACATTGGTATTGTCATGCATTACTATGCTATTTAGGTCTTAGGTTACATTAGCATTTTCATGCATATTCATAACATATTAGGTCCAAGTCACATTTACATTGTCAAGCATTGCATGCATATTGAGTTAGGATAGCATTTATTGCCATGCAAACTCATGCTAGGCATTTAGGTTGTCTTGAATTGTCATGCATTTCCTTTACCATTTAGACCTTTAGACCATGCATTTCATACATTTCATTTGCTGTATGTTCATGCATTCCATGTCATTGCCACATGATTTATGACTTAGGCCAACCAATAGCTCAAAGTCATGCTCTCTTGAGCATACTTGTGGAAAATTAAAGAATTGTCAAGTAGATTATTCTAACTTTGTGATTTTTTTTTTTTACTTAGCCAATTTTTATCCAAGGTTTTTAAATGTTTTAGCTACTCTCCTTAGGTCTTTAGGATGATCTCCAACAATTTCTACTTTGATTTTTGAATGAATTTATCAAAGGCAAAAAATGTGTTTTGACAAAACAGTTTTTTTTTTCACCCAGTACTCAAACTTCTTTGATTTTTCTGGGAAGTCATCTTTAATAAAAAAATTAAGCCAATTTTTTACTGTGTAGATTTACATGTTCCGAGTCTCCAGTGTTGTTTTTAGATTTTTTTGATTTTTTAAAAATAAGCTAAAAAATCATGTGGCAAAACCGGACAGTAGAGGCAGATTTGAATTCAAAAGAGAATAATGGTTGAATTTGTCTAAGGCATTTAGAGGGGGCTGGGTAGAAGCTTTAGCTACTGTCTTAAGGTAGTTTCTAAGCCATTTCAAACTTTAAAAGTGATTTTATAAATCTCGGGTTAAGGGCGGTCAAGTTCGGGATTTTAGACTTAGGAAATTAGAGCCATTTCAAAAGGGTTTGGTAGGGGTTCTCTTAATCTTTATTCAAGTTTTTCCTCAAAATTGTTTTCAAACAATCACAAAGTTTTTTTTAGAAAATTTAATTTGACATATTTTTCTAAGGTAGCCGGATATCTTTTTAGATATACGGATTTCTTTATTTAGAGGAAAAAAATACATTTTCATGCATTGCATTTTCCATGTTCATGCATTTTATTTAAATGTGTGATTTTTGCTATGATATTTTCCATGGTATTATTATTATTTTGATTCACATTTTATGATCTTATATTGTTTGCCATATGATTTTGAATATTTCATGATATCCCATATTTTTTATTTAGTCATTTATTTTTGTCACATTATCTAGCATATACTATGTTCATGCATTTTTTATTTTATTTTCATGCATATTTTATGATAGCATTATTTTAAGTTTCATGTCTTTTTTTTCTTATTTTTATTTAGATCATATTCCATGCCATTTAGGTTATTTTATTTATATGCCATGTCATTTAAAATATGCCATATCATTTAAAATTGCCATGTCATTTAAATCATTTTATCTCATTTAGAATATACCATAACACTTAGGATTTTTCATTTTATCTAGAATATACTATGCCATTTAAATTATGCCATATCATTTAGGTTGCATTATATTATCTAGACTTTGTTATGTCATTTTATTTATGTCATACATGTTCATGTTCATATTTTTAAATGTTTTGAAAAAGACAATGATTTTCAATAAAAATAAAGATATTCCCGAGTTAAAATAATTCATGAGTTCTCTACCGAGTTTGCTGAAGGGAATATCATCAATTATCATTAATAAAGGAATATCTTTCTTTCAAAAAACGAGAATGATTCGGAAAGTTTTCCAAATGAATAAAAATTTCTATATTTTGCCGATTTTATCGCGGAATATAGGAAAATTTTGAATTAATAAATTCCGGATCATTTTCAATAAAAAATGGAATTATTTTTCTTAAAATTGGGAATTAACTTGAAATACTAAATTAAAAACCAACTTCTTACCGAGACTTGAGATAACACATGATTAATAAGGTATCGTTTTATACGGGAGTTGTGGGGGTGCTAATCCTTCCCCGCACGTAACTGAGTCCCGATCCCGATTCTTCGATTTTCTCTGGTTTATAAAGCAGACTTGAAATTGGTTTTTAAAAATGTTTTAATTAATTTTAAAATATTTTATAAAACTGGTTTTAATAGGTGGCCGATCACACCTAGCTAAAAAAGATTGGTGGTGACTCCATGTCTTTTTCAAAGTTATTTTCAAAACTTTTGTTTTTCTAGAGGAAATAAGTCGACTTTTCCTTGGTTTTGTTTTTGTTTTTTTAATGTCACGCTTAACGAATAATAAAGTCTTGCGATGAGACTTGTTATTTTTTTTATGTTGCGACAGCTTAGCGACTCCACTGGGGAGTTTTTAGAGAGTCAGGCCTAGAATTAGTTGTGTGTTATCAAAGTCTCGGTTTTGTTGGTTTAATTGGTATTTAATTTTAATTCCCACATTTTTTTAAATAAGGAGAATTTTGAAAATAATAAAATGTTTTTGAATATGGTCATACTCATGTGCATGCATTTTATTATTTTTCTCTAGTTATTTAATGTTGTATATTATAATTGCTTGTTGGTTAATGCGTTACACTATTCTTGATCTGTGTTTTAATAAATTGTTGGGGTGTTTAGGATAAGGGGTGTAGAATAGGTGGTGAAAGGTTTGTTGTTCCTCCGCGCACACTATATTTGCATTTGCATAACATGGACTCTCTACCTGGGTTCCGTCCTTTTAAGTGGGAGTAAAGTAACTACGCCTTCATGATGATCCTCCGTATGGGCTAGTGAAACACTTCCGGAGTATAAAGTACCTAATGCCTTCGTGATGATCCTCCGTATGGGCTTAGGAAAATATACTCTAACGAATTGAACCCGCTTTTATCGGGGTGCCTTACTAGCCTTCACCGACGATAGTGAGGAGCAATTCGAGGCCTTTAGAACCGATTCACCCTTATATAGTAAACCTAGGCGAAACCATGCCGGATTTTCATTAGATACACCGAAGATAGGAACACATGGAGGGACATTTCTAAACCTTTTGTTACCTATTTTACACTCTGAATAAGGGTTGTAGATCGGGCAACGATGTATGTACATCGCCCGTAATAAGTTTAATATCCCGCCCTGAAGGCATCGTGATGCCTAGATGAGTCGGTAATATTAGGGCAAGTGTTCACTAGCTTTTTAAAATTGAAAATATCAAAACATTCTTTTTCATACATTTTTGCACTTTGCACATTTCATGCATGTGTGAATAGAGCATGTACATTTATCGTTGTATTTTTGATCTCATTCTTTGCAATAAACAGTTGGTAATAACAATCTCATTTGGTGATTTCATAAACCGGTAGTGTTACATGAACATTTGCATATTGTACCATAGTAAGATCCATTATTCCGAAATTCTTTTGAAAATAATATGTTTGGTTTTTCATAGAGAAAACATGTTCCAAAAAAAATCATAGATTAAATTTGGAGGCAAATTTTACATAGTGAGATTTTTGAATAATCAAAATTTTGGTCCCACCAATTTCGTGAAATCATTGGTCATTGTATATACCTTTGTGTTAATTCATTTATTCTTTGCATATATCATTTTGACATCATGTTACAGTCATAAGCATGTATGCTCATTCATTGTAGAATACAGTCATAGTTAGCATAATTTTTCTATATATATCCATGCAGTAATTTGCTTATTCTTTACATGCATCATGTTGGCATCAGGTTGCACACATGGCATACATAGTCATAATAATTTCTTTGAACGCTTCATGCATTAATCATTAGTATATTCATGCATATAGGAATAGAGTATGTACATTCATAATTGTATTCTTAAATCTCATGACATATTCATTTGCATGAAAGGGGTTCGAGATATGAGGAAAGAATTGGAGGAACGAGTGGGTGCTTTGGAATGAAATCAAGAGGAGTTTGGACATGAACTCCGGGAGTTGAAGGAACAACTTGTCAAATTTATGAAATTTTTTGAGGATATGGGTAAGAGTAATGGGGAATTTTCTCAAGGTTCTTCATCACTTTTGGATCAACCAAAACCTTCAAGTCCAGGACATACAATCCTTGCTAGATCCTACGCTTGCTAGTGTTACAAAGGGTGCAATTCTGATGAAATTGTGGACAAAATCATGAAAATGATTAAACCAAAGAGCCTGATACCAAAGACAGAAATCATGAATCCTGTACCATACCTGCAAACTGCTATAAGTCCCAACCAGCATCCCTACCCTACTATGGCTCAATTGTCCACTGGGATGACCACTACGGGACCCTTGAATCCCACTCCATCACCACCAATTGGCAGTTCGTACTATTTCCCTCATCAATCACCTTATCAAGCATCCGAGATAGGAACCTCGAATTATGTACAACCTCCAAGGGTCCCGAGTCCAAATCCATACCCTTGCCTTGTTATTCCGCCATCTCCCTATGTGAACACTCCGATTCAAGCCTTAGCGCCACCATCAAGTGCCCCAACTCCTAGGCCCTGTGTGACTAAGAAACAACCACGGGATAAAACCCAAAGGCATTTTGATCATATTCTAATCAGCTATTAAGAACTTTTCCCAATGTTGGTTAGAAATCACCTAGTTGCCAATGTGCCGTTGAAATCCCTATGACCACCATGCCCCAAATGGTATAACCTGAATGAAAGATGTGATTATCATAGTGGAACTGTTGGGCATAGCATTAAGCACTGCAATGCACTCAAGAACAAAGTACAATCTCTTATAGATGCCAAGTGGTTGGATCCAACGATGCTGATTGATAGAGGACCAGGAAAGGATAATTAGGTTTGGGAGATTTACGGTAATGATGTTTGAAGGACTTCGGTCTTATATAATGTAGTAGGATTTCACTTTTTCAGTAGCCGGCTCTTATAGCCTTAGGATGCTAGGAAGAATAAAGTGCTCGTAAAGATAGTTTTAACCACTGCTCATGATTTTGTAAACATGGTTTATACGATTGTGAATGTTGATTTGGGAATGAATTGGTTGTTCTTCAATTTATGAGATGTTGATGATTAAGTTCCTCCGATTCTTATTTCCTCTATGATATCTTCCCCTTTGCATTTTGCATCCGATCAATTATTTGTCATACCATACATTCATACATGCATCTTGGTAGCATCAGGTGGTATTCATGACAAACATACTCAGCATGATTTTTCTATATGTTCATGCACTAATTTGCTTATTACATACATCATGTTAGCATTAGGATATATTCATTACACATATGGTTAGCATGAGTTTCTTTGTATATTCTCTGTGTCAATCATTCATTGTTTACATACATCATAATTGATATCGTGTTGCATTCATAGTGTATATGATCATTCATTGGGAAATACACTGAAATATACATGGTCATTCATTGCATATATCCACGCGTTGATTTATTTATTCTTTGCTTGCAGCATGTTGGCATCGTGATTGCATTTATTACATACATGGTTAGCATGTTTCCACTATATATGTCCATACATCATTTTGTTTATTCTTCACATGCATCAAATGACAATCATGACTCATTCATCATGACATACATTTGGGGAAATAAAACAGAAGTTGGCTTGGCTTTAAAAGTTTTGAAGAAGCTTCCATTTCAAATCAGAGGTATAAGAAGTACTGAGAACCCTTTTTATTACAGGCTAGTGCTATGGAGAATGAACAAGTCGCCCGAATGGAAAGAATGGAAAGGGTACAGGAAGAATTGCGAGAACAGCTGGCAAAGTCTGAAGCAGAATCTAAGTATCAGATGACTAAATTGATGGAGCTGATGTCTGCCGTAATCAAGGGAAAAGTATACACTGAAAACTTTGCCGCCAAAGAAGGGTTAGAGGCACAAAAGGGTCAGAATGAGTTCGTAATGATGGATGACCAGAACACAGTTAACCCCAGCAATACCCTGAACTTAGACGAACCAGTTGAATGGGAAAAGTTGAAAATGGTTGAGTCAAATATGGCTGAGTTGACAGATTCCTGAGGGAAATATCAGTTGTTAGATGAAAGGCTCCGGGCAGTAGAAAGTACAGACGTATTCGGGAATGTGGATACGAAAGAACGATGCTTGGTCCTCAATTTAGTCATTCCTCCTAAATTCAAAGTCCCTGACTTTGTGAAATATGACGAGACGATCGATCCATCAACCCACATCACCATGTTCTGCCGAAAGATAGCAAGTCACATAGATAATGATAAGCTTTTGATTCACTACTTTCAGGATAGCCTCAGCGGGTCCGCAATTAGGTGGTATAGTCAGTTGAGCAAGGATCAGATTCACTCTTGGAATGATTTGGCCAGGGTTTTTCTAAACCAGTACAAGCATGTGACTGACATGACACCTGACCGTCTCACCATGCAAAATATGGAGAAAAAGGTTACTGAGAGCTTCAAAGAGTATGCTCAGAGGTGGAGGAACATGGCCACCCAAGTACAACTGCCCTTAACTCAAAAGGAAACCACTGTCCTTTTTGTGAATACACTACAGACCCCATACTACGATAGACTTGTTGGCAACACCACGAAGAATTTTTCGGATATGGTAATCTCTGGGGAAATGATCGAAAATGCTGTCAAGCCTGGGAAACTCGAAAGAGGTAAAACATTTAATTAGAGAGAAATAGAATGCCCAAAAAGAAAGAGGAAGATGTCCAAGCTGTGGGAGACTTTGCCCTATATATTCTGTTTACTTCATACCAACCACCCTGTCCTTCTACGAGCTGTGTATCCCAGGGTTCATACTTATACCCGATGGCCTCTCAGAATCCAACAAATTTTCAACCTTTTGTCAGCAAGAGGAAACCGAAGAATATCCGAAAAAGAGATCAGTTTGAGCCACTCTCCATGTCTTACTCTAAACTATTGCCCCAACTGGTCGAAGAGAAACTCCTCACTAAAGTTCCAGTGGAGCCTATCCAGCCTCCATATCCGAGTTGGTATGACGAGAATGCATATTGTGATTATCATTATGGGATTCGGGGACATTCCATGGAAAATTGCCTATGTCTGAAATGGGAGGTTCAAGCACTCATTAATAAAGGATAGTTAGATGTGGGGAAGAAACAAAGGTCAGACAGCGGGGAGAATCTACTGAATAGGAATGATAAGACCATTGTGGATGTCATAATAGGGGAATAAGATGGAAATGTCGAAAAAAGTATCGAGGAATAGCCAGTTTGAATTAGGGAGAACATGTCAAAGGGAGGTTTTTATGCATTTAGTTTCATACCTCATGATTAAAACACTTGTCTTATGTTAACATCCCTATGAAATAAATGAAATTTGAATGTTTTTATGTTTGTTGAGTTTTAACAGTAATTTGAATGTGCAAAAACAAGCATTAAGGAGGTTCTAATAATGGATAGTCTCGAGAATATTGATGATCATTGTTAGAAATGACCCAATATCTTCCCTCTTTTGGGGATTCCATATGTCTAAATCCCTGAAACTAACATTACTTGAAAGACCTAATGCTTCTAGGAATATGATTGATTAAACTTCATAAACCATTGTCATTGCAGAATAAGAAAAGATGTAAATCCTAGTCTACGCCATGAACAAAGGAACGAACTTTTTGAAATTCTTTCGAATTCCTTGAAATTCAAACAAATGAGACATTCATTCAAGAATCTAGATTTTGGTAAATTGAGATATGTCAAGATTGTGCTAAAATCATTCATGACCATTACCAATAACCACAAAACACTAATTGCCCAGACATCACTTCATGATTGACACCCTGGGGCACAATGATTAAACTAGATTATCTCATGTCATAGAGAAAACCCGTTTTTGGGTCATATTTTCCCTATTCACTTCAAACAAACCCAAGATTGAAACTTATTCTTTTCAGTACAGATCTAGACTTGCGATGTTCCTCATAATGATACGAATTCTCATGGTTAATCAAACTGGGGCATCATATGTGGAAATGATGGTTATATGGTGAAAAAAGATTGACTAACGCATGATTCATTGGGGCATGCGACAAAAAAAAAATTGTGATATCATGCATATGAGAATTTGAATGATCCAAAGTGCAAAATGAAATTCTGAATATCTATTTCCCCTGGGGATTGCTTTTCAATGTGAATATTCGTGCTTGACATGAGAAATGGCCATCATTCATGTCCCTGTCACAAAAAGAAATTATCCATAGTCACCCATTTTGAGCCAAAAGAATTCTTTCTTCTTTGAACCCTGATCAAGGATCACCCTCTACACTAGGGGGCAAATGTGAGAAAGGATCACTGAGAAATGAGTCCTAGCTCAAAGACAAATGCAAAGCAAATGGAGCCCTGAATAAATACGGGCTCACTCTATCAAAGAAAAAGAAAAAGGAAAAGGAAAAGATGGCGAAATGAAAGCTAAGAAAAACAAAAAGAAAGAATATGAAGAAGTATAGCAAATAAAAGCCAAAAGCAAGGAAGAAAAAGAGCAAAAAGTCAAAAAAGAATGAGAAGTGCAAAAAGGGATAAATGTTTCAAAGAGAATCCTCCTCTAGAAACGATCCTTGATCTGATTACCCTCAAACACATATTTTGGGCCTATTTATCCTTTCTTTCTGAACCTTGAGCCATGGCCTACATTACGTGCTTTAAAAGTCCATTTTGATCAAGCATGAATATTTAACTTGAAAGGTTTTTTCCTCAGATTTTATCTCATCTCGTCGAATTATCATTTCACTAAGGAAGAATTTAGAATTCTCAAATGCATGGTAAAAGAATGAAAAAAGAAAAAAAGATAAAAATTGGAGAGAATGAAACTTTAGGGCAAAAACCCGAAAATGGGCGGTCTAAGGTAAAACGGGAATTTTCGATGCCATCTATGATAGTGCCGATACCACAAAAGAGAAGATCATCTTAAAGAAGTGGTCATCAAGGAACATCTAGGAATTCCTAAACCTCCCAAATTGTCAACTCTCATTTGGATGATTGATTTCAAAAACTGAAACTTTTTTTTCCAAAATCAACTTTCCAGTTTAAACATCCCAGCCAATCTTAACGCTTGTCAAAATACCTTGATATGGAAACTAAAAGAAAATTGAATTTGTTTGGTTCTCAATGAATTCATGATTTATAAAATCTTTTCCATTTGTGAGCCTAGAAGGGACATACATTTTTTGTTGTGAAGTTTTTCTGGAAAAACCAAAATCATGTTGTACCAAGCCTTGTCAATTCAAGTTAAAAAAACCCAAATTGACACTTAGGAAAATTTCTAATAGTGATCATCACTCTTCAAAAGATTTGTACATTACACACTGTTAGGTTAAATTTTTTGACTCAGAAGTTTTCATTAAATAAGCAAAATTATTTTTCAAAAAGAGAAAATAAAAAATATTTTTGAAATACCCATTTTTGATGTTAACATGAGATAAGGGTTTTTCTAACTCAAAGGTGTGGAACTATAAGGATTAACCTTGACTTCCAAATATGAGAAGAAGAAATAGAACTCGACAAGTAGACTTCTGTCAATAAGAGTTTGAAAACTGTTGGGGCAAAGAGAATAGCCAAACATTGAAAAATGAATTGAATATATACTCTGATTTGAAGAGGAAAAATGAATTGGAAAGGCTAAGCCAAAATCTAGAAAAATGATCAGGGGCATTTGCATCACTCATGAGCATTCATCTATTTATTAAGCTTTGCATCTGCACCATGTCAGCAAGCATTTGCATAATTCATAAGTATTTGTATTTGCACTATTCCATGAGCATCTGCATTCTATCTTTACAAGTACATCCTTCATAGATATTTGCATTCGCATTATCTCAAGCAAGTGCATCATTTCTAGGATCAATGCATCTTCATTATAGCTGTAATTACACCATTCATGAACCACTTACATGAACATGATTCGTAGGGATATCTGTATCTGCATTTAGAAGCATTTGCATCAATCCAAGACATCTATATCATTTCAAGAAGCATTTGCATCAATCCAAGATATTTGCATTTACACCATGAAGCATTTGCATCCTCTCTCAAATCCTTCAGGTTAATTTCTAGATCATTTCAATTTTTGGTTTCACCCATGCCTTTAATTTCTGGTTCCATCCAAATCGTTTTCAAATTTCTGGTTTCACCCATGCCTTTAATCTCTGGTTTCATCCAGATCTTGTTCAAATTTCTGGTTTCACCCTTGGTTTTCAATTTCTGGTTCCATCCAGATCATTTTCAAATTTTTGGTTTCACCCATGCCTTTAATCTCTGGTTTCATCCAGATCTTTTTCAAATTTCTGGTTTCACCCATGCTTTTTAAATTTCTAGTTCCATCCAGATCTTTTTCAAATTTTTGGTTTCACCCATGCTTTTCAATTTTTTGGTTCCATCCAGATTATTTTCAAATTTCTGGTTTCACCCATGCCTTTAATCTCTGGTTTCATCCAGATCTTTTTCAAATTTCTGGTTCCATCCAGATCTTTTTCAATTTTCGGTTTCATCCATGCAGGTAAGGTTAGCACAAGACAGGATAAGACCTCCGGGCACCATTTTTAAGACCTTCTGGCATAATTTTTCAAATCACGGGTAAGGCCTTCGGGCACCATTTTTAAGACCTCCGGGCACCATTTTTAAGACCTTCAGGCACCATTTTTAAGACCTTCTGGCATAATTTTTCAAATCACGGGTAAGGCCTTCGGGCACCATTTTTAAGACCTTCGGGCACCATTTTTAAGACCTTCAGGCATAATTTTTCAAATCAGGGTAAGGCCTCCGGGCATCATTTTTAAGACCTTCGGGCATAATTTTTCAAATCATGGGTAAGGCCTCTGGGCACCGTTTTTAAGACCTCTGGGCACTAATTTTAAGAATGCAATGCATGAAAATGTATTTTTTCCTCTAAATAAATAAACCCGTATATCTAAAAAGATATCCGGCTACTTTAGGAAAATATGTCAAATTAAAGTTTCTAAAAAAAAACTTTGTGATTATTTGAAAACAATTTTGAGGAAAAACTTGAAAAAAGATTAAGAACCCCTACCAAACCCTTTTGAAATGGCTCTAATTTCCTAAGTCTAAAATCCCAAACTTGATCGCCCTTAACCCGAGATTTATAAAATCATTTTTAAAGTTTTAAAAGGCTTAGAAACTACCCTAAGACAGTAGCTAAAGCTTCTATCCAGCACCCTCTATATGCCTTAGCCAAATTCAACCATTATTCTCTTTTGAATTCAAATCTGCCTCTACTATTCGATTTTGCCACACGATTTTTTAGCCTATTTTTAAAAATTAAAAAAATCTAAAACAAATACTGAAGACTCATAACATGTAAAAATACACAAAAAAAATTTGGCTTAATTTTTTGATTAAAGATGACTACCCAAAAAAATTAGAGAACTTCGAGTATTGGGTGAAAAAAAACTATTTTGTCAAAACATATTTTTTGCTTTTGATAAATTCATTCAAAAATCAAAGTAGAAATTGTTGGAGATCATCCTAAAGACCTAAGGACAGTAGCTAAAACATTTAAAAACCTTGGATAAAAATTGGCTAAGTAAAAAAAAAATCACAAAGGTTTTATCCAGATCTTTTTCAATTTTCGGTTTCATCCATACAGGTAACGTTAGCACAAGCCATGATAAGACCTCCGGGCACCATTTTTAAAACCTTCGGGCATAATTTTTCAAATCACGGGTAAGGCCTCCGGGCACCATTTTTAAAACCTTCGGGTATAATTTTTTAAATCACGGGCAAGGCCTCCAGGCACCATTTTTAAGACCTCGGGGCACTATTTTTAATACTTTCGGGCATAACAATTTTTTCTTTTGAAACCGAACCCGTTTTCTTAAGACGGGTTGAGCCTTGATTAGTCAGGGAATTCAATTTAAGGACAAAATCTTCAATTTACAGCTTTTTCAAAAAAGAAAAAACATTTTGTGATAAAATGAAAAAAAAATGAAAAACTGATGAAAAAGAAGAAATGAAAAAAAAACCCATTTCCCTTTCCTTCACGTGTGATTTCACTAACCGTACAAAATTAGTGTTTGTTTATCTTTGTCTAAATCCTAATTCTAGCAATAGCCAAAGAGGGGCAGCTGTAGACACCTAATTTTGTTCGGACCCTTAACTCAAGTACATTTTCTTCCTAAATTGATGTTTCAAAATGCTAAAAGGTTTTCTCATCCTGTAGGTGGTGCTCCGAGACTTAGTCTAAGAAAGCAGACAGAAAAGGTCAAACTCAAAAAAGTCAACCCCAAAAAAGTCAACTATTGAAAAAGTCAACTCACTTTCAAAATCAAGATTTGAGGTTCAATTCAAAAATAGTGAAAGAATTTTGATAATCCGAGGTCTACATTGAAAGATATGGAGGTCGAAAGTTGGGTTACGGAATCTCAATAGAAAAGAAACCCTAGTTCGGGAAATTTGGGGAAAAGTGCTTAAACAATCAAATTGGTCAGAATTGAAGGTTCCAAATGAAAGATAAGTACTGACTATGGGTAATGGAGAAGCCACATGGAAGAAAAACTGATAGAAAAGTCAATTCGGAAGAGAACCGAGAATTAGGTTTTTTTTGTTTGGTGGATTTTGGTGAAATTTGGAAGAATTATAGAAATGGCCCGATTCAGTAGATCTAAAGCCTTTAATTGATGAGAAATGATTAAACAAGGATAGCCCAAGGCTCAGTTCGAAGAAAATCTAAAAATCAGACTTGTTTTGAGCAAAACCGGGTTTCGAAGATAAAAGAGCAAAATTGGAAAATGTGGGAAAAATAGCAAATGAACTCCAAAAAATTTGAAAATTTGCAAATCTCATTTTAAAATTATTTGGAAGAGATTGGCCAAAAAAAAATCTTGATTCGGAGTTCGTTTGCAAAATGGCCAAATCCCGGGTCCCCTATGCAGAAATTCAAACAGATAAATCCCGAAGAAAATAGCAAATAAGCTCCAAAAATTATGAAAACTTCTAGATCACATTTTTAAATTATTTGGAAAATATTGGTGAAGAAAAATCTGGATTCGGAGCTTGTTTAAAAAATGGTAAAGTTCGGGTGCATAAAAGGGGCAATTTCAGAAATAAATCCGAAATAAATAGTAAATGGACTCAAAATTTTTTGAAAACTTCCAAAATTCATTTTTTTATTATTTCAAAAGTATTGAAAAAAGAAAATTCGAATTTGGAGTCCGTTTGCTATTTATTTAGGTTCGGGGGGCAAAAAGGTTATTTCATCGAAGAAAACAAAAAGGCAAATTGGTAATTGATAAAAATATGAAAGAAGAAGGAATTGCTGGGAATTTTCTTCCCTTGGTCAGCCAGCATAGAGGAGAAGAAGGAAGCTTGAACAATTTAATTCCTTAGTCACTATCAAGCCACATGCTACCACTAACACCTTGCATATGGTCCTCCCTTCATCCAATGGCTTAGGTGCCTTGTAGGAAAGTTGAATGCACCATCCAATGGCCAAGTTTTAATGCCAAGATGGCATTTTTATTTGTCATGAAATAACCCTCATCTAATGGCCAAGAATGGAAGAAAAAAGATGAGCACAATTCATCCAAAGATGAGCATTCATTCGGTCAAGCAAATGAGTGTATGGGATTGTCTCTTTTCATCGAATGGCTTAGGCCATATACAAGGGCTGAGTACACATGTTGAGGGCTGGATTTTATGTTTTCCTCATCCAATGACCAAGAATGGAAGAGCACAACTCATCCAAGGGTAGGCACTCAAGGGGGCAAGCGAGGGAGTGCATGGAATTGGTCCTCTTTTGCATCTAAGGGATGAGGTTACTACAAGGGCTGAGTACACATCTTAAGGGCTTCTATCAATTGGCAAGATGACATTTTTATGTTGTTATCAAAATATCTTAATCTAAGGGCCAAGATTGGAGGAGAAAAAGTGCAAATTCCATCCAATGGTGGAGAGGCCATTCGGCTAAGACTAAGGGAAGGGGGTGATTTCATTTTTTTTTTTCAAAGTTTTGGGGGCTGGAGTCAGTAGCTAAGAAAGAAAAAAAAAGTTTTGAGAGAAAGAAAAAAGGTTTTCAATAGAGAGCTTGAAGGTAGTCATCTTTACCAAGCGCTAGCATAGCTTTCTTCTTGCTTTCCATGGTGTTTTTTTTTTTCTTTTTTTTCTATCTTGTTTTTCTACTACATTTTTCATAGAAATAAAGTTTTTTAATGTTTACTTATGTTTTCATCTCTTCTTCTTCATTAAAATGGTGGAAATCAATTTTTTTTACATGGTTTCATGCTTGGCCGAATATGGCATGTTTGCTTGCCTTGGTTTTCTTTTTCTTTCTTCCTTGCATGTTGTTGTGAAAAATGGTTTTTAGAAGGTTTTTTAGAGTATTCTAAGGTTCTAATTTTTTACAAAAGATGAAGCAAAAAAGGTTGAAATGGCTACATGATCTTGGCTAGACCAAGTGACCATGGTTAGGAGAGAGGCTATGCCCATTTTTACCTACCATGAAGCTCACTTTAATTTTGCTATTTAGCTTGGTTTATTTTTTGATTTTTTTGAATGGAAAGGCTTCATGATCTTGGCAAGACAAAGTGATTATGATTAGGTGAGAGGCTATTCCCATTTTATACCAACCATGGAGCTTAACTTTCCTTGTTTTATTTACTAGTTTTGGTTGTTATTTGCTTTGCATGTCTATGTTTAATTTTATATATGTTCTTTACATTATTTTCCATGCTATATTTGTTTCTATATTTCTATTCCATGCTTAATCATTTTTCTTGCACATTCGGCCATTGTGTTCATGCTTATATTGTGCATTTTTTTTATGTATCATGTATTATTTTATAAATATGTTTGCATTTTTCATATATTATCATATGGTCATTCGGCTATTCCATGTTAGTATGCTTTGCATGTGCATTTTCATTTTGCTTCTTGACTTGTTTGCATCTCCATGCCATGAGCTTGTACATTTTGATTTTAGTATGCCATATGCTTGTGAAAATGCTATGACAAAATGCTATGACAAAATGCCATCATTTGAGGTTTATGACCATTCGGCTATTCCATTTAGTATGCCTTACATGTGTTTTTCTTATATCTTGTTTCTTGACTTGTTTGCATCTCCATGCCATGATCTTGTATTTTGATTTTAGTATTTCATATGCTTATGAAAATGTCATGACATTATGCATCTTGATATGAGTTATCATGTACTTGTGCAATTTATTAGATAGGATTGCATTAGAGTATCATGTAGCTACATTTGGCCTCTTCATGCATACCATGCATTTGCATTTTAGGTAACATGCTTTGCATTATCATTTCTTGAAATTGTGTATTAGTTACTGTTTGTTCCAGCATTAACATTAGTTTCATTGGTCATTGTATGTTCATAGTATTGCTATGCATGTTCATTACATTTTAGGTCTAGGCCATATTGGTAGTGCCATGCATATTGAGTCTTAAATCACATTGGTATTGTCATGCATTACTATGCTATTTAGGTCTTAGGTTACATTAGCATTTTCATGCATATTCATAACATAGTAGGTCCAAGTCACATTTACATTATCAAGCATTGCATGCATATTGAGTTAGGATAGCATTTATTGCCATGCAAACTCATGCTAGGCATTTATGTTGTCTTGAATTGTCAGGCATTTCCTTTACCATTTAGACCTTTAGACCATGTATTTCATACTTTTCATTTGCTGTATGTTCATTCATTCCATGTCATTGCCACATGATTTATGACTTAGGCCAACCAATGGCTCAAAGTCATGCTCTCTTGAGCGTACTTGTGGAAAATTAAAGAATTGTCAAGTAGATTATTCTACCTTTGTGATTTTTTTTTACTTAGCCAATTTTTATCCAAGGTTTTTAAATGTTTTAGCTACTGTCCTTAGGTCTTTAGGATTATCTCCAACAATTTCTACTTTGATTTTTGAATGAATTTATCAAAGGCAAAAAATGTGTTTTGACACAACAGTTTTTTTTTTCACCCAGTACTTGAACTTCTCTGATTTTTCTGGGCAGTCATCTTTAATAAAAAAATTAATCCAATTTTTTCTTGTGTAGTTTTACATTTTTTGAGTCCCCAGTATTTGTTTTAGATTTTTTTGAATTTTTAAAAGTAGGCTAAAAAATCGTGTGGAAAAACCAGATAGTAGAGGCAGATTTGGATTCAAAAGAGAATAATGGTTGAATTTGGCTAAGGCATTTAGAGGGGGCTGGGTAGAAGCTTTAGCTACTGTCTTAGGGTAGTTTCTAAGCCTTTTTAAACTTTAAAAGTGATTTTATAAATCTCGGGTTAAGGACGGTCAAGTCCGGGAGTTTAGACTTAGGATATTAGAGCCATTTCAAAAGGGTTTGGTAGGGGTTCTTAATATTTATTCAAGTTTTTCCTCAAAATTGTTTTCAAACAATCTCAAAGTTTTTTTTAGAATATTTAATTTGACATATTTTCCTAAGGTAGCCAGATATCTTTTTAGATATAGGAATTTCTTTATTTAGAGGAAAAAATACATTTTCATGCATTGCATTTTCCATGTTCATGCATTTTATTTAAATATGTGATTTTTGCTATGATATTTTCCATGGTATTATTATTATTTTGATTCACATTTTATGATGTTATATTGTTTGCCATATGATTTTGAATATTTCATGATATCCCATATTTTTTATTTAGTCATTTATTTTTGTCACATTATTTAGCATATACTATGTTATGCATTTTTTTATTTTATTTTCATGCATATTTTATGATAGCATTATTTTATGTTTCATGTCATTTTTTTTATTTAGATCATATTTCATGCCATTTAGGTTATTTTATTTATATGCCATGTCATTTAAATATGCCTTATCATTTAAAATTGCCATGTCATTTAAATCATTTTATCTCATTTAGAATATACCATGACACTTAGGATTTTTTATTTTATCTAAAATATACTATGCCATTTAAATTATGCCATATCATTTAGGTTGCATTATATTATCTAGACTTTGTTATGTCATACATGTTCATGTTCATATTTTTAAATGTTTTGAAAAAGACAATGATTTTCAATAAAAATAAAGATATTCCCGAGTTAAAATAATTCATGAGTTCTCTACCGGGTTTGCTGGAGGGAATATCATCAATTATCATTAATAAAGGAATATCTTTCTTTCAAAAAACGAGAATGATTCGGAAAGTTTTCCAAATGAATAAATTTTTTTTATATTTTGCTGATTTTGTCGGGGAATATAGGAAAATTTTGAATTAATAAATTTCGGATCCTTTTCAATAAAAAATGGAATTATTTTTCTTAAAATTGGGCTTGAAATACTAAATTAAAAACCAACTTCTTACCGAGACCTGAGATAACACATGATTAATAACGTACCGTTTTATACTGGCGTTGTGGGGGTGCTAATCCTTCCCCGCACATAGCCGAGTCCCGAACCCGATTCTTCGATTTTCTCTGGTTTATAACGCAGAGTTGAAATTGGTTTTTAATAATGTTTTAATTAATTTTAAAATATTTTATAAAACTGGTTTTAATAGGTAGCCGATCAAACCTAGCTAAAAAATATTGGTGGCGACTCCATGTTTTTTTCAAGGTTATTTTCAAAACCTTTGTTTTTCTTGAGGAATTAAGTCGACTTTGTTTCGGTTTTTTTTAATGTCACGTTTAACGAATAATAAAGTCTTGCGATGAGACTTGTTATTTTTTTTTTAGGTTGCGACAGTCAGCATGATTTTTCTGTATATGTTCATGCATTAATTAGCTTATTACATGCATCATGTTAACATCAGCATGCATTCATGGCACACATGGTCAACATGATTTTCTTTGTATATACTCTGTGTCAATCATTCATTGTTTACATGCATCATAATTGACATTGTCTTGCATTCATAGTGTAAATGATCATTCATTGGGAAATACATCTGAAATATACATGGTCATTCATTGCATATATCCATGCATTGATTTGTTTATTCTTTGTTGGCATCATGTTGGTATCGTGATTGCATTTATTACATATATGGTCAGCATGTTTCCACTGTATATGTCCATAAATCATATTGTTTAGGCTTCACGTACATCAAATTGCATTCATGGCTCCTTTATCATGACACGCACTTGAGGGGATAAAATAGAAATTGGCTTGGTTTTAAGAGTCTTTGAAAGAATTTCCATTTCAAATCAGAGGTGTAAGAAGTACTGAGTACCTTTCTAATATAGGCTAGAGCTATGGAGAATGAACAAGCTGTCTGAATAGAAAGAAAGGAAAGGTCACAGGAAGAATTGCGAGAACAGTTGGCAAAATCTCAAGCAGAATCTAGAGATCAGATGACTAAATTGATGGAGTTGATGTCCGCCGCAATCAAGGAAAAGAGATACAATGAAAACTTGACCGCTAAAGAAGGGCCAGAGGGACAAAAGGGTCAGATTGAGGTCATGATCTTGCATGGCCAGAACACAGTTAATCCCAGCAACATCCTGAACTTAGATGATCCAGCTGAACAGGAAAAGTTGAAAATGGTTGAGTCAAATAGGGCTGAGTTGACAGATTCCCAAAGGATTTATCAGCTGTTAGAGGAAAGGCTCCGAGCAATAGAAAGTATAGATGTATTTGGGAGTTTAGATGCAAACGAAAGTTGCTTGGTTCCCGATTTAGTCATTCCTTCTAAATTCAAGGTTCCCAACTTTGTGAAATATGATGGGACAACCGATCCGTCAACCCACATCACTATATTCTGCCGACAATTGACGGGTCATACAGATAACGATAAGCTTTTGATTCACTGCTTTCAGGATAGCCTCAGTGGATCCGCAATTAGGTGGTATAGTTAGTTGAGCAATAATGAGATTCACTCTTGGAATGATCTGGATAAGGCTTTTCTAAGCCAGTACAAGCATATTACTGATATGGCGCCTGATCGTCTCACCTTGCAAAACATGGGGAAAAGAGCTACTGAGAGTTTCAAAGAATATGCTCAGCGGTGGATGGACATGGCTGCCCAAGTACGACCACCTTTGACACAAAAGGAAATCATCGTCCTTTTTGTGAATACGCTACAGGCCCCGTACTATGATAGACTCGTCGGTAATGCCTCAAAGAATTTTGCGGATATGGTAATCTCAGGGGAGATGATTGAGAATGCTATCAAAGATAGAAAACTTGAAGGGGAAATAACATCCAATGCCAAGAGAAAGGGGCACCTAGAAAGAAAGAGAAAGATGTCTAAGCTATGGGATATTTTTTCCCATATTCCCAATTCCCCTCATACAAATCATGTTACCTTACTAAGGTATCTCTAAGCCTTTATCCTTACCTACCAACCCAATCACTTAATCCTATACCAGTCCTTGCAACAAGGCTTGCTTCTATAAAATGACCGCGGGATAACCAAGAAAGAACTCCAATCCCAATCCCTGACCTGCTGCCATTACTAATAAATAATCAGTATCTTACCCCTATGCCTTTGAAAACAGCTCCGAATCCATCAGCAAAAAGTTATAACCCTGACAGTAAGTGTGATTATCACCTGGGGGTAGTTGGACATTCAACTGAAAAATGCAGACAACTGAAGGAAAGGATTGAAGGTCTTATTCACGATGGTATTTTGACACCGGAGCTTATCCATCAGTGGAAGTCCACTTTGCTGTAAGTCAATTTCTTTCAGAGTTTTAGGAGGAGAATTACTACCTTTGAAGGATGTCAACAGGAGCATTTTGATGAAAAAACTTGTCTCATGTCGACATTTATATGAATTAAATGAATTTTGAATGCTTTGTGTTTGTTGTGTTTTAACAATAATTTGAATTTGCAAAAACAAGCATTAAGGAAGTTCTAATAATGGATAGTCTCGAGAATATTGATGATCATTGTTAGAAATGACCCAATACCCTTTCCCCTCTCTTTTAGGCTTCCCTATTCCTAAATCCCTTGAACTAAGATCACTTGAAAGACCTAATGCTTCAAGGAATATGAATGATTGAACTTCATAAATCATTGTCATTACAAAATAAGCAAAGATGTAGATCCTAGTCTAGGCTATGAACAAAGGAACAAACATTTTTAAAAAATTTTGAACTCCTTGAAATTCAAACAAATGGGACATTCTTTCAAGAATTTTGATTGTGGTAATTTGGTGTGTGTCAAGGTTGTGCCAAAACCATTCACAGCCTTTCCGATGACCACAAAACACCAATTGCCCAAACATCACTTCATGATTGACACCTCGAGGCACTATGACCAAACTAGATTATCTCATGTCCCAGAGATTTGGGTCATATTTTCCTTGTCACTTCAAACAAACCCAAGATTGAAACTTAGCCTTTTCAATGTAAACCTAAACTTGCGATGTTCCTCATAATGATACAAATTCTCATGGTTAATTAAATTGGGGCATCCTATGCGAAAATGATGGATACATGGTGAATAAGGATGGAACCAATGAATGAATCATTGGGGCATGTGACAAAAAAAAATTATGATATCATGCATATGAGAATTCGAATGATTCCAAGTGTAAAATGAAATTCTTATTATCTATTCCCCCTAGGGATTGCTTTTCAATGAGAATTTTTGTGCTTGATATGAGAAATGGCTATCTTTCATGTCCCTTTCACAAAAAGAAATTATCCATAGTCACCCCTTTTGAGCCGAAGAATTCTTTCTCCTTTGAACCCTGATCAAGGACCACCCTCTACACTAGAGGGCAAATGCGAGGAAAGATCATCGAGAAATGAGTCCTAACTCAAAGAAAGATACAAAGCAAATCGAGCTCCCAAATAAATACGAGCTCACTCAGTCGAAATGAAGATGCAAGAGAAAAAGGAAAAAGGAAAAATATGAAAAAGTATGGCAAATGAAAGCCAAAAGTAAAGAAGAAAAAGAGCAATGTAAAAAGGAAAGAAAATTCCAAAAGGGACAAATGCATCAAAAGGGAATTCTCATCAAAAAATGATCATTGATCTGATTACCCTCAAACACATATTTCAGACCCATTTATCCTTTTTTTTAGCCCCGAACCATGGCCTACATTATGTACTTTAAAAGTCCATTTTGATCAAGCATGAATATTTAACTTGAAGGGTTTTCCTCAGATTTTATCCCATCTCATATAATTATCATTTCACTAGGGAAGAATTTAGAATTCTCAAGTGCATGGTAAAACACCAAAAAAAAAAGAGAAAGAAAAATAGAAAGAATGGGACTTTAGGGTGAAAACCTAAAAATGGGCGGTCTAGAGTAAAATGAGAATTTTTGAATGCCATCTGTCGCAACCTAAAAAGTAACAAGTCTCATCGCGAGACTTTATTCGTTAAGTTTGACATTGGGGAAAGCAGAGGAAAAGACGACTTATTTCCTCCTGAAATAAATTGAGGGTTTGAAAACAATCTCGAAAAAGACATGGAGTTGCCACAAATCTTTTTTGGATAGGTTTTATCGGCCACCTATTAAAACCGGTTTTGTAAAACATTTTAAAATTAATTAAAATATTTTTAAAACCAATTTCAAGTCTGCGTTTTAAACCAGAGAAATCAAAGAAGCGGGTTCGGACTCGATTACGTGTGGGCAAGGATTAGCACCCCCACAACGCCTGTATAAAAGGTAACTTATTAATCATGTGTTATCTCAAGTCTCGTTAAAAAGTCAGTTTTAAATTTGGTATTTCAAATTAATTCCCAATTTTAAGAAAAATAATTCCATTTCTAATTGAAAATGATCCCGAATTTATTAATTCAAAATTTTCCTATATTCCCCGACAAGCGTGGCAAAATATAATTTTTTTTTATTTATTTAGAAAATTTTCTGAATCATTTTCGTTTTAAAGAAGATATTCCGTTATTAATGATAATTGATGATATCCTCCCTGGCAACCCAGAAGAGAACTCATGAATTATTTTAACTCGGCAATAACTCTATTTTATTTGAAACCATCTTTCCAAAACATTTTTAAAAAAATACGAATATGAATATATGTGACAGAGTATAATCTACATGACATGAAATAATCTAAATCAAATGATATAACCTAAGTGTCATAATATATTCTAAATGAAATGATATAACCTAAGTGTCATAATATATTCTAAATGAAATGATATAACCTAAGTGACATGATATATTCTAAATGAAATGATATAACCTATGATATAACCTAAGTGACATGAAATATTCTAAATGATCTAATATAATTTAAATGACATGACAATATAATCTAAATGACATGAAATGATATGTAACATAAAATAATGTTATCATGGAATATGCATGAAAATAAAAATAATAACGCATGAACATAGTAAATGCTAAATGATGTGACAAAAATAAATGACTAAATAAAAAGCATAGGATAACATAGAATATTCACAACCATATAACACACAACATAACACCATAAAATAAAAATAAAAATAATGACATTACCATAGAAATATTCATAGCAAAAATCATATATCATATAGTATGCATGAACATGGAAAATGCAATGCATGAAAGTGTATTTTTTTCTTTTAAATAAGGAAATCCGTATACCAAAAAAAATATCCGACTACCTTAGGAAAATAAATCAAATTAAACTTTTTAAAGTAAAAAATACTTTGTGATTGGTTGAAAACAATTTTGAAAATCTTAGATGAAAAATAATACATGGCCGAAATCCCCTTTGAAAATGGCTATATTTTCCTGACTTTGAAAACCTGGACTTGACCACCCTTGACCCGAGCTTTATAAAATCAATTTTTTGGATTAAAATGGCTTAGAAATCAACCTAGGACAGTAGCTAAGGTTCCTAATCAGCCTTCTCTTAATGCCTTAGCCAAAACAGAAAATTATTTTTCCCTTGAAATCAAATCCGATTTACTGTCCAGTTTCAAAGCGTGATTTTTTAACCTATTTTAAAATTTCAAACAAATCCAAAACAATTATGGGAGACTCAAAACATGTCGAAATCTATGGGAAAAAATTGGCTTAAGTTTTAGACTAAGGATGACCTACCAGAAAAATCACGAAAGTCAGAACACTGGGTGAAAAATTGTTTTGCCAAAAAAACATTTTTAAGCATTTGATTAATTCATTCAAAAATCATAATAAAAATATTGGAGACTTCTATAAGGATCTACAAACAGTAGCTAAAATTTCTAAAAATTTGGACAAGGATTGCCTAATGAAAAAAATCACAAAGGTAGAAAATCTAACTTGACAACATCTTAATTTTCCACAAGCATGCTCATGTGAGTTTGGCTTTGAGCCATTGATTGGCTTAAGTCAAAAATAAAGTGGTATGATATGAGATGGATGAACAAACAACAAGTTAAATGTATGCAATGCATGATTTAAGGCCTAAATGACATGGAAAATGCATGGCATAAACAAAGACCTAGTGCCTAACATGAACTTGTGCATGGCAATTAATGAAACCTAGACCTAAACATGCATGAAATGCATGTGAATGCAAATGCAACCTAGACCTAATGAACATGGAAATGCATGGAAATAACACAAACGCATGACATAGTAAATCAAATACACAAAATCATGGCATAGAAACGCAAGCATGTCAACTAGCAAGATGAAAATGCACATACAAGGCACAAAACCTAGGGTAGCCAATGGACATATTCAAAATGATGAAATCCTAACATGGCATTAACACAAACACATGGCATAGTATATGCAAGACTCAAAAGGAAACATGCTAGACCAATTAAACATGATGCATAGGCAAGAATGTAGCTAGGTAAATACACAAACACTTAGCATGGAAAAATACAAAGCATGAACAACTTAACTATTTTAAAAAGTTTGAAAACAAACTCCATATCTTAACTATTTTAGAAAGTTAGAACATAAAAACATGCTAGAACATCACAACCAGCATGGAAAATGAATCAAACACAATACAAGCACAAAAAGGGGGTTTCGGCCATCACAAGAAATAAGTAAAAAGTTTTGTTTTTCTTTGATTTTTCTATGAAAATTAAGATAGGAGCTTTAAGAACTTGTTTTGAAAAACAATTTTATTTCATGAAAGAAAATAAAATAACAATGAAAATAACAAAATCATATGAACAAAGTATGGATGAGAGCATGAAAGAAAATAGCTACCTTGCTTTAGCTTTCCAAATTAAAGAGTAGTAAGAAAACCCTTCTCTTTTCTTTATATTTTCTTTTTTCCTTTCATTTTTCTCTCCCTTTTTTTTCTCCCCTCTCTATGATCAGCCAAGAACCAAAAGAAAAATGAAACCCCCTCCCTAACTATGGTAGCTGAACGGTCAGCTAATAGGTGTAGGATGTTGTCATTTTTTTCCTAGCCAATTTTGATCCAAAGGCCCCTAATCCAAGATGCTTCCATTGTGAAATTACCACTGTTAGATTAAGTAATCAGCCTCTAACTAATTCAGCTATTCAAAAATATGTAGTCATTATGTTGACATCCTCCCTCTTCATGCATTGGTCCATGTGGCACAATTACAAAGGCTTGATCAAAGAAATAACTACCTTACTATCCACTCTTGGCCTTTGGATGCAAGAACTCAGCAAAAATCACTCTCCTTATGGGCTTGGCCGAATGGCCCTTGATATTCCAGCCCACTTTCCATTTTTTTAATTGCAAGAAAACGCCTTCTTCTTCGGTAAACTTGCCTTTTAGGTCCCCAAACTTTATTAAATAGCAAACAGACTCCAAATCTGGTTTTTCTATTTCCAATAATTCCTAAATAACCTTAGTGCACTCGAACTTTTGTCATTTTTCAAACGAGCTCCGATTTTAAATTTTTCTTCGCTAATATCTTCCAAATAATTTAAAATTACGATCTGAAAGTTTTCATAATTTTTCGAGCTCATTTGCTATTTTTCCAAGATTTATCTTTCGAAATTTCAACTTAATAGGCCCGAAATTTGCCATTTTGCAAACAAGCTTCGAATCCGGATTTTTCTTCACTAATCTCTTCCAAATAATTTAAGATTGAGATCTGGAAGTTTTGGTAATTTTTGGAGCTCATTTGCTATTTTTCCCGAATTTTCCAAATTTGCCCTTTTACCTTCGATGCTCGATTTTACTCAAAACAAGTCCAATTTCCAAACTTTATTTTTCTGTGCCTTTTTTATATATTAAATTGGAGTTGATCCAAAAATGCCCAATTTTTATGATCAAATTCCCCTCCGATTTGATTTTTCTTTTTTTCACTATCGCGAATTTCCTAATTTTTTCGTTTTTCCTCCAATCGGCTCTCTTCTCGGAATTACTGCAAATTAAGCCTTGGGCTATCCTCGTTTACTCATTCCTCATCAATTAGGGGCTTTAGTTTTATCGAATCAAACCATTTCTGCAATTTTCCCAATGTTACCAAAATCCACCAAAAACCTTAATTCTCGATTTTCTTCCAAATTGACTTTTTCTTCAGTTTAGCTTTCAAATGGCCTCTCCCTTACCCATAGTCATTGCTTATCTTCCATTTGGAACCTCCAATTTTGACCAATTTGATCGTTTAAGCACTTTTCCCCAAAGTTTTCGATCTAAATGAAATAATCTAAATGAAATGATATAACCTAAGTGTCATAATATATTCTAAATGAAATGATATAACCTAAGTGACATAATATGTTCTAAATGAAATGATATAACCTAAGTGACATGAAATATTCTAAATGACCTAATATAATTTAAATGACATGGCAATATAATCTAAGTGACATGAAATGATATCTAACATAAAATAATGTTATCATGGAATATGCATGAAAATAAAAATAATAATGCATGAACATAGTAAATGCTAAATGATGTGACAAAAATAAATGACTAAATAAAAAACATAGGATAACATAGAATATTCACAGCCATATAACACACAACATAACACCATAAAATATAAATCAAAATAATGACATTACCATATAAATATTCATAGAAAAAATCATATATCATATAGTATGCATGAACATGGAAAATGCAATGCATGAAAGTGTATTTTTTCCTTTTAGTAAGGAAATCCGTATACCTAAAAAGATATCCGACTAACTTAGGAAAATATATCAAATTAAATTTTCTAAAATCAAAAATACTTTGTGATTAGTTGATAACAATTTTGCAAATCTTGGATGAAAAATAATTCATAGCCGAAATCCTTTTGAAAATGGCTCTATTTTCCTAACTTTGAAAACTCGGACTTGACCACCCTTGACCCGAGCCTCCTAAAATCTTTTTTTTTTGGATTCAAATGGCTTAGAAATCAACCAAGGACAGTAGCTAAGGTTCCTAATCAGCATTCTCTTAATGCCATAGCCAAAACAGAAAATTATTTTCCCTTGAAATCAAATCTGACTTTACTGTCCAGTTTTAAAGCCTGATTTTTTAACCTATTTTTAATATTTCAAACAAATTTGAAACAATTACGGGAGACTCAGAACATGTAGAACTCTATGGGAAAACATTGGCTTAATTTTTAGACTAAGGATGACCTACCAGAAAAATCACGAAAGTTAGAACACTGGGTGAAAAACTGTTTTGCCAAAAAACATTTTTAAGCCTTTGGTAAAATCATTCAAAAATCATAATAAAAATATTGGAGACTCCTATAAGGACCTACAAACTGTAGCTAAAATTTCTAAATTTTGGACAAGAATTGCCTAATGAAAAAAAATCAAAAAGATAGAAAATCTAACTTGACAACTTCTTAATTTTCCACAAGCATGCTCATGTGAGATTGGCTTTGAGCCATTGATTGGCTTAAGTCAAAAATCAAGTTGTATGATATGAGATGCATGAACAAACAGCAAGTTAAATGCATGAAATGCATGATTTAAGGCCTAAATGACATGGAAAATGCATGGCATAAACAAATACGTAGTGCCTAACATGAACTTGTGCATGGCAATTAATGCAACCTAGACCTAAACATGCATGAAATGCATAGGAATGCAAATGCAACCTAGACCTAATGAACATGGAAATGCATGGCAATAACACAAACACATGGCATAGTAAATCAAATACACAAAATCATGGAAAAGAAATGCAAGCATGTCAACTAGCAAGATGAAAATGCACATACAAGCCACAAAACCTAGGGTAGCTGAATGGACATATTCAAAATGATGAAATCCTAACATGGCATTAACACAAACACATGGCACAGTATATGCAAGACTCAAAAGGAAACATGCTAGACCAATCAAACATGATGCATAGGCAAGAATGTAGCTAGGCAAATACACAAACACTTAGCATGGCAAAATAAAAAGCATGAACAACTTAACATGTTGAAAACAGAAAATTAAAAATGGCAAACATAGTAAGTAGACATGGAAACAAAATGATAAAATCAACAAAAATAATAGTAAATAAATGAAAAAGTTTGAAAACAAGCTCCATATCTTAACTATTTTAAAAATTTAGAACATCAAAATATGCTAGAACATCACCAACAACATGGAAAATGAATCAAGTAAAATACATGCACAAAAAAGGGGTTTCGGCCATCACAAGAAATAAGTAAAAAAAAATTGTTTTTCTTTGATTTTTCCATGAAAACTTAAGATAGAAGCTTTAAGAACTTGTTTTGAAACAAAAATTTATTTCATGAAAGAAAATAAAATAAAAATGAAAATAACAAAATCATATGAACAATGTATGGATGAGAGCATGAAAGAAAATAGCTACTTTGCTTTAGCTTTCCAAATCAAAGAGTAGTAAGAAAACCCCTCTATTTTCTTTCTTTCTTTTTTTTCCTTTCATTTTTCTCTCCCTTTTTTTTCTCCCCTCTCTATGATCAGCCAAGAACCAAAAGAAACATGAAACCCCCTCCCCAACTATGGTAGTCGAATGGTCACCTAATGGATGTAGGATATTGTCATTTTTTTCCTAGCTAATTTTGATCCAAAGGCCCCTAATCCAAGATGCTTCAAATGTGAAATTACCACTCTTAGATCAAGTAATCAGCCTCTAACTAATTCAGCTATTCAAAAATATGTAGTCATTATGTTGACATCCTTCCTCTTCATGCATTGGTCCATGTGGCACAATTACAAAGGCTTGATCAAAAAAATAACTAGCTTACTATCCACTCATGGCCTTTGGATGCAAGAACTCATCAAAAATCACTCTCCTTATGGGCTTGGTCGAATGGTCCTTGATATTCAAGCCCACTCTCTATTCTTTTAATGGCAAGAAAGGCCTTCTTCTTCGATAAAATTACCTTTTAAGCCCCCAAACTTGATTAAATAGCAAACAAACTCCAAATCCAGTTTTTGTATCTTCAATACTTCCTTAATAATATAAAATTGAGTTCTAGAAGTTTTCAAATTTTTTTGAGTCCATTTGATATTTTTCCCAGATTTTTTCTTCCAAAATTTCCCTTAGTTCACTCGAACTTTTGTCAGTTTTCAAACGAGCTCCGATTTTGGATTTTTGTTCGCCAGTCTCTTCCAAATAATTTAAAATTGCGATCTGGAAGTTTTTATAATTTTTTGAGCTCATTTGCTATTTTTTCGGGATTTATCTCCTGGAATTTCAACTTAGTGGGCCCAAAATTTGTGATTTTGCAAAGGAGCTTCGAATCTGGATTTTCCTTCACCAATCTCTTACAAATAATTTAAGATTGAGATTTATAAGTTTTGGTAATTTTTGGAGCTCATTTGCTATTTTTCCCGAATTTTTTAAATTTGCCCTTTTTCCTCCGAAGTTCGGTTTTACTCAAAACAAGTCCGATTTCCAGACTTTCTTTTTTTTGTGCCTTTGTTATATATTGAATTGGAGTTGGTCCAAAAATGCCTAATTTTTATGGTCAAATTCCCTTCCGATTTGATTTTTCCTTTTTTCAGTATTAAGAATTTCCTCGTTTTCCCGTTTTTTCTTCAATCGGCTCTCTTCTCGGAATTACTTCAAACTGAGCCTTGGGCTATCCTTTTTTACTCACTCCTCATCAATTAGGGGCTTTAGTTTTTTCAAATCAGGCCATTTCTGTAATTTTCCCAATTTCACCAAAATCCACCAAAAACCATAATTCTCGGTTTTCTTACAAATTGACTTTTCCTTTAGTTTTGCATTCAAATGGCCTCTTCCTTACCCGTAGTCATTGCTTATCTTCCATTTGGAACCTCCAATTTCGACCAATTTGATCATTTAAGCACTTTTCTCCAAAGTTTCTGAACTAGGGTTTTTTTTCCACTAAATCTCTATAACCCAACTTCCGAACTCCATATCTTTCATTGCAGACCTCGGATTATCAAAATTCTTTCACCATTGTTCAATTGAACTTTGGATCTTGATTTTGAAAGTGAGTTGACTTTTCAAAGGTGACTTTTCTAGGGTTGACTTTTTCAAGATTGACTTTTTTGTGCTGGCCTTCTTAAACTAAGTCTCGGAGTGCCACCTGCAGGATAAGAAGAGACTTTTTGCATTCTAAAACATCATTTTTGGAAGAAAAATACCTGATTTAGTGGTCCGAATAAAATTAGGTGTCTACACCATCTATGTCAGTACCAATGCCACAACAAAAGAAGTGGTCATCGAGGAACATCTAGGAATTCCTGAACCTCCTAAACTGTCAACTCTCATTGGAAGATTAATTTCAAAAATTGAAACTTATTTCCTCTAAGATTAAACTTTCCAGTTTAAACATCTTGTCCAATCTTGATGCTTGTCAAAATGCCTTGATATGGAAACTAAAAGAATGTTGAATTTGTTTGGTTCTCAATGAGTTCATGATTTATAAAACATGTTCCATTTGTGAACCTAGAAGGAACATAAATTTTTTGTTTTGAAGTTTTCTTCAATCAACCAAAATCTTGTTATACCAAGCCTTGCCAATTAAAATTGAAAAATTTAGATTGACACTTAGGGAAATTTCTAACAGTGATTATCAGTCTTCAAAAGATTCGTACATCACACACTGTGGGGTTAATATTTTTGGCTCAGAAGTTTAAATTAAATGAGCAAAACTGTTTTTCAAAAAGGGAAAATAAAAATATTTTTGAAGTACCCATTTTTTATGTTGACATGAGATAAGGGTTTTTCTAACCCAAAGGTGTGGAACTACTAGGGTTAACCTTGACTTCCAAATATGAGTAGAAGAAATAGAACTCGGGGAGCAGAATTTTGTTAATAAAAGTTTGGAAACTGTTGGGGCAAAGAGAATAACCAAAGATTGAAAAATTAATTGAAGATATACTCTGATTTGAAGAGGAGAAATGAATTGGAAAGGCTAAGCCAAAGTCTAGAAAAATGATCGAGGGCATCACTCATAAGCACTCATCTCTTTATCGAGCTTTGCATCTGCACAACATCAAGAAGCATTTGCATCAACCCAAGACATTTGTATTTGCACCATGAAGCATTTGCATCTTATTCAACATCTGTATCTGCATCAAGAAGCATTTGGATCAATCCAAGACATTTGCATTTGCACCATGAAGCATTCGCATTTCATTCGATATCTGCATCTGCATCTGCATCAAGAAGCATTTGCATCACTTCAAGACATTTATTTGCAATATGAAATATGTGCATCTTGTTAATCATTTGCACCTGCATCAAGAAGTATTTGCATCCTCTCAAAACTTTCAGGTTAATTTTCAACAATTCTTCAAAACCATTTTTAAAGTCGCATCCGGGCATAATTTTCCCAAAATCATGGATAAGACCTCCGAGCACCATTTTTTAAGACTTTCGGATACCTGTTCTCAAAATTCTAGATAAGACCTCCGAGCATCATTTTTAAAGTCGCCTTCGGGCACAAATTCTTCAAAATCATTTTTAAAGTCACATTGGGGCATAATTTTCCAAAAATCATGGATAAAACCTCCGGACACCATTTTTTAAGACCTTCGGGCACCAGTTTTCAAAATTGTAGATAAGACCTCCGGGCATCATTTTAAAATCGCCTCCGGGCACAAATTCTTCAAAATCATTTTTAAAGTCGCATCCGGGCATAATTTTCCAAAAATCATGGATAAGACCTCTGGGCACCAGTTTTCAAAATCCTAGATAAAACCTCCAGGCATCATTTTTAAAGTTACCTCCGGACAGAATTCTTCAAAACTATTTTTAAAGTCGCATCTGGGCACAATTTTTCAGATAATAGATAAGACCTCCGGGCACCTTTTTTTAAGACCTCTGGGCACCAGTTTTCAAAATACTAGATAAGACCTCCCAAGCATTTTTTTAAGACCTCCGGGCATTTTTTTAAAGTTACATCCAGGCACAATTTTCTAAATCCTAGATAAGACCTCCAGGCACCAGTTTTAAGACCTCCGAGTATTTTTATGACCTCCGGGCACAACTTTTATAAGACCTCAGGGCACCATTTTTAAGACTTTCGAGCATAATTTTCTTCTTTTGCAAATCGAACTCGTTTCCTTAAGACGGGTCGAGCCTTGATTAGTCAAGGAACTCAATTTAAGGATAAAATCTTTTATTAACAGCTTTTAATAATAATAATTAAAAAAAAACAAATGAAAAAAGAGTGAAAAAAGAAAAAATGGAAAACCCCATTTCCTTCACATGTGATTTCACTAACCGGACAAAATTAGTTTTTATTTATCTTTGCCTGATTCCTGATTCTTAGCAATAGCCAATGAGGAGCAGTTTTAGACACTTAATTTTGTCCGGACCCCTAAAACAGGTAATTTTTTTTCTTCCTAATGATGTTTTAGAATGCAAAAATGCTCTTCTAATCCTGCAGGTGGTATTCCGAGACTTTGTTTAAAAGGACAAGCATAGAAAGTCAATCTAGAAAAAGTCAACCCTTATTCAAAATCAAGATTCAAAGTTTAATTGAAAAATGGTGAAAGAATTTTTATATTTCGAGGTCTACAATGAAAGATATGGAGTTTGGAAGATGGGTTATGGAAATTTAGTGGAAAGAAAATCCTAGTTTGGTAAATTTGGGGCAAATTGCTTAAATGATTAAATTGGTCGGAATTGGAGGTTTTGAATGGAATATAATCAATGACTACGGGTATTGGAGAAGCCATTTGGAAGCAAAACCAAAAAAATGGTCAATTCGGAAGAAAATCGGAAATTAAGGTTTTTGGTGAATTTTGGCGAAATTGAAGAAAATTACAGAAATAGCCTGATTCGGTAAAACTAAAGCCCCTAATTGATGAGGAGTGAGTAAACAAGGATAGCCCAAGGCTCAATTTGAAGTAATTCCAAGAAAAGAGCCGATCGGAGGGAAAACGAAGAAAGAGAAAATTCTCGATATTAGAAAAGAGGAAAAATCAAATCGGAGGAGAATTTGATCGTAACAATTGGGCATTTTTGGACCAACTCCAATTCAATATATAACAAAGGCCTAGAAAAAGAAAATTTGGAAAACGGACATGTTTTGAGTAAAACCGAGGCTTCAAAGGTTAAAGGGCAAATTTGAAAAATTCGCAAAAAAAGTAGAAAATGCGCTCAGAAAATTACCAAAACTTTTAAATCTCAATATTATGTCATTTGGAAGAGATTGACGAAAACAAATCTGGAATCGGAGCTCGTTTGCAAAATGGCAAATTTCAGGCCCACTAAGCTGAAATTTCAAAAGATAAATCCCGAAAAAATAGCAAATGAGCTCGAAAAATTATAAAAACTTCCAGATCTCAATTTTAAATTATTTGGAAGAGATTGGAGAAGAAAAATCTGGAATCGAAGCTTGTTAACAGAATGGAAAATTTCGAGCCCACTAAGTTGAAATTCCAGATGATAAATCTGGAAAAAATAGCAAATGAGCTCAAAAAATTATGAAAACCTCCAGATCTCAATTTTAAATTATTTGGAAGAGATTATCAAAGAAAAATCTAGAGCTGAAGCTCGTTTGAAAAATTGCAGAAGTTCGGGTGCACTAAGGGCAATTTTGGAAGAAAAATTCGAAACAAATAGCAAATTGGCTCAGAAAATTATGAAAACTTTCAAAACTCAATTTTATATTATTTAGGAAGTATTGGAGAATGAAAATTTGGATTTGGAGTCCATTTGCTATTTAATCAAGTTTGGAGGGCTAAAGTACAATTTTACCGAAGAAACCAAAAAGGGCCTTTTTTGCAATTTAAAAAATAGAGAGAGGGCTGGAAGTTGAAGGGCCATTCGGTCAAGCCCATGAGGAGAATGAATTTTTTTGAGTTCTTTCATCCAAAGGCCAAAATTGGATAGTAAGGTTGTTATTTTTTTGATCAAGCCTTTGTAATTGTGCCACATGATCAAATGAATGAAGATGAAGGATGTCAACATTATGGTTACATATTTTAGACCATCTATATTTGTTAGGGGCTGATCACTTAATCTAAGGGTGGTAAATTCACATTTTAAGCATCTTTGATTAATGGTCTTTGGATCAAACTAGCTAGGAAAAAAAAATGACAACATCCTACACCAAAGGAGAGACCATTCGGCTACCATATAGGGGGATGGTTTTCATTTTGCTAAGGTTCTTTTGGCTGATATCTTTTCATTTGGGAGCAAATAGCTAAGTGTGGAAAATAAAATAAATTTGAGAAGAGAAGAAAAAGCTTGAAAGATTGCTTTGGAAGGTAGCCTTTTGGCACCTAACTCTTGTATTTTCTTTCTTTTTCCATGCTTAATTTGCTGATTTTCCTTGAGATTTTGTGATTTCTTGTTGTTTTTGGTTATGAAATAAAGGTTTTAAAACTTTTTTTCAAGGCACCTATCTTAGGTTTTCATGAAAAATCAAAGAAATAACCAAAAAAAATTACGCATTTTCATGTTGGCCAATACTACCCTCCTTGTGCATGTCTTGAGTTTGATTTTTTTCCATGTTGGTTGTGATATATTGGCTTGTTTTGATGTTCTAGCTTTTTAAAGTAATCAAGATATGGAGCTTGTTTTTAACCTTCTTTACTTACTATTTTTTTGCGGATTTTATCATTTATTTTCATGTGTACTTACTTTGTTTTCTATTTTTAATTTTCTGTTTTCACCATGTTAAGTTGTTCATGCTTTGTGTTATTGCCATACTATGTGTTTGTGTATTTGCCTAGCTACATCTTTGCATTTGCATCATGTTTGTTTGGTCTAGCATGTTTCCTTTTAAGTCTTGTATATACTATACCATGTGTTTATGTTATTGCCATGCTAGAATTTCACATGTTCATTAAGTGTCCATTCAGTTAACACTATGTTTTTGCCTTGTGTATACATTTTCATCTTGTTTACTTGATATGCTTGCATCTCTATGCCATGATATTTTGTATTTGATTTACTATGCCATGTGTTTGTGTTATTGCCTTGCTAGGATTTCATCATATGATTTAGGTGACCATTCGGCTAGTATGTTTTTTTTTTTATTGTCTTGTGTTTGCATTTCTATATTGATTATGTGACTACCATGTTTTCATTCATACTTTGCATCTTTGTGCCATGTGATTGTGTTTTTGGTTGTGCTATGTTCATGCATCAGTATTAGGTTCATTTGGTCATTAAATGTTCATGTTACTTTCATGCATATTTTATGTTCATATTAGGCCTGAGGTTATTTTGTATTTCCATGCATGGTTCCATGTCCATTAGGTCTAGGTCACCTTTGTATGCCATACACATTTCCATGCTATTTAGGTCTTAGATCATATTGGTATTGCCATGCATTTTCATGCTCAGTAGGTCTAGGTCATCTTTGTATTGCCATGCATTTCATGTATATTAGGTCTAGGTTTGCATTAATTGCCATGCACAATTTCATGTTAGGCATTAGGCCATCTTTTATTCCATGCATTTTCTATGTCATTTAGGTCTTAGATCATGCATTTCATGCATTTAACTTGTTGTTTGTTCATGCATTTCATATCATCCCACTTGATTTTTGACTTAAGCCAATCAATGGCTCAAAGCCAAGCTCACATGAGCATGCTTGTGGTAAATTAAGAAGTTGTCAAGTTAAATTTTTTACCTTTGTGATTTTTTTTTTCATTAGGCAATCCTTGTCCAAGTTTTTAGCAATTTTTACCACTGTTTGTAGGACCTTAGAGGAGTCTCTAATATTTTACTCTGATTTTTAGTGATTTTATCAAAGGTTTAAAAATGTTTTTTTGTCTAAACAGCTTTTCACCCAGTGTTCTGAATTTCACAATTTTTTTGGTAGGTCATCCTTAGTCTAAAAATAAAGCCAATTCTTTTCCATAGAGTTTGACATGTTCTAAGTCTCCCATAATTTTTTCATATTTTTTTTGAAATTTTAAAAATAGGTAAAAAAAATCACGTTTTAAAACTGGACAGAAAAGTCGGATTTGATTTCAAGAAGAAAATAATTTTCTGTTTTGGTTAAGGCATTAAGAGAGGGCTGCTTTAAAACCTTAGCTACTATCCTAGGTTGATTTCTAGGTCATTTTAATCTTAAAAAATGACTTTATATAGCTTAGGTCAAGGGTGATCAAGTCTGGGATTTCAAAGTTTGGAAAATAGAGCCTTTTTCAAAGGGGGTTTCGGCCATGGTATTTTTTTCATCCAAAATTTTAAAATTTGTTTTCAAACCAATCACAAAGTATTTTTGGTTTAGAAAATTTAATTTTTTGTCTTTTCCTAAGGTAGTCAGATATCTTTTTAGATATACAGATTTCCTTATTTAAAGGAAAAAAATACACTTTCATGCATTTCATTTTCCATGTTCATGCATATTGTATAATATATGATTTTTGTTATGAATATTTCAATGACTATGTTATTGTTTTGATTTATATTCATGGTGATATATTGTTTGTTATATGGTTGTGAATATTCATGGTGTTATATTTTTGTCTCATCATTTAAGATTTATTATGTTCATGCATATTTTTTTTTCATACATATTTCATGATAGTATTATTTTATGTTTCATATCATTTCATGTCATTTAGAATATGCCATGTCATTTAGAATATACCATGTCACTTAGGTTATATATCATGGCATACTATGTCACTTAGGTTATATCATGTCATTTAGAATATACTATGTCACTTAGATTATATCATGTCATTTAGATTATATTATGTCATACATGTTCATATTCATATTTTTTAAAATGTTTTGAAAAGATAATGGTTTTAAATAAAATAAAGTTATTCCCGAGTTAAAATAATTCATGAGTTCTCCTCTGGGTTGCCAAGGAGAATATCATCAATTGTCATTAATAACGGAATATCTTCTTTAAAACGAGAATGATTTGAAATTTTTTCTAAATAAATAAAAATTTCTATATTTTGTCGCGTTTGTCAGGGAATATAGGAAAATTTTTTTGAATTAATAAATTTCGGATCATTTTCAATTAAAAATGAAATTATTTTTCTTTAAATTGGGAATTATTTTGAAATGCCAAATTTTAAACGACTTTTTACCGAGTCTTGAGATAAGACACGATTAATAAGGTACTATTTTATACGGGCGTTGTGGGGGTGTTAATCCTTCCCCGCACGTAATCGACTCCCGAACCCGTTTCTTTGATTTCTCTGGTTTAAAAACACAGACTTGAAATTGGTTTTAAAAATGTTTTAATTAATTTTAAAATGTTTTACAAAATCGATTTTAATAGGTGGCCGATCACACCTAGACAAAAAAGATTGGTGGCGACTCCATGTCTTTTTCGAGATTATTTCTGAACCCTCATTTTATTTCAAGAGGAATTAAGTCATCTTTTCCTCTGTTTCCCCCAATGTCTCACTTAACGAATAAAGTCTTGCGATGAGACTTGTTATTTTTTAGGTTGCGACAGATAAATTATTTGCATCCTTTAAATTTGTATGTTGAGATAATTTTACAAATCAAAATTAAAGACTAAAGTAAAGAAAATAAAATTGGAGGTTGAAAATAAAGTATGCATAGAAACTAGACCTGCTCATGGCCAGATCGGGCTGGGCTGCGGCCTGGAACTTTTTTTTTTGCTTGCCCAGGCCCATATTTGAGCGAGCCCGACCGGTCCGTGGGCTTGAATTTACTATTCATCATTAATAAAAATATATATTTTTTTTAATTTTAGGATAAAAAAAAACCCTGTCTAGAACCTACCCAATACAGGTCAAGCCGGATGAGCTGTCCAGCCCTTGAACAGGTCTAGTATAAACCCGACCCACTCTTGCAAGGAGTGACACTCACCTCGGTGTATGATTGGCATGTCGACCACCATGATGGACTATCTACACTCAACAAAATGAAATAGGGAAGGTGGTGTGCGCCTTGCATGTGATGTGCTCCCGTGAGATTTTTTCAAATTAATAAAAATTAATTTCTAGTTGACAAAAAAAAGCCCATTCATTCTAAACTGTTTGCAGTAAATTTGGCAATATTCGACACGATATGATTACACAAGATTAATACAATGCGAAAAAATAACTAAAACATGTAAAAAAATACGACACAAAAAAATAACATGAACACGACACAATACGACACGAATACACGAATGTTTTTGTAGATACCTAATTTTGTCTGGGCCCTCTAAACAATGCAAATTCTCCTTTCAACTTCCCAGAACTCAAAGAGACTTCCACCATTCCATAGATGGGTCCCCAAGACTTTGTTTCGGAGGTCAGCACAAAAAGTCAACCCCAAAAAAGTTAATCTTCAAAAGTCAACCACTAAAAAAGTCAACAAGTCAAATTCAAGATTCGAAATTGAATTGAAAAATGGTTAAGGAATTTTGATAATCCGAGGTCTACAACGTAAGATATAGAGTTCGAAAGATGGGTTGCAGAAATTCAGTATAGGGGAATACCTTATTTGGCAAATTTGGGAAAAAGTGCGTAAACGATCAAATCGGACAAAATTGGAGGTCCCAAATTGAATAAGATCAATAACTACGGATATTGGAAGGTCCAATTTTTGAAACGGAGTTGAAAGAAGGTGCGGTTTGAAGGGAAATAAGGATTTAATAAGAAATTCATGGACTTGGGGAAAACTGCAAAAATGGCTCAATTTGGTGAAATTGAAGCCCCCAGTTGATAAAGAATAAACAAACAAAAATATCCCAAGGCCTAGTTTGAAGGGAATCCCAACGAAGAGCCAGTTAGAGGAAAAACGAAAAAATGAGATAATTCTCGGTATTGAAAAGGGGAAGACTAAATTGGAGGGGAATTCAGTCATAAAAATTGGGTGTTTTTGGACCAACTCAAATTCAATATATAACAAAGGCAGTGGAAAAAGAAAATCAGAAAATCAAACCCATTTTGAGTAAAACCGACGTTTCGGGGGTTAAAGGATAATATTGGGAAAATTCGAGAAACATAGGACCCGATCTCAGAAAATTATGAAAACTTTTAGATTTGAATTTTATATTGTATGGAAGGGATCGATGAAGAAAAATCCAGAATCGAAGTTCAAATGGAAAAAGATAAAGTTCGGGTGCACTAACTCAAAAAATCCAAAAGAAAATTTTGGGAAAAATAGCAAACGAGCTCGAAAAATTATGAAAACTTATAGATCTGAGTTTTATATTTTTTGGAAGAGATTGGAAAAAGAAAATCCAGAATCGGAGTTCAAATGAAAAAGGGCAAAGTTCGGGTGCACTAACCCAAAATTCCAAAAGAAAATTTCAGGAAAAATAGCAAATGGGCTCGAAAAATTATGAAATTTTTTTAAGATCTGAGTTTTATAATTTTTGGAAGGTTTTGATGAAGAAAAATCCAGAATCAGAGCTCAAATGAAAAAAGGCTAAATTTGGGAGGCACTAAACCCAAAGCTTAGAGAAAAATTCAGGAAAAATAAAGAATGAGCTTGAAAAAATGTGAAAACCTTCAGAACTAAGTTTTAAATTGGATGGGATGAGTTAGAAAAGGAAAATCCAAAATTGGGGTCCATTTGCAATTAAAATAAGTTTGAGGGCCAAAATGTAATTTTACCAATAAAATCGAAAAGGGCCAATTTGCAAATAAAAAAAGTTAATGGCCTGGAAATTTTCATGCCATTTTCGGCCAACAGCTGATCAAGGGGAGGGAGTGTGATCATCATGGATCAAATGGCCAAGGATGGATAGCAAGATGACATTTTTACAAGGACAAGATTCTCCACTACTTTGCCTACTTGGCATTTTAAGCCAATGGGAAGGCTCTAATTTGCAAAGCCATGTGAAGGCAATGTGAAGAGCATGTGAAGGCAAGGAGATGGTGCCAATTAGGATTAAAAATGCCACCTAGGAAGATATTTTAATAGGAGGCCATATGATCTTGACAAGTGGATCAGATATTTTATAGAGACAAGGGGACAAGAATAGTCTAGGTGGCATTGTTCGCCAATGGGAGCCTAGGAAACCTTATTTTTAAGGGAAGCACCATGAAAAAAGGGGACAAGCTCCTTATTTATAAGGAAAACACTATGTTAGAGGGAACATTTTTTAGCCATGTGGCAAAGGATGTTGGAGGAGCATGGGAAGCATGACAAGGGTAAAAAAATAAAAGCCACACTCACACTAACATACAAGAGACAGCCGACCATGAGCTCAAGGGGGGAGGTTCATTTTTTTCTGGAAGGCAATTTCATTCTTGAGAGAAAAGGAAGAAGAGGAAGAAAAGAGAAGAGAAAAATTTTGGCAACCTTGATTTGGAAAGCAATAGCTAGGTAGCTATCATCTCCTTCCATCTTCTTTAATACTTTTCTTTGATGTTGTGATTTCTTTTCTCCTCTTTTTGTTCATGTGATTTATAAACTTTTTTGATGAATAAAAAGGTTTTCAAAAATAAGTTTTAAAGGTTTTCTATCCTTTTTTCTTCATTCTTTATCAAATAACCAAGTTGTCAAATTTTTTACATGTTTTGAGGCCTTGATCGAACCTACCTTGACGATTTTGTGCTTGTTCTTGCATGATATTTCTTGCTTGCTTGGTTGTGTTCATATTTTTGGCCCTGGTTTATCTATTGTCATACGATTGTGAGTTGTAAAATCATGTATTTCATGACATTTGAACTAGGATTTTGGCCAAGATCAACCAATGATCTCAAGCCAAAAATCTCTTGCCTCTACTAGTTGAGAGATTAATATTCTAGATTAGGTATTCTGACTTTGGGATTTTTTTTAACTACTCATCCATGGTCAAAATATTTTTTTTTACCACAAGCAGTAGCCATTTAGGGGATGCCATGGTATTTTTCTCATGACTTTTAGATTTTTTTATCATGGTTGAAAAAATAGATTTTGACAAAGCAATTTTTAACTCACTGTCTTGATTTTGGTAAAATTCAGTCATAGTATCCATGCTCCAAAAATTAAGCTGATTTTTTCCCATGGAGATCAAAATGTTCTAGGTCTACCCTAATTTTTTTAGGTTTTTTTGAAATTTCTTAGAAGGGAAAACAAATGGTTTTTCAAAACTGCCAGTGAGAGTCAGATTTGTTTTTAAGAAATAATAATTTTCTATTTTGTTAGGATACAAAGAGGAGGCTGATTTGGGACATTATTTATTGTCTTAGGTTAATTTTCAGGCCATTTTAATCATGAAATTTGATTTTATAAAAGTCGGGTCAAGGGCGGTCAACCTGGATTTCAAACTAGGAAAATAGAGCCTTTTAAAGGGGGTTCGACCATGAGACCATTTTCATCCAAAAAATCCAAATTTTTTTTAAATCCGAGCCCAAAGTCTTTCGATTTTCAAAATTTGATTTAAGTATCTTCCTAAGATAGTCGGATACCATTTTAGGTATATGGATGTCCTTACTTCAAGGAAGAAATACATCTCTATGCATTGCTTTTTTAAAATGTTTTTACTTAATTTGTTATAAAAAACGTATTTTTTGGTTTATTAAACATTTGGCGAGAATTGGCTCCCAATCTTTGCCAGGTATGCTAGGGAGGTTAGGAAATTATTCAACGCTCGTGTTTATGGAATCGAAACATATGGTTTTCATTTTACTCAAAATCATGTAAGTGTCATATGAAAGTATTATTTTCCAAGCTTTGCCGAGTTTGTTGGGGAGTACGGAATTATTTTTCGACATATGCCATTTATGTGATTCCTCACATGAAAAATTAATTTCATGATCATGCATGTTCCATGATGTTTACATTTGTCATTTTAATTATGCATTTTCCATGTTCATGCATATTCCATGACATTTAATTTTTGCTATCTTAGTCATGCAAATCCTATATGTATGAATATTCCATGGTGATGTCATTCGATGATTTAAATGATATGTTTCTATCTTGATCATGATATGATTAGGGATATTCTATGATAATGTCATTTTGTGATTTTGCCATGTCATTTATTCTTTTTGTCATGTCATGTAAATTTTTCCATGTCAAGCATGCCATATCATTAATTCTTTTGCCATGTCATTATGATTTTGCCTTGCCAAGCATGCCATGTCATTACTTATTTTGCCATGACATTATGATTTTGTTATGTCATTCATGCCATGTCATTTGTTCATGACATTCATTCACATGCCATTGTCATTCAAATGCCATGTCATTCATTGGCATACCATGTCATCCATTCACACGCCATGTCATCTCGATTATGCCATGACATGTCATTTTCATGCCATGTCATTCATTCACATGCCATGTCATTCATTCATGTGCCATGTCATTTATGTGCCATATCGTTCATCCATATGCCATATCATCCATTTGCATGCTATATTATTCATATGCCACATCATCCATTCGCATGCCATGTCATCCATTCGCATGCCATGTCATCCATTCGCATGCCATGTCATCCATTCACATGCCATGTCATCCTTTTGCATGCCATGTCATCTATTCACATGTCATATCATTGATTCACATGCCATGTCATCTACGTCATGCCATGTCATTCATGCACACGCCATGTCATTCATTCATGTACCATGTCATTCATGTGCCATAACATTCATTCACATACCATGTCATCCATTCACATGCCATTTTATTCATTCATGTGGCATGTCAATCACATGACATATCATTCATATGCCATGTCTTTGATTCATGTTCCATGTCATTTATTCTTTTGGCTATGTCATTTAAATTTTGTCATGTCATAATAAATTTTTGACGATGACGTGTTAACTATGCATGTTATACATTCATGTTTTAATGATAATTTACATTCATGATCATTTAACTTCTTGAAAATTGATGTTTTTTACAAAATAAGGCAATATTCCCGAGTTATTATAATTCATGAATTCTCCTCCAGGTTGTCGGGGAGTCTTCATCAACTATACTAACAAAGAAATACCCTTTTAAAAGTGGATGATGCAGAGATTTTCAAAAACAACAAAATTTTTGTATTTTTACCGATTTGTTGGGGAATATAGAAAATTTTTGCGATAACAAATTTCGGATCATCTTCCAACATAAATAGATTCTTTTTAAAATGGGAATGATTTTCAAATACCAAATCCAAAACTGACTTTTCACCAAGACTCGAGATAACACACGATTAATAAGGTACCATTTTATACGGGCGTTGTGGGGGTGCTAATTCTTCCCCACATGTAACCGACTCCCGAACCTGCACTTGTTTTCTATGGTTCAAAGTGCATACATAAAAATTGGTTTTAAACATTTTAATTAATTTTAAAATTTTTTTGAAAACCGATTTTAGTAGGTGGGCGATCACATCTAGCCAAAAAAGATTCGTGGCGACTCTGTTTCTTTTTCGAGGTCGTTTTCTCACCCTCAACGCTTTGATTTAGAGGAATTAAGTCATCTTTTCCTCTATTTTCCCGAATGTCGTACCTTTTTAAAGAATGACAGATTTATCCTCATGACAGGGGCAGAATTATCTTCGGACACTCGTTTAAAAAGAACGGTTGCGATAGCTTGGCGACTCCGCTAGGGACTTTAGAGAGTCAGGCCTAAAGTTAGTCGCGTGTTATCAAAAGTCTCGGTTTGGTTGGTTTTAATTGGTATTTAATTATAATTCCTATTTTATTTTATTTTTTTAAGAGGATTTTCCCTAAATAATAAAATGTTTTGAATATGTTCATTTCACGTACATGCATATTATTACTGCTCTTTGGTTATTTAATCTTGTATATTATTACTTTTATTTGATTATTTAACCTTGTATATAATTACTGCTCTCTGGTTGGTTAATGCATTACTCTATTTTTTATCTTTGTTTTAATAAATTGCTGGGGCATTTAGAATAAAGGTTGTAAAATAGGTGGTGAATGGTTTGTTGTTCCTCCTCACAGACTATACTTGCATTTGCATAACATAAGCCCTCAACCCGGGTTCTGCCCTTCTAGGTGGAGTTAAGTACCTACGCTTCATGAGGTGATAACCTCTGCATAAGCTAGCGAAACACTCCCGGGGTACAAATTACCTACGCTTCGTGAGCTGTTAACCTCCGCATAAGCTTGGGAAATGTATTCTAACAAATTGAACCCGTTTTGATCGGGGTGCCTTACTAGCCTTCACTGGTGATAGTGAGGAGCAATTTGGAGCCTTTTTAGAACTTAATGCAACCCTATATAGTGAGCCATAAGAAGCCCGCCTAGGTAGAGCCATGCCGAATTTTTGTTAGATGCACCGGAGATAGGAACACATAGAGGAATGCTTCTGATCTTTTGCCATTTATTTCTACATTCGAATAAGCATTGTAGATCGGGCAACGATGTATGTGCATCGCCCGTAATAAGGTTGATATTCTGCCCCAAAGGCGTTGTGATGCCTAAATAAGTAGATACTGTTGGGGCACATGTTCATTCATTTTCTCACTTTGCATAGATGATTTTACCCTTTACTTGCTTTGCTTCTTTTTTCCACACATCATTTGTAATAATACTGAAACCTAGTATTTTTGGGTTATTTTGAAAATTCTTCTTTTTATACCCGTACCTTTTTAGGTATTTAAAAAAAAAATAGTTTTTATTCCATGAAAACTTTTCTTCTTTGAAAAAAAAAATTAAAAATAAAGAGAGATATTAGGATCTTCTTTTTCTTGATCTTTTCATCACGTCTTGCATAACATTCATATTATTTGAGAAGTTATAAATATGAAAAATCATCTCCTCAAACATCTTCGCATTTTGTACATTTCATGCATTAATCATCATTACATTCATGCATATAAGAATAGAACATGTACATTCATGATTGTATTCTTGATCTCATGATAATAATGTAAATTTCATTTGCATGAAAGGGGTTTAAGATATGAGGAATGAATTGGAGGAAAGGGGTTTAAGATATGAGGAATGATTGTATTCTTGATCTAATGATAATAATGTAAATTTCATTTGCATGAAAGGGGTTTAAGATATGAGGAATGAATTAGAGGAACGAGTGTATGCTTTGGAGCACAATCAAGAGGAATTTGGACATGAAATTCTGGAGGTTAAAGGACAACTCGCCAAATTGATAAAGATGTTTGAGGATCTTAGTAAGAGTAAGGGGGAACTTTCTCAAGGCTCTTCATCACCTTTGGATCAACCAAGACCATCACGTCTAGATCATACAATCCCTGCTGGATCTTGCACTTGTCAGTGCCATAAGGGATTGAACCTCGATAAAATGTTGGAAGGGTCAAATTGGGAAGCCAGGTGCCAAAGATAGAAACCTCGGATCCTGTACCACCCTTGCAAACTGTCCCAGATCTGAATCAATATCCTTGCTTTACTAGTACCCCTTCGTCCGCTGGGATGACCAACATGAGGTCTTCAGGTTTCACTCTATCGCCATAATTGACTGTAATTCGTACTTTTTCTCTCACCAACCGTCTCATCAAGCATCTGGGATAAGAACTTTGAACTGTGTGCTAAGGGTCTAATGTCCAAATCCATACCCTTACCATGCTGTTCCGCCACCTCTCCATGCAAACACTCCGGTTCAAGTCTTTGTGTCACCATCAAATGCCCCGACTCCTAGGTCGTATGTGACCAAGAAACAACCCAAGAACAAGACTCAAAGGCAATATGATCCCATTCCAATCAGCTACCAAGAGCTTCTCCCTATATTGATCCGAGATCACCTGGTTGCCTGTGTGCCGTTGCAACCCCTGCTACCACCATACCCCAAGTGGTATAACCCAAATGCAAGATGTGATTATCACTGCGAAATTGCTGGGCATAGCATTGAAGACTGTGAAACCTTCAAGAGGAAAGTGTAGTCTCTCATAGATGTCAAGTGGTTCGATCCAACAACACTGATTGATAGAGGACTGGGAAAGTGCAATTAGGATTGGGAGATTTACGGCAATGATGTAGTAGGACTTCGGTCTTTTATGATGTAGTAGGATTTCATTTTTTCAGTAGCCGGCTTTTATAGCCTTAGGATGCTAGAAAAGATAATGTGGTTTGAAAGACAATTCTAACCACTGCTCAGATTTTGTAAACATGGTTTATATCTTGTGAACATTGATATGGGAATGAATTGGTTATGCTTCAAACTTATGAGATGTTGATGATTAAATTCCTCCGATTCTTATTTCCTCTGTGATATCTTCCCCTTGCATTTGCATCCGATCAATTATTTGTCATAGCATACATTTCATCTATCCATGCATTGAATTGTTTATTCTTTACATACATCATGTGGGCCTCATGGTTGCATTCATGACATACATAGTCAACATGATTTCTTTGTACATCCACGCATTAATTTCTTTATTCTTTGCATGCATCATTTTGGCATCGTGTTGCATACATGGTCAGCATGTTTCCACCATATATGTCCATGCATCACTTTGTTTATTCTTCACATGCATCAAGTTGCATTCATGACCTTCATGGTTCATTCATCATGAAACATATTTGGGGGGGATAAAACAGAAATTGGCTTGGCTTTAAGAGCTTTGAAGAAGTTTCTCTTTCAAATCAGAGGTATAAGAAGTACTGAGCACCTTTATAATACAGGCTAGAGCTATAGAGAATGAACAAGTTGCCCGAATGGAAAAAGCACTGGAAGAATTGCGAGAATAGTTGGCAAAATCTCAAGCAGAATCTAGAGATTAGATGACTAAACTGATGAAGCTGGTGTCCGCCGCAATCAAAGGAAAGGGATACATTGAAAACTTGGCCGCCAGAGAAGGGTCGGAGGCACAAAAGGTTAGAATGAGGTCATAATGTTAGATGTCAAGTCTTTTCAGAACACAATTAATCCCGTCTACATCCTGAACTTAAATGATCGAGCGGAACAGGCAAAATTGAAAATGGCTGAACTGAAGGAGGCTGAATCGGCAGATTCCCAAGGGAATTATTAGCTCTTAGATGAAAGACTCTGAGCATTAGAAAGCACAGATATATTTGGGAGTGTAGATGCGAATGAATGTTGCTTGGTCCCAGATTTAGTCATTCCTCCTAAATTCAAGGTTCCCAATTTTGAGAAATATGATGGGACAACCGATCCGTCAGCCCAGATCACTAGGTTCTGCCAATAGATGATGGACCATACAGATAATGATAAGCTTTTGATCCACTGCTTCCAGGATAGCCTCAGTGGGTCCGGAATTAGGTGGTATAATCAGTTGAGCAAGGATCGGATTCGCTCTTGGATTGATTTTGGCTAATACAATTTTAAGCCAATACAAGCATGTAACCGATATGATACCTAACCGTCTCACTTTGCAAAATATGGAGAAAAAGGTTACTAAGAGTTTCAAAGAGTATGCTCATAGGTGGAGGAACATGGCCACCCAAGTATGACCCCCTTGACTTAGAAGAAAACCACTATCCTTTTGTGAATATATTGCGGGCCCCATTTTATGACGGACTCATCGACAATGCCACAAAGAATTTTTCGAACATGGTAATCTCTGGGGAAATGATTGAGAATACTATCAAGAATGGGAAACTCGAAGGAGATAAAACATCTAATGCAGAGAGAAACAGGAAACCCAAAAAGAAAGAGAAAGATGTCCAAGCTATAGGAGGCTTTGCCCCGTATCTTCAGGCCCCCTTATACCAACTATCTTGTCCTTCTATGAACAACATATCCCAACGTTCATACTTATACCCGATGGCCTCTCAGAATCCAGCAAATCTTCAACCTCTTGTCAGCCAGAGGAGGCCGAAGAACATCCGAAAAAGAGATCGGTTTGAGCCACTCCCTTTGTCTTACTTTGAACTATTGCCATAGCTGGTCGAAGAGCAATTCCTCACTAAAGTTTCAGTGGATCCTATCCAACCCCTATACCCGAGCTAGTATGACGAGAATGCATATTGTGATTATCACTCTGGGATTCGAGGATATTCCATAGAAAATTGCATATATCTAAAACGGAAGGTTCAAGACTCAAAGATAAAGGGTAGTTAGATGTGGGGAAGAAACAAAGGTCAGATAGCGTGGAGAATTCACTGAATGGGAATGATGAGACCATTATGGATGTCATAATGAGGGTGGAAGATGAAAAGGTCAAAAAGTGTATCGAGGAATAGCCTGTTTGAATTATGGGAAAACATGTCAAGAGGGGATTTTTTTTTTTATGCATGTAGTTCTATGCCTCTTGATGAAAATACTTGTCTTATGTTGACATCCATATAAAATAAATGAATTTTGAATTTTAAAATGCTTTTGTGTTTATTGTGTTTTAACAATAATTTGAATGTGCAAAAACAAGCATTAAGGAAGTTCCAATAATTGACAGTCTCGAGAATATTGATGATCCTTGTTAGAAATGACCCAATACCTTCCCCTTTTTTTTTGGGCTTTCCTATGCCTAAATCCCTTGAACCGAGACCACTTGAAAGACCTAATGCTTCAAGGAATATGAATAATGAACTTCATGAACCATTTTCACTGCAGAATAAGCAAAGGTATAGGTCCTAGTCTAGGCTATGAGCAAAGGAACGAAATTTTTGAAAATTTTTCGAGCTCCTTGGAAACACAAACAAATGAGACATTCTTTCAAGAATCTAAATCATGTTAAGTTGATGTGTGTCAAGGATGTGCCAAAACCATTCACATCTTTTCCAAATAACCACTAGACACCAATTTCCCAAACATCACTTCATGATTGACACCTCAGGGTACAATGACCAAACCAGATTATCCCATGTCCTAGAGAAAACGTGTTTTTGGGCCAGGTTTTCCTTGCCACTTCAAACAAACCCAAGATTGAAACTCAGCCTTTTCAATGTAGACCTAGACTTGCTATGTTCCTCATAATAATACAAGTTCTCATGGTTAATCAAATAGGGGCATCATATGTAGAAATGATGGATACATGGTGGATAAGGGGAAATTAACGCATAAATCATTGGGGCATGCGACACAAAAAAAAAAAAGAAAAAAAAAGAAGAAAAATTGTGATAACATGAATATGAGAATTCAGATGATTCCGAAGTGCAAAATGAAATTCTAATTATCTGTTCCCCCTGGGGATTGCTTTTCAAAGAGAATATCTGTGCTTGATATGAGAAATGACCATCTTTCATATCCCTTTCACAAGAAGAAATTATCCGTAGTCACCTCTTTTGAGCCGAAAGAATTCTTTCTTCTTTGATCCTTGATAAAGGATCACCCTCTACACTGGAGGCAAATGCGAGGAAAGATCTTCTCAAAGATCACTGAGAAATGAGTCCTAACCCAAAGACAGATACAAAGCAAATTGAGCTCCCAAATAAATACGGGCTCACTCTGTCGAAATGAAGATATAGAAAGATGGCAAAATGAAAGACAAGAACAAGACAAAAAGAAGACAAAGAAGAAAGATAGCGAAATGAAATCCCAAAACAAAGAAGAAAAAGAAGCAAAAGTCAAAAGAACGAAAGAAAAGTCCAAAAGGGACAAATACAAAGGGAATCCTCCTCAAGAAATGATCCTTGATCTGATTACCCTTAAACACATATTTTGGGCCTATTTTATCCTTTCTTTCTGAACCCCGAACCATGGCCTACTTACGTGCTTTAAAAGTCCATTTTGATCAAGCATGAATATTTAACTTGAAAGGTTTTTCCTCATATTTTATCCCATCCTATCGAATTATCATTTCACTATGGAAGAATTTAGAATTATCAAGTTCATGGTAGAACAATAAAAAATAAAAAAAAATAAAAAGAAGAAAGAAAACAAAAATTGGAAAGAATGGGACTCTATGGAGAAAACCCAAAAATGGGCGGTCTAGAATAAAATGGGAATTTCCAATGCCATCTGTGTTAGTGCCGATGCCACAAAAGAGAAGGTCATCTCAAAGAAATCGAGGAACATCTAGGAATTCTTGAGCCTCCCAAATTGCCAGCTCTTATTTGGAGGATTGACTTCAAAAAATTAACTTTTTTTCCCCAAAATTAGCTTTCCAATTTAAACATCCTGACCAATCTTTGACGCTTGTCAAAACGCCATGATTTGGAAACTAAAAGAATGTTGAATTTGTTTGATTCTCAAGGAATTCGTGTTTTTATAAAACCTGTCCCATTTGTGAGCCTATAAGGGACATACATTTTTTTTTTTGTGAAGTCTTCTTGGATCAACCAAAATCTTGTTGTACCAAACTTTTTCAATTCAAGTTGAAAAACCCAAATTGACACTAAGAGAAATTTCTAATGATGATCATCAGCCTTCAATAGATTTATACATCACACACTATAGGGTTAATATTTTTGGCTCAGAAGTTTTCATTAAATGAGCAATTCTTTTCAAAAGGGGAAAACCAATAAAAATATTTTTGAAATAATCATTTTTGATGTGGACATGAGACAAGAGTTTTTCTAACCCAAAGGTATGGGACTACTAATGTAGATCTTGACTCCTAAAAATGTGAAGAAATAATGAAAATTCGACTCAGACTTTTGTCGATAAGAGTTTGAAAACTATTGGGGCAAAGAGATAGCCAGGGATTGAAAAGGAAATAATCTCTTATGGGGCACGAGTGTTCAAGATAAACTCTAATTTGAAAAGGAAAGGCTAAGCCGAAGTCTAGAAAAATGATCGAGGGCATTTGCATCACTCATGAGCACTTACCTCTTTATTGAGCTTTGCATCTGCATTGTGTTAGCAAGCATTTGCATCATTCATGGGTATTTGCATTTTCACTATTCCATGAGCATCTGCATTTTACCCTTACATTTACATCCTTCATTTGCATTTGAGTCATCTCAAGAAATTGCATCATTTCTAGGATCATTACATCTTCATTATTGTGTGGTAACTGCAATTACACCATCCATGAACCACTTACATGAACACAATTCGTAGGGACATCTGCATCATTCCATGAAGTAGTTGCGTCAATGTTGATCTTTGCATTTGCATTATTTAGAAGTATTTTGCACACTGCTAATCTTTGTATTTGCATCATTCAGAAGCATTTGCACAATGTCAATCTTTGCATCTGTGTCATTCCATGAAGTAGTTGCGTCAACGTTGATCTTTGCATTTGCATCATTCAGAAGCATTTGCATAATGTCGATCTCTGCGTATGCATCAAGAAGCATTTGCATTAATCCAAGACATTTTCATTTGCACCATGAAGCATTTGCATCTTATTCAATATCTGCATCTGCATCAAGAAGCATTTGCATTAATCCAAGACATTTGCATTTGCACAATTAAGCATTTGCATCTCATTAAATTTCTGTATATGCATCAAGAAGCATTTGCATTAATCCAAGACATTTGCATTTGCACCATGAAGCATTAGCATCTCATTCAATAGTTGCATCTGCATCAAGAAGCATTTGCATCAATCCAAGACATTTACATTTGCAATATGAAGCATGTGCATCTTGTTTAATCTCTGCACCTGCATCATGAAGCATTTGCATCAATTAAGGACATTTGCAGCTGCATCAAGAAGCATTTGCATCCTCTCAAAACCTTCAAGTTAATTTTCAACACAATTCTTCTAAATTATGGATAAGACCTCCGGGCACCATTTTCAGAGAAAAGACATCTTTTAAAGACCTTCAGGCACAACTCTCAAAAATCATGGATATGACCTCCGGCCATCATTTTCAAAGAAAATGCATCTTTTTAAAGACCTCCAAGCACAATTCTTAAAAGTCATGGATAAGACCTCCAGGCACCATTTTCAAAGAAAATACATCTTTTAAAGACCTCCAGGCACTATATTCAAAATCATGGATAAGACCTCCAAGCACCATTTTCAAAGAAAACACATCTTTTCAAGACCTCCGGGCACTATTTTCAAAATTATGGATAAGACCTTTGGGCACTATTTTCAAAGAAAATACATCTTTTTAAGACCTCCGGGCACCATATTCAAAATCATGGATAAAACTTTCAGGCACCATTTTTAAAGAAAATACATCTTTTTAAAACCTCCGTGCACTATATTCAAAAATCATGGAAAAGACCTCCAGGCACCATTTTCAAAGAAAAAAATATATTTTTCAAGACCTTCGGGCATCTCTTTCAAAACCTCCGGGTATCACTTTTCAAAATATCTTTTTCAAGACCTCCGAGCATCTCTTTCAAAATCTCCGAGTATTACCTTTCAAAATATGTTTTTCAAGACCTCTGGGCATCTCTTTCAAAACCTCTGGGTATCAGCTTTCAAAGTATCTTTTTCAAGACCTCCGGGCATTTCTTTCAAAACATCCGGGTATCACCTTTCAAAACATCTATTTTTCAAAACCTTCGGATATTTTTTTCTCTTGCAAATTGAACTCGTTTCCTTAATATGGGTCGAGCCTTGATTAGTCAGGGAATTCAATTTAAGGACAAATTCTTCTATTTACAATTTTTTTCGAAAAATATAATTTCAACACAAAATTATATACATGTCATGTGAAAAGATATTTTTCTAAAGATCTGCCGGGTTGTCGGGGAGTTCAGGGAAATATCCCAACACATGTTATTCATATAATTTCACAGCAAGATAAGATAAGGCCCTGGGACTTCCACCGAGGTATTGTCCTCTCTTGCAAATCGAACTCGTTTCCTGAAGACAGGTCGAGCCTTAATTAGTCAGGGAACTCAATTTAAGGAAAAATCTTACCGTTTTTAAACAGAGTCACACCAAGATAAGATAAGATAAGGCTTCGGGACTTCTGTCAATGTATTGTCTTCTCTTGCAAATTGAACTCATTTTCTTAAGACGGGTCGAGCCTTGGTTAGTCAGGGAACTCAATTTAAGGACAAATTCTTTTATTTATTTTACAATTTACAAAAATAAAAATAAAAACCAAAAAATGATGATGAATAAAAAATGGAAATTCCCCTTTCTATCCTTCACATGTGATTTCACTAACCGGACAAAATTATTATCTATTTTATCTTTGCTTGATTCCTGATTCTTACCAATAGTCAAAGAGGGGCAGCTGTAGACACCTAATTTTGTCCGGGCCCCTTAAACAAGGCAAATTCTCCTTTCAACTTCCCGGAACGCAAAGAGACTTCCACCATTCCATAGATGGGTCCCCAAAACTTTGTTTCGGAGGTCAACACAAAAAGTCAACTCGAAAAAAGTCAACCCCAAGAAGTCAACCACTAAAAAAGTCAACTCCTAGTCAAAATTAAGATTCGAAGTTGAATTGAACAATGGTGTAGGAATTTTGATAATCCGAGGTCTACAACGAAAGATATAGAGTTCAAAAGGCGGGTTGCGAAAATTCAGTGTAGGGGAATACCTAATTTGGAAAATTTAGGGAAAAGTGCGTAAACGATCAAATCGGACGAAATTGGAGGTCCCAAATGGAATAAGAAAAATAACTACGGATATTGGAAGGTCCACTTTTAGAAACGGAGTTGAAGGAAGGTGTCGTTTAAAGGAAAATAAGGATTTAATAAAAAATTCACGGATTTGGGAAAAACTACAGAGATGGCCCGATTTGCTGAAATTGAAGCCCCCAGTTGATAAATAATGAATAAAAAAAATAGCCCAAGGCCCATTTTGAAGTGGATCCCAAGGAAAAGCCGGTTAGAGGAAAAATGGAAAAATGAGAAAATTCTCGGTATTGAAAAGGAGAAGACTAAATCGGAGGGGAATTCGGTCGTAAAAATAGGGTATTTTCGGACCAACTCAAATTCAATATATAACAAAGGCAGTGGAAAAAGAAAATCCAAAAATCGGACCCGTTTTAACTAAAATCGAGGTTTCGGGGGTTAAAGGACAATATTGGAAAATTCGGGGAAAATAGGACCCGAGCTCAGAAAATTATGAAAACTTCCATATTTGAATTTTATATTGTATGGAAGGGATCGATGAAGAAAAATCCAGAATCGGAGTTCAAATGGAAAAAGACAAAGTTCGGGGGCACTAACCTAGAGAACCGAAAAGAAAATTCCGGAAAAAATAGCAAACGAGCTCGAAAAATTATGAACAATTCCAGAATTGAGTTTTATATTTTTTGAAATAGATTGGAGAAAGAAAATCTGGAATCGGAGTTCAAATGAAAAAGGGCAAAGTTCGAGTGCACTAACCTGAAATTCCAAAAGAAAATTTCGGGAAAAATAGCAAACGAGCTTGGAAAATTATAAAAACTTTCACATTTGAGTTTTATAATTTTTGGAAGGTATTGGTGAAGAAAAATCCAGAATCAGAGCTCAAATGAAAAAGGCTAAATTTGGGAGGCACTAAACTGAAACTTTAGAGAAAAATCCGGGAAAAATAAAGAATGAGCTCGAAAAAATGTGAAAACCTCCAGAACTAAGTTTTATATTGGATGGGATGAGTTGGAAAAGAAAAATCTAAAATTGGGGTCCATTTGCAATTAAAATAAGTTTGGGGGCCAAAATATAATTTTACCAAAAAAACCAAAAACGGCCAATTTGCAAATAAAAAAGTTGAATGGCCTAGGAATTTCTAGGCTATTTTTGGCTAGCAGTTGAGCAAGGGGAGGGAGTGTGATCATCTTGGATCAAATGTCCAAGGATGGATAGCTAGATGACAGTTTTTCAAGGACAAGATTCTCCACTACTTTGCGTACATGACATTTTAAGCCAATGAGAAGGCTCCAATTTGCAAAGCCATGTGAAGAGCATGTGAAGGCAAGGAGATGGTGCCAAATAGGATTTAAAATGCCACCTATGAAGACATTTTAATAGGAGGCCATATGATCTTGACAAGTGGACAAGATATTTTGTAAACACAAGGGGACACGAATAGTCTAGGTGGCATTATTGGCCAATGAGAGGGTATGAAACCCTATTTTTAAGGGAAGCACCATGTAGATATGGGACAAGCTCCCTATTTTTATGGAAAACACTATGTTAGAGGGAACATTTTTTAGCCATGTGGCAAGGGATATTGGAGGAGCATGGGAAGCATGACAAGGGTAAAAAAAATAAAAACCACACTCACACTAATATACAAGAGGTAGTCGGCCATGACAAGGGATATTGGAGGGAGGTTCATTTTTTTTTTTTGGAAGGCAATTTCATTCTTGAGAAAAAAGGAAGAAGAGAAAGAGAAGATAAGGGAAAAATTTTGGCAACCTTGATTTGGAAAGCAATAGCTAGGTAACTATCATCTCCTTCCATCTTCTTTAATACTTTTCTTTGATGTTGTGATTACTTTTCTCCTCTTTCTGTTCATGTGATTTGTAAACTTTTTTGATGAATAAAAAGGTTTTCAAAAATAAGTTTCAAAAGTTGTCAAATTTTTTTTACATATTTTGAGGCCTTGGTCGAACCTACCTTGATGATTTTGTGCTTGTTCTTGCTTGATATTTCTTGTTTGCTTGGTTGTGTTCATATTTTTGACCCATGATTTATCTATTTTTATATGATTGTGAGCTGTAAAATCATGCATTTCATGACATTTCAACTAGGATTTTGGCCAAGATCAACCAATGATCTCAAGCCAAAAATCCCTTGCCACTACTAGTTGAGAGATTAATATTCTAGATTGGGTATTCTGACTATGGGATTTTTTTAACTACTTATCCATGGTCAAAATAAATTCTTTTTTACCACATGTTGTAGCCATTTAGGGGATGCCATGGTATTTTTCTCATGATTTTTATATTTTTTTTTTCATGTTTGAAAAAATAGATTTTGACAAAGCAGTTTTTAATTCACTATCTTGATTTTGGTAAAATTCAGTCATAGTATCCATGCTCCAAAAATTAAGTTCATTTTTTCCCATGGAGATCAACATGTTCTAGGTCTACCCTAATTTTTTCATATTTTTGTGAAATTTTTTAGAAGGGAAAAAAATAGGTTTTCAAAACTGCCAATGAGAGTCAGATTTATTTTTAAGAAATAATAATTTTCTGTTTTGTTAGGATACAAAGAGGGGGCTGATTTGGGACATTATTTACTGTCTTAGGTTAATTTCCAAGTCATTTCAATCATGAAATTTGATTTTATAAAAGTTAGGTCAAGGGTAGCCAACCCGGATTTCAAAACTAGGAAAATAGAGCCTTTTAAAGGGGGGTTCGGCCATGAGGCCATTTTCATCAAAAAATTCCAAATTTTTTTTAAATTCGAGCCCAAAGTCTTTCAATTTTCAAAATCCGATTTAAGTATCTTCCTAAGGTAGTCGGATACCTTTTTAAGTATACAGATGTCCTTACTTCAAGGAAGAAATACATCTCCATGCATTGCATTTTTAAAATGTTTTTACTTAATTTGTTATAAAAAAAAAAAACTTATTTTTTAGTTTATTAAATATTTATCAAGAATTAGCTCCCAATCTTTTTCGGGTATGCCGGGGAGGTTAGGAAATTATTCAACGTATATGTTTGTGGAATCGAAACATATGGTTTACGTTTTACTCAGAATCATGTGTCATATGAAAGAAGTAATTTCCAAGCTTTGCCGGGGAGTACTGTAATATTTTTCAACATATGCCATTTATGTGATTCCTCAAATGAAAAATTAATTCCATGATCATGCATGTTCCATGATGTTTAAATTTTTCATTTTAATTATGCATTTTTCATGTTCATGCATATTCCATGACATTCAGTTTTTTCAATCTTTGTCATTCAAATCCTATATGTATGAATATTCCATGGTGATTTCATTTGATGATTTAAATGATATGTTGCTATCTTGATCATGATATGTGTAGACACCTAATTCTATCCGGACCAATAAATCAAGTGTGTTTTCTTCCTAAAGTGATGTTTCAAAATGCAAAAAGGCTTTTTTCATCTTGCAGGTGATACTCTGAGACTTAGTTTAAGAAAACAAGCATAAAAAGTCAATCTTGAAAAAGTCAACCTTGGAAAATTCAACTAATAAAAATGTCAACCCACATTCAAAATCAAGATTCAAAGTTCAATTGAACAATGATGAAAGAATTTTGATAATCCGAGGTCTACAACGAAAGATGTGGAGTCCGGAAGATGGGTTACAAAGATTCAGTAGAAAGGAAACCCTAGTTCAAAAAATTTGGGGAAAAGTGCTTAAATGATCAAACCGGTCAAAATTGGAGGTTCCAAATGAAAGATAAGCAATGACTATGGGTAATGGAGAGGCCATTTGGAGCCAAAACTGAAGGAAAAGTCAATTCGGAAGAAAACCGAAAATTAAGGTTTTTGGTGGATTTTGGTGAAATTGGGGAAAATTGTAGAAATGGCCCAATTCGATAAAACAAAAGCCCCTAATTGATGAGGAGTGATTAAACAAGGATAGCCCAAGGCTTAGTTTGAAGTAATTCCGAGAAAAGAGCCGATTGGAGGAAAAACGGGAAAACGAGAAAGTTCTTGATACCGAAAAAAAAGGAAAAATCAAATCGGAGGGGAGTTTGATCGTAAAAATTTGGCATTTTTGGACTCCAATTCAATATATGACAATGGCACAAGAAAAGAAAATCTGAAAATCGAACTTATTTTGAGTAAAACCGAGCTTCGGAGGTAAAAGGGCAAACTTAGAAAATTCAGAAAAAATAGCAAACAAGCTCCAAAAATTACCAAAACTTCTAGATCACAATCTTAAATCATTTCGAAGAGATTGGCGAAAGAAAATCAGGCATCGAAATTCGTTTGCAAAATGGCAAATTTCGGGCCCACTATGCTGAAATTCAAAAAGATAAATCCCGAAAAAATAGCAAATGAGCTCAAAAAATTTTGAAAATCTCCAGATCTCAATCCTAAATTATTTGGAATAGATTGGCGAAAGAAAATCCGGATTCAAAGTTCGTTTGCAAAATGGAAAATTCTGGGCCCACTAAGTTGAAATTCAAGCAGATAAATCTCGAAAAAATAGCAAATGATCTCCAAAAATTATGAAAACTTCCAGATCTCACTTATAAATTATTTGGAAGATATTGGTAAATAAAAATCTGGATTTGGAGCTCGTTTAAAAAATGGTAAAAGTTTGGGTGCATTAAGGGGCAATTTTGGAAGAAAAATCCAAAAAAAAAAAAGCAAATGGGCTCGAAAAATTATGAAAATTTTCAGAATTTAATTTTTTAATATTTAGAAAATTTTGAACAAAGAAAATTTTGATTTGGAGTCCATTTTCTATTTAATTAGGTTCGGGGGCCAAAAATGTCATTTTATCGAAGAAACCGAAGAGGACTTTTCTTGCAATGGACATTGGGCTAGATTTTAAAAGTTCAATCAGCCAAGCCCATGCTGGAGAGTGATTTTTCTGAGCCATTGCATCCAATGGCCAAGAGTGGATAGGAAGGTAGTTATTTTTTTTATCAACCCTTCGAAATTGTAACAAAAGGACCAATGCATGGAGAAAGATGATGTCATATTTATGACACCATCTTTATAATATGACATCATCTTTATGACATCATATTAGTTGGGGATGATTTAATCTAAGAGTGGGAATTTTACATAGAAAGCATCTTGGATTAAAGGCCATTGGATCAAAATTGGTTAAAAAAATGACAACTTTCCTATACACTACTAGAGGCATTCGGCCAAGGCAATTTGGAGGGGGGAATTAAGATTTTTTTTAGAGGCTTTGGGGGATGAACAAGGGTAGTAGCTAGGGATAAAAAGAAAAGAAAAATAAAGGAGGAAAAAGAAAGAAAAAAGAAAAGGTTTTGCTTACTACTTCTTGATTTGGAAAGCTAGAGCAAGGTAGCTATGTTCTTTCATGCTTTTCTCATACTTTGTTGATAAGGTTTTGGCTATTTTGATTGTCATTTTATTTTTATTTTTATTTTTATGAAATAAACTTGTTTTTTAAATAAATTTTAAGGAGCTTCTACTTTGATTTTTAAAAGAAATCAAGAAAGCAAGCTTTTCTATATTTTTCCTATATGGCTGAATGGTGTTTTTATTTTTAAATGATTTTGTGTTTGATTTTGTTCATGTGATTTGTTGTGGTAGGATAGCTTATTTGTGGACGGTTAGCTTGATTGTGGTAGGTTAGCTTGATTGTGGTAGTTTAGCTATACACCATGCCATGTGTTTGTGATAATGCCATGCCATATTCATGTTTACTAGTTTAACATGCTTCTATTTAGACTTTGCATATTTAGGTTGTCATGTGTTTGTGAAAATGTCTAGCTATGTTCATGCATTTGCATTATGTTTGCTTAGTCTAACATGTTTCCTCTTAAGTCTTTGATTTAGTATGCCATGTGTTTGTAATAATGCCATGCTAGGATTTCACCATTTAGGCCATGCAACTATTCAGCTACCACATGTTTCCATGCTTTGTGTGTGCATTTTTATCTTGTTGGTTGACATGATTGCATCTCCATGCTATGATTTTGTGTATTTTGATTTATTATGCTATGTTTTTGTGTTATTGCCATGCATTTTTTAGGTCTAGGTCTCATTTGCATTGCCATGCATTTCATTCATGTTTAGGCCTAGGTTGCATTTATTGCCATGCAAGTTCATGTTAGGTCTAGGTCATATTCTTTATGCCATGCATTTTCTATGTCATTTAGGCCTTAAATCATGCATTTCATGTATTTAACTTGCTGTTTGTTCATGCATATCATATCATGCCACTTGATTTTTGACTTAGGCCAATCAATGGCTCAAAGTCAAGCTCCCAAGAGCATACTTGTGGAAAATTGAGAAGTTGTCAAGTTGATTTTTCTACCTTTGTAATTTTTTTTACTTAAGTATTTTTCTCCAAATTTTTATAAATTTTAGCTACTATTTGTAGGTTCATAGAAGAGTCTCCAATATTTTTACTTTGATTTTTGAATGATTTTATCAATGGCTTAAAAATGTGTTTCTGCAAAACAGTTTTTCACCCAGTGTTCTAATTTTCATGATTTTTCTGGGAAGTTATCCTTAGTCAAAAAATTAAGCCAATTTTTTCTCATATAGTTTTACATGTTCTGAGTCTCCCATATTTTTTTTAGATTGTTTTTAAATTAAAAATAGTTTAAAAAATAAGGCTTTAAAGCTGGACAGTAGAGTCAGATTTGAATCAAGGGAAAAATAATTTTTTGGTTTGGCTAAGGCATTTAGAGGGGGTTGATTAGGAACCTTAGCTACTATCCTAGGTTGGTTTCTAAGACATTTTAACCTTTAAAAATGATTTTATAAAGCTCGGATCAAAGGTAGTCAAGTCCGGGTTTTCAAACTTAGAAAAATAGAGCTATTTTCAAAGGGGAATTCGGCTATGACATTTTATTATCCAAGATTTTCAAAATTGTTTTTAAACCAATCACAAAGTATTTTGATTTTAGAGAATTTAATTTGATGTCTTTTCCTAAGGTAGTCGGATATCTTTTTAGATATACGAATTTCCTTATTTAAAGGAAAAAATACACTTTCATACATTGCATTTTCCATGTCCATGCATATTATATGATATATGATTTTTTCTATGAATATTTCTATGATATTGTTATTATTTTGATTTATATTTTATGGTGTTATATTGTTTTATATGGTTTTGAATATTCCATGTTATCCTATGTTTTATTTAGTCATGTATTATTATTTTAATTTTAATGCATATTTCATGATAACATTATTTTATGTTTCATATCATTTCGTGTTACATAGATTATATTCCATGGCATCTAGAATATGCCATGTCATTTAAATCATATTATGTCATTTAAATCATATTAGGTTATTTAGAATATTTCATGTTTCTTAGGACATATTATTTCATATAGAATATATTATGTCACTTAGGTCATATCATCTCATTTAGAATATTTCATGTTACTTTGGACATATTATTTCATATAGAATATATTATGTCACTTAGGTCATGTCATTCCATTTAGAATATATCGTGACACTTAAGTTATATCATTTTATTTAGATTACTCATATCATTTAGATTATACTATGTCATACATATTCATATTCATATCTTTTTTTTTAAATGTTTTAAAATATGATAATGATTTTCAATAAAATAAAAATATCCCCGAGTTAAAATAATTCATGAGTTCTCTGTCGGGTTTGCTGGGAAGGATATCATCAATTATCATTAATAATAGAATATCTTCTTCAAAACGAGAATGATTCGAAAAAAATTTCAAATTAATAAAAATTCTATATTTTGCCACGTTTGTTGGGGAATATAGGAAAATTTTGAAATAATAAATTTTGGATCATTTTTAATTAAAAATGGAATTATTTTTATTTAAATTAGGAATTAATTTGAAATGCCAAATCTAAAATCGACTTTTTACCAAGACTTGAGATAACACACGATTAATAAGGTACCATTTTATACAGGCGTTGTGGGGGTGCTAATCCTTCCCCACACGTAACCGAGTCCCGAACCCGCTTCTTTGATTTCTCTGGTTTAAAACGCAGACTTGAAATTGGTTTAAAAAATGTTTTAATTAATTTTATTTTTACAAAACCGGTTTTAATAGGTGGCCGATCACACCTAGCCAAAAAAAGATTGGTGGTGACTCCATGTCTTTTTCGAGGTTATTTTCAAAACCCTCATTTTATTTCAAGATGAATTAAGTCATTTTTTCCTCTGTTTTTTTCAATGTCACGCTTAACGAGTAATAAAGTCTTGCGATGAGACTTTTTTTTTTAGGTTGCGACAGCTTGGCGACTCCACCACTGGGGAAATCTAGAGTGTCAGGCCTAGAATTAGTCGTGTATTATCAAAGTCTCGGTTTTGCTAGTTTTTATTCGGTATTTAATTTTAATTCCCACATTTTTCCATAATAAGCAGAATTTTGAAAATAATAAAATGTTCTTAAATATGTCCATATTCATGTGCATGCATATTATTATTGTTCTCTGATTATTTTGGTGCATATATTTATTCTTTGCTTACTTGATGCTTTACATTGTTTAATCTCGTTGGGGCATTGAGAATAGGGGGTGTAGAATAGGTGGTTAAAAGGTTTGTTATTTCTCCTCACACACTACACGTGCATTTGCATATGAGACCTATACCTGGGTTCTGTCCTTTTAGGTGGGAGCAAAGTAACTAAACCTTCGTGATTAACAATCCGCATGGGCTAGTGAAACACTTCAAGAGTACTAAATTACCTAAGCCTTCGTGATTAACAATTCGCATGGGCTAGGGAAATAGACTTTAATGAATTGAACCCGCTTTTATCGGGGTGCTTTACTACCCTTCACCGACGATAGTGAGGAGCAATTCAGGGTTTTTAGAACTGATTCACCTTCATCTAGTGAACCTAGACGAAGCCATGCCGGATTTTCGATTAGATATCCCGAAGCTAGGAGTACATAGAGGAATATTCCCAATCCTGTTACTTTTTATTCTACATTTCGAATAAGTTTACCTTTGCAAATCGGGCAATGATGAACGCACATCGCCCATAATAAATTTTGAAAATAACAAAAGGTTTTTTGCATGCATATTATTATTGCTCTCTAGTTGGTTAATGCGTTATACTATTCTTGATCTTTGTTTTAATAAATTGTTGGAATATTTAGGATAAAGATTATAGAATAGGTGGTGACAAGTTTGTTTTGTTCCTCCGCATACACTACATTTGCATTTACATAACATGAACTCTCTACCCGGGTTCCATCCTTTAAATGGGAGTAAAGTATGATCCTCCGTATGGACTAGTGAATCACTTCCGGAGCAAAAAGTACCTAAAGCCTTCGTGATGATCCTCTGTATGGGCTTAGGAAAATATACTCTAACGAATTGAACCCGCTTTTATCGGGGTGCCTTACTAGCCTTCACAGGTGACAGTGAGGAACAATTCGGGGCCTTTAGAACCGATTCACCTTCATATAGTGAACATAGGCGAAGCTTTGCCGAATTTTTGATAGATATACCAAAATTAGGAACACATGGAGGGACGTTTTTAACCTTTTGTTACTTATTTTACATTTTGAATAAGTATTGTAGATTGGGCAACGATGTTCATACATCGCCCGTAATAAGTTTAATACCCCGCCCCGAAGGCATCGTGATGCCTAAGTCCGTCGATACTGTTGGAATAAGTGTTCAGTAACTTTTTGAAATTGAAAATACAAACATTCTTTTTCAAACATTTTTGCGTTTTGCACATTTCAGGCATGTATGAATAGAGCATGTACATTTATGGTTGTATTGTTGATCTCATTTTTTTTGCAATAAACGGATGATGATAATAATCTCATTTGATGATTTCATAAACTGATAGTGTTACATGAACATTTGCATATTGTACCACAGTAGGATCCACAATCTCGAAATTCTTTTAAAAAAATAACATGTCTTTTTTTGGAGGAAACATGTTTCAGAAAATCATAGATTAAATTTGGAGACAAATTTTGCATAATGGGATTTTTGAATAATCAAGATTTAGGTCCCACCAATTTAGTGTAATCATTTGTTAATTTCTTTGTATATACCTTTGTGTTAATTCATTTATTCCTTACATGTATCATTTTGACATCATGTTACAGTCCTAACATGAATGGTCATTCATTGTAGAATACATTTGTGATATAGGTGGTCATTCTTTGTATATACCCTGGTGTAAATTTATTAATTCTTTACATGTATCATATGGACATCATGTTATAGTCATAGCATTTATGCTCATTCATTGTAGAATTCATTCATGCATGGTCATTATCTGTATATACCCATGTATCAATTTATTCATTTTTCTTATTCTTTAAATGCATCATGTTGGCATTCGTGTTGCATTTATAACATACAGGGTCAACATGTTTCCACTGTATATGACCACACATAACTTTGTTTATCTTTCACATGCATCAAATTGCACTCATGACATTCATAGCTCATTCATCATGAAACACATTAATAAGATGAAATAGAAATTGGCTTAGCTTTAAAGAGCTTTCTTCGTCAGCTAAAAGCTATGACCTCAACAGCAAGTGCGGGTATCACATTGGGGCAATTGGGCATTCGACTAAAAAATGCAAACAACTGAAGGAAAAAATTGAACGTCTTGTCCACGATGGCATTTTGATTCCAGAGCTTATCGAACATTGGAAATCTGTTTTACCACAGATTGATTTCCTCTTAAAGAATTTTGAGGATAAGAATTGTTATCTTTGAAAGCATGTCAATAGGAGCATTCTGATGCATATATTTCTATACACTTTGATGATGAAAGCACTTGTCTCATGTTGACATCTACATGAAATAAATAAATTTTGAATTTAAATGTTTTGTGTTCACTTTATTTTAGCAATAAATTTGAATTTGCAAAAACAAATGAAACTTTGAGAAAATTTATGGTAAACAATAAATAAGTGGTTTTCACATGAAATAATGAACAATCTTGAGAATATTGATGATCATTGTTAGAAATGACCCAATACTTTCCCTCTCTCTTTTGGGTTTTCCTACACTTAAATCCCTTGAATCAAGACCACTTGAAAGACCTAATGCTTCAAGGAATATGAATAAATTAAACTTCATAAACCATTGTCATTACAGAATAAGCAAAGATGTAGATCCTAATCTAGACTATGAACAAAGGAAGAAACTTTTTGAAATTTTTTTGAATTCCTTGAAATTAAACAAATGAGACGTTCATTCAAGAATCTAGATCATGGTAATTTGATATGTGTCAAGGCTGTGCCAAAGCCATTCACATCCTTTCTAATAACCACAAAACACCAATTGCCCAAACATCACTTCATGATTGATACCTTGGGGCGCCATGACCAAACAAGATTAGCTCATGTCCTAGAGAAAAACTTGTCTTTGCGAAATATTTTCCTAGGCACTTCAAACAAACCCAAGATTGAAACTCAGCATTTTCATTGTAAACCTAGATTTGCGATTTTCCTCGCAATGATACAAATCCTCATGGTTAATCAAATTAGGGCATCATATGTGGAAATGATGGATACATGGTGAATAAGGATGGATTAATGCATGAATCATTGGGGGCATGCGACGAAAAAACGAAAAAAAAAAGAAAAAGAAAAATGGTGATATCATGCATAGGAGAATTCAGATGATTCTAAAGTGCAAAATGAAATTCTGAATATCTATTTCCCTTGGGGATTGCTTTTCAATGCAAATATTTGTGCTTGACATGAGAAATGGCCATCTTTCATATCCCTTTCGCAAAAAAAAATTATCCATAGTCACCTCTTTTGAGCCGAAAGAATTTTTTTTCTTTAAACCCTGATCAAGGATCACCCTCTACACTGGGGGGCAAATGCATGGAAAGATCTTCTCAAAGATAACAGAAAAATGAGTCCTAGCTCAAAAGACATATACAAAGCAAATGAAGCCCCGAGTAAATACGGGCTCATTCTGTCAAAGAAAAAAAGGAAAAGATGGCGAAATGAAAGCCAAGAAAAAACAAAAGAAAATAGAGAAAAAAAAAAGTATGTGAAAAAGCGATGGCAAATGAAAGCCAAAAGCAAGGAAGAAAAAAGCAAAGTCAAAAGGAATGAAAAGTCCAAAAAGGGATAAATGCTTCACATAGAATTTTCCTCAAGAAATGATCCTTGATTTGATTACCCTCAAACATATATTTTGGGCCTATTTATCCTTTTTTTTTGAACCTCGAACCATGGCCTACATTACGTGCTTTAAAAGTCCATTTTGATCAAGCATGAATATTTAATTTGAAGGGTTTTTCCTCGGATTTTATCTCATCTCATCGAATTATCATTTCACTGAGGAAGAATTTAGAATTCTCAAGTGCATGGTAAAACAATGAAAAAGAAAAAAGAATGAGAAGGAAAAATGGAAAGAATGAGACTCTAGGACGAAAACCCAAAAATGGGCGGTCTAGAGTAAGATGGGAATTTTCGATGCCATCTATGATAGTGTCGATACCACAAAAGAGAAGATCATCATAAAGAAGTGGTCATCGAGGAACATCTAGGAATTCCTGATCCTCCCAAAGTGTCAACTCTCATTCGGATGATTGATTTCAAAAACTGAAACTTTTTTCCTCCAAAATCAACTTTCCAGTTTAAACATCCCAGCCAATCTTGACGCTTGTCAAAATACCTTGATATTGGAAACTAAAAGAATGTTGAATTTGTTTGGTTCTCAATGAATTCATGATTTATAAAATCTGTTCCATTTGTGAGCCTAGAAGGGACATACATTTTTGTTGTGAAGTTTTCCTGGAAAAATCAAAATCTTGTTGTACCGAGCCTTGTCAATTCAAATTGAAAAACCCAAATTGATACTTAGGGAAATTTCTAACAGTAATCATCAGTCATTAAAAGATTGTACATCATACACTGTGGAGTTAAAAAATTTGGCTCAGATGTTTTTCTTAAATAAGCAAAATTGTTTTTCAAAAAGGGAAAATAAAAAATTTTTGAAATACCCATTTTTTATGTTGACATGAGACAAAGGTTTTTCTAATTCAAAGATGTGGAATTACTAGGGATAACCTTGACTTCCAAATAGGAGAAGTAGAAATAAAACTCAGCAAGCAGATCTCTATTGATGAGAGTTTGAAAACTGGTGGGGCAAAGAGAATAGCCAAATATTGGAAAAAGCAGTTGAAGATATATCTTATTTGAAGAGGAAAAATTAATGGGAAAGACTAAGCCAAAGTCTAGAAAATATGATTAGGGGCATGTGCATCACTCATGAGCAATCATCTCTTTTTTGGGCTTTGCATCTGCACAGTGTCAGCAAGCATTTGCATCATTCATGAGTATTTGCATTGGCACTATTCCATGAACATTGGCATTTTACCTTTATATTTACATATTTCATCGATATTTGCATTTGCGTCATCTTAAGCAATTACATCTTTTTAGAATCATTGCATTTTTATTATTGTGTGGCAACTACAGTTACACCATTCATAGACCACTTACATGAACATGATTAGTAGGGGCATCTGCATCATTCCATGAAGTAGTTGCGTCACAACCAATTTTTGCATTTACATAATTTAGAAGCATTTACATCATTTAGAAGCATTTGCATATTGTTAATCTTATTCTACATCATTCCATCAAGTAATTGCGTTATCTTAGAATCTTTGCATTTGCATCATTTAGAAGCATTTGCATCAACCTAAGTCATTTGCATTTGCACAATGAAGCATTAGAAGAATTTGCATTTGCACCATGAAGCATCTGCATCTTATTCAACATCTGCACCATGAAGCATTCGAAGCATGTGCATCAATCCAAGGCATCTGCATCTTCTGCACCATGAAGCATTCGAAGCATGTGCATCAATCCAAGGCATTTACATCTTATTTTGCATCATTTCATGAAGTAGTTGCATCAATCGAAGACATTTGCATTTGTATTGAAACATTTGCATCTTATTTTGCATCTGCATTAAGAAGCATTTGTATCAATCGAAGACATTTACATAGCATCATAAATCATTTGCATCTTATTCAATATATGTATCTGCATCAAGAAGCATTTGCATGAATCCAAGCGTTTGCATCCTCTCTCAAATCCTCCAGGTTAATTTCCAAAATATTTTTCAATCTCTGGTTTCATCCAGATCTTTCTTAACTTTCTGGTTTCACCCATATTAGTTCAATCTCGGGTTTCATCTAGATCTCTCTCAAATCCTCCAGGTTAATCACCCATGTTATTTCAATCTCTGGTTTCATCCAGCTCTTTTTCAATTTTCTTGTTTCAACCATGTCATTTCAATCTTTGGTTTCATCCAATCTTTCTCAACTTTATGGTTTTGTCGCAACCTAAAAAATAACGAGTCTCATCGCAAGACTTTATTATTCGTTAAGCGTGACATTAAAAAAACCGAGGAAAAGTCGACTTAATTCTTCTAGAAAAATGAAGGTTTTAAAAATGACCTTAAAAAAAGACATGGAGTCGCCACCAATCTTTTTTAGCTAGGTGTGATAGGCCACCTATTAAAACCGGTTTTATAAAATATTTTAAAAATTAATTAAAACATTTTAAAAACCAATTTCAAGTCTGCGTTTTAAACCAGAGAAATCAAAGAAGCGGGTTCGGGAGTCGGTTACGTGTGGGGAAGGATTAGCACCCCCACAACGCCCGTATAAATCGGTACCTTATTAATCGTGTGTTATCTCAAGTCTCGGTAAAAATTGGTTTTAAATTTAGTATTTCAAGTTAATTCCCAATTTAAAGAAAAATAATTCCATTTTTATTGAGAATGATCCGGAATTTATAAATTCAAAATTTTCCTATATTCCCCAACAAACGTGGCAAAATATAGAAATTTTTATTAGTTTTGGAAAATTTTCCGAACCATTCTCTTTTTAAAGAAGATATTCCGTTATTAATAATAATTGATGATATCCTCCCCAGCAAACCCGGCAGAGAACTCATGAATTATTTTACCTCGGGAATATCTTTATTTTATTGAAAACCATTATCTTTTTGAAAACATTTAAAAGAAATGAATATGTATATGCATGACATAAATAGAATGACATAGCAAAATCTAAATAATATAATGCAACCTAAATGACATGACATGATTTGAATGCCTTAGCATATTCTAAATGAAATGGAATATCCTAAGTTATATAATATATTCTAAATAAAATGAAATGACCTAGGTAACATAGTATATTCTATATGAGATGCAATATTCTAAGTCATATGATATAATCTAAATGAAATAGAATAACCTAAGTAACATAACATATTCTATATGAAATGAAATAACCTAAGTAACATGATATTTTCTAAATGAAATGAAATGATTTAAATGACATGACAAATATGAATGGTATGGCATATAATTTAAATGACATGGAATAAAATAATGCTATCATATAATATGCATGAAAATAATAATGCATGAACATAGTATATGCTAAATAAAAATAACTAAATAAAAGCATAGGATATCATGAAATATTCAAAACTATATAATAAACCATATAACATCAAAAAATATAAATCAAAATAACAACAATATCATAGAAATTATTATGGCAAGAATCGCATATTATATAAAATGCATGAATATAAAAATGCAATGCATGAAATGTATTTTTTCCTTTAATTAAGGAAATCCGTATATCTAAAAAGATATCCGGCTACCTTAGGAAAATATGTCAAATTAAATATTCTAAAACCAAAATACTTTGTGATTGTTTGAAAACAATTTTGAGAAGCTTGAATTAAAAATAAAAACTGGGCTAAATTTTTTAAAATGGCTCTAATATCCTAAGTTTAAAAAATCCGGACTTGACTACCCTTAACCCGGGACTTGAAAAACCATTTTTAGAGTTTAAAAAGGCTTAGAAATTACCCTAAGTCAGTAGCTAACCCTCCTAATCAGCCCACTCTAAGTAAATTAATCAAAACAGAAAAATGGTTTCTCTTTAAATTCAATTATGACTCCACTGTCCAGTTTTAATCCACGATTTTTTACCCTATTTCTAAAAATTCCAAAAATTCTGAAAAAATTACTGGAGACTCAGGACATGTAAAACTACACGAGAAAAAATTGGCTTAATTTTATGATCAAATATGAATTCCCAGAAAAATCAGAGATGTAAAAGTTTTTGGAGAAGAAAAAAAACTGCTTTGCCAACACATTTTTTTGTCTTTGATATAATCATTTAAAAATCAAAGTAAAAATATTTGAAACTCATAAAATGATTTGCAAACAGTAGCTAAGACTTTTTGAAAGTTAGATAAAAATTGGCTAAGTGAAAAAAATCACAAAGGTAGAATAATCAACTTGACAAACTTAATTTTCCACAAGTGTGTTCAAGAGAGCATGACTTTGAACCATTAATTGGCTCAAGTCATTATTCAAGTGGCATGAACATGAAATCCATGAAATAATGCAGCAAACATAATGCATGAAATGCATGGATTTAAACCTAAATATCATGAAAAAATATATGGCATTCATAAAGTATCCTAGACCTAAATGAACTTGCATGTTATTTAATGTAACCTAGACCTAAAATATGCATGGCATTTTCACAAACACAAGGCATGCTTAATTCAAAAATCCAACCAAATATCATGCAAATGCAAAAACCTAACAACTAGCATGACAAAAAATGCAACACACAATGCAAAACACATGGAGTAGCCAAATGGCCTCAAGCTCCAACAAGCATGGCATTTTCACAAACACTTGGCATACTAGCATGAAAAACTAAGTCATAACACTTGAATCATGCAAAAATCACACAAGCATTTTCACAAACACTTAATATACTAAATCTAAAACATGCTCAACTAAGATATAAAACAAGAATCATGCAAAGAATCACACAAGCATTTTCACAAACACTTAATATGCTAACTCTAAAACATGCTCAAATTTAAACAACATGAAAACAGAAAATTAAAAATGCAAAAACATGATATCTAAGACATAAATGGCAACAAACAAAGCAACCAAATTAAAATATAACTCAAGAACATGAAGTAACATAACATTTAAAACATCAAAATAAAAATAAAAATAGCATAAACAATATGGTAAAATGAACTCAAAACAGCAACTCAAAATAAATAATGTAGGCCATTTGGCCATGGTGAGTTTATTGTAAAAACAAAATGCAAAAAAAATATACTTAAGAAAGGAGATGAAGGAAGAACAAAAAACATTATTTTAAAATGAAAACTCACCAAGTAGAGATTAAAATAGCAAAAACAAGAATAGAAAATGAAGAAAGTGCAAGAGTTGGTGCTCAAGAGCAACCTCAAGAAGCTAATATTTCAAGCTTTTCTCTTCAAACTTTCCTTTTTTTTTTTCTAAACTTTTCTTTTTTGCTCTCAACCAAGAAGATAAAAACTAAGAAAAACTAAGAGAAATCAGCCAAAATGAACCCCCAAATTCGAAATTCTGCCCCTCCCCTTAATGGTGGCAGAATTTTACCTCTCTCCTCCCCTAGGATGTTGTCATTTTTTGTGTAACCAATTTTCCATCAAATGGCTAATAATTCAAGGTGAAAAATCATGAAATTACCACCTTTAGATTAGCATCTCAGCTCTCTCAAATTACAGCTGTTAAAGAATAATGTTGACATCTTTCTTAGCTTATGTGGCTTAATCACCATGGCTTGATCAAAGAGAATCTCTAACTAACTCTTGATTTTTAGCCATTTGATTGAAAAATCAGAAGCTTCCTCCTTCCTTTGGGCTTGGGCAGGCCAGCACTTCTCTTTTCCAGCCCAACTCTGATTTTTTTGAAAGGCCCAAAGAAGCCCTTTTCGGTTGCTTGGGTGAAATGACCATTTTGCCCCCCGGATGCAAATAAATATCAAACGGACTCCAAATTCAATTTTTATTTTTTTAATACTTCCAAAATAATAAAATATTGAGTTCTGGAAGTTTTCAAAATTATCCGAGTCCGTTTGCTATTTATTTGGAATTTTTCTTCCCAAAATGCCATTTTATGCCCCTACATTTTACCATTTTTTAAACGAGCTCCAAATCAAGATTTTTCTTCACCAATCTCTTCAAAATAATTAAAAAGTTTGATTTGGAAGTTTTCATAATTTTTGGAGCTCATTTGGTATTTTTTCGGGATTTATCGGCTTGAATTACTACATAGGAGGCCCGAGATTTGGCCATTTTGCAAACGAACTCCGAATCAAGATTTTCTTTCACCAATCTCTTCCAAATAATTTAAAAATGAGATTTGCCAAATTTCAGAATTTTTGGAGTCCATTTGCTATTTTTCCGGGATTTATCTTTTTGAATTATTGCATAGGAGGCCCGGGATTTGGCCATTTTGCAAACGAACTCGGAATCAAGATTTTCTTTCGCCAATCTCTTCCAAATAATTTAAAAATGAGATCTGCAAAATTTCAAAATATTTGGAGCTCGTTTGCTATTTTTCCGGGATTTTCCTTTTTGAATTACTGCATAGGAGGCCCGGGATTTGGCCATTTTGCAAACGAACTCGGAATCAAGATTTTCTTTCGTCAATCTCTTCCAAATAATTTAAAAATGAGATCTTCAAAATTTCAAAAGATTTGGAGCTCATTTGCTATTTTTCTGGGATTTTCCTTTTTGAATTACTGCATCAGAAGCCCGGGATTTGGCCATTTTGCAAACGAACTCCGAATCAAGATTTTCTTTTACCAATCTCTTTCAAATGATTTAAGAATGAGATTGAAAAATTTTTCAGAATTTTTGGAGTCCATTTGCTATTTTTCCCAAATTTTCCAATTTTGCCCTTTTACCTCCGAAACCCGGTTTTGCTCAAAACAAGTCCAATTTTCAAATTTTCTTCAATCTCAGCCTTGGGCTATCCTTTTTAATCATTCTTCATCCATTGGGGGCTTTGGTCTCACCAAGTCAGGCCATTTCTGTGATTCTTCCCGATTTCACCGAAATCCACTAAAAAACCTAATTCTCGGTTTTCTCCTGGATTGACTTTTCTTTCGATTTTTCTTGCAAGTGACTTCTCCATTACCCGTAGTCAGTGCTTATCTTTCATTTGGAACCTTCAATTTCGATCAATTTGATCGTTTAAGCACTTTTCCCCAAATTTCTCGGATTAGGGTTTCTTTTCTACTAAATCTCCAAATCCCAACTTCCGAACTCCATATCTTTCAATATAGACCTCGGATTATCAAAATTCTTTCGCCATTTTTCAATTGAACTTAAAATCTTGATTTTGAAAGTGGGTTGACTTTTTCAGTAGTTGACTTTCTGGGGTTGACTTTTTCGAGGTTGACTTTTTTCGGGGTTGACTTTTTTCAAGTTTGACTTTTTGTGCTCGCCCTCTTAAACTAAGACTCGGAGTACCACTTGCAGGATGAAAACAGTCTTTTTACACTCGGAAACATCAATATAGGAAGAAAACATACCTGTTTAGTGGTCCGGACAAAATTAGGTGTCTACAGCTGCCCCTCTTTGGCTATTGCTGAGAATCAGGAATCAGGCAAAGATAAACCGACACTAATTTTGTACGGTCAGTGAAATCACATGTGAAGGAAAGAGAAAGGGATTTTCTTTTTCATTCTTCTATCATTTTTCATTTTTTTCATTTTTTAATTTTTTTTCTTTCTTTTTTCTTTTTTTCAATTTTTTTTTGTTTGTTTTTTTTTACCATACAGTAAATTGAAGATTTTGTCCTTAAATTAAATTCCTGACTAAACAAGGCTCGACCCGTCCTAAGGAAACGAATTCGATTTGCAAGAAAGGAAATGACCTCGACGATGGTCTCGGGGCCTTAACCTGTCTTGTTCTCAGCTATGTTTAAAATTCTAGATATCTCCTCCAGAAGCTTCGGCTATCACCACCAAAGTCTTGCTCATTTTTTTCTGAAATGTAAAAATTCTGGGTATCGCCTCCAGAAGCTTCAGCTATCACCACCGAAGACTTTTTACCTTTTCAAAGGATTTTAAAACTCTGGATATCTCCACCAGAGGCTTCAGCTATCACCACCGAAGACTTGTTCATAATAATAAAAAAAAAAAGTACCTCGACGATGATCTCGGGGCTCGACTCGTCTTAAGAAAACGAATTCGATTTGTAAGAAAAGAAATGACCTCGACGATGGTCTCGGGGCCTTAACCTGTCTTGTTCTCAGCTGTGTTTAAAATTCTGGATATCTCCTCCAGAAGCTTTGGCTATCACCACCAAAGTCTTGCTCATTTTTAAAACTGTAAAAAATTCTGGGTATCACCTCCAGAAGCTTCAGCTATCACCACCGAAGACTTTCTACCTTTTCAAAGGATTTTAAAACTCTGGATATCTCCACCAGAGGCTTCAGCTATCACCACCGAAGACTTGTTCATAATATTAAAAAAAAGGTACCTCGACAATGATCTCGGGGCTCGACTCATTTGAGAGGCAAAACAAGTTCGATTATACCTGACAACTTTAAGAGATGATGAAAATGCAAATGTCCTTGATTGATGCAAACGCTTCTTGATGCAGATGCAAATGACTTAGATTGGTGCAAATGTCTTTCATGCAAATGTAAATGACTTGATTTGATGCAAACTTTCTTGATGCAGATTCAACTAACTTAGATTGATGCAAATGCTTCTTGATGTAGATGCACATGTTGAATAAAATTCTGGATAACTCCTCCAAAAGAAGATTTCTCATTTTTCAAAATTATAAAACCCTGGATATCTCTACCAGAGGCTTCAGCTATCACCACTGAAGACTTGTTCACTTTTAAAACTGTAAAATTCTGGATATCCCCACCAGAAGCTTTGGCTATCACCACCAAAGACTTGCTCATTGTAAAATTCTGGGTAACTCTTTGAGAAAAAGATTTTTCATGTTTCAAAATTATAAAACCCTGGATATCTCTACCAGAGGCTTCAGCTATCACCACCGAAGACTTGTTCACTTTTAAAACTGTAAAATTCTGGATATCCCCACCAGAAGCTTTGGCTATCACCACCAAAGACTTGCTCATTGTAAAATTCTGGGTAACTCCTTCAAAAGAAGATTTCTCATGTTTCAAAATTATAAAACCCTGGATATCTCTACCACAGGCTTCAGCTATCACCACTGAAGACTTGTTCACTTTTAAAACTGTAAAATTCTGGATATCCCCACCAGAAGCTTTCGCTATCACCACCAAAGACTTGCTCTTTGTAAAATTCTGGGTGACTCCTCCAGAAGAAGATTTCTCATTTTTCAAAATTATAAAACACTGGATATCTCTACCAGAGGCTTCAGCTATCACCACCGAAGACTTTTTCTTTTAAATCTGTAAAATTCTGGATATCCCCACCAGAAGCTTTGGCTATCACCACCAAAGACTTGCTCGTTGTAAAATTCTGGGTAACTCCTTCAGAAGAAGATTTCTCATGTTTCAAAATTATAAAACCCTGGATATCTCCACCAGAGGCTTCAGCTATCACCACCGAAGACTTGTTCACTTTTAAAACTGTAAAATTCTGGATATCCCCACCAAAAGCTTTGGCTATCACCACCAAAGACTTGCTCATTGTAAAATTCTGGGTAACTCCTTCAGAAGAAGATTTCTCATTTTTCAAAATTATAAAGCACTGGATATCTCCACCAGAGGCTTCAGCTATCATCACCGAAGACTTGTTCACTTTTAAAAATTTAAAATTCTGGATATCTCCACCAGAAGCTTTGAAAAATGATGCAGATGCACATGTCTTTTAACAAGGTGCTCATGCTTCATGGTGCAAATGTAAAATATTTCTTAGTGCAAATGCAAATGGCCTGGATTGATGTCCATGTTTCATGATGCAGATGCCCCTACTAATTGTGTTCATGTAACTGGTTTATGAATGGTGTAAATACAATTACCACACAATAATGAAAATGCAATGATTCTAGAAATGATGCAATTGCTTGAGATGACACAAAAGCGAATTCCATGAAGAATGTAAAGGTAAAATGCAGATGCTTATGGAATAATGCCAATGTAAACACCCATGAAGGATGCAAATGCTTGCCGACACTATGCAGATGTAAAAGCTTGATAAAGAGATGAGTGCTCATGAGTGATGCAAATGCCCCCGGTCGTTTTTCTCTAGACTTTGGCTTAGCCTTTCAAATTCATTTTTCCTCTTCAAATCAGAGTATATCTTCAATTCATTTTGGCTATTCTCTTTGCCCGGACAGTTTTCAAACTTTCATCAACAGAGATCTGCACTGGCTTCGATTTCTTTTTCTCATATCTGGATGTCAGGACCTACCCTGGCAGTTCTATACCTTTGGGTTAGAAAAATCCTTGTCTCATGTTAACATCAAAATGGGTATTTCAAAAAAAAAAAAATCTCTTTATTTGTTTTCGCATTTTGAAAACTTCTGAACAAAAAATATTAACCCCACAATGTGTGATATATAAATCTTTTGAAGACTGATGATCATTGTTAGAAATTTCTCTAAGTATCAATCTGGGTTTTTCCAACTGGGATTGGCAAGGCTTGGTATAACAAGATTCTGGCTTTTCCAGGAAAACTTCATGACAAAAATGTATATCCCTTCTAGGCTCACAAATGGAACAGGTTTTATAAATCATGAATTCATTGAGAACCTAGCAAATTCAACATTCTTTTAGTTTCCATATCAAGACATTTTGACAAGCGTCAAGATTGGCCGGGATGTTTAAGTCGAAAAGTTTAATCTTGGAGGAAAAAAAGATTCAATTTTTGAAGACAATCCTCCGAATGAGAGTTGACACTTTGGGAGGTTCAGGAATTCCTAGATGTTCCTCGATGACCACTTCTTTATGATGATCTTCTCTTTTGTGGTATCGGCACTATCATAGATGGCATCGAAAATTCCCATCTTACTCTAGACCGCCCATTTTTGGGTTTTCGCCCTAGAGTCCCATTCTTTCCATTTTTTTTTCTTCTTTTTTTTTCTACCATACACTTGAGAATTCTGAATTCTTCCTTAGTGAAATGATAATTCGATGAAATGGGATAAAATCTGAGGAAAAACCTTTCAAATTAAATATTAATGCTTGATCAAAATGGACTTTTAAAGCACGTAATGTAGGCCATGGCTCAAGGTTCAGAAAGAAAGGATAAATAGGCCCAAAATATTTGTTTGAGGGTAATCAGATCAAGGATCATTTCTTGAGGAGGATTCTCTTTGAAGCATTTGTCCCTTCTTGGACATTTCTTTCCTTTTGACTTTTGTGTCTTTCTTTCTCGTTCTTGGCTTTCAATTTGCCATGTCTTTCACACATTTTGTTTTCTTTTTTATTGTGTTTTTTTTTTGTTTTTCTTGGCTTTTATTTCGCCATCTTTTCCTCTTCTTTTTTTCTTTGACAGAGTGCGCCCGTATTTATTCGGGGCTCCATTTGCTTTGTGTCTGTCCTTGAGCTGTCACTCATTTCTCAATGATCTTTGAAAAGACCTTTCCTCGCATTTGCCCCCCAGTGTAGAGGGTAATCCTTGATCAGGGTTCAAAGAAGAAAGAATTCTTTTGGCTCAAAAGGGGTGACTATGGATAATAATTTTTTTTTTTTGTGAAAAGGATATGAAAGATGGCCATTCATCATATCAAGCCCAAATATTCTCATTGAAAAGCAATCCTCAGGGGAAATAGATAATCAAAATTTCATTTTGCACTTTGGAATCATCCGAATTCTCATATGCATGATATCACAAAAAATTTCTTCTCTTTTTTTCCATCGCATACCCCAATGATTTCATGTGTTAGCCCATCCTTCTTCACCATGTATCCATCATTTCCACATATGATGCCCCAATTTGATTAACCATGAGATTTTGTATCAACGAGGAACATAGCAAGTCTAGGTCTATTTTGAAAAGGTTGAGTTTCCAATCTGAGTTCTTTGAAGAGACAAGGAAAATATGACCCAAACAGAGGTTTTCTCTGGGACAAGGAATAATCTAGTTTAATGATTGTGCCCCAGGGTGTCAATCATGAGGTGATGTTTGGGCAATTAGTGTTTTGTGGTTTGTTGAAAATGACATGAATGGTTTTGGCACAACCTTGACACACACCAAATTATCAAATCTAGATTCTTGAAAGAATGTCTCATTTGTTTGAATTTCAAGGAATTCGAGAAAAAAATTTCAAAAAGTTCGTTCCTTTGTTCATAGCCTAGACTAAGATCTACATCTTTGCTTATTCTGTGATGACAATGGTTTTATGAAGTCAAATCATTCATATTCCAGAAGCATTAAGTCTTTCAAGTGTTCTTGCTTTAAGAGATTTAGGCTTAGGAAAACCTAAAGAGAGGGGAGAAGGTATTGGGTCATTTGTAACACTGATCATCAATCTTCTTGAGACTATCCATTATTAAAAATTCCTTAATGCTTGTTTCTGCAAATTCAAGTTATTGTTAAAACACAATAAACACAAAGCATTTAAAATTCAAAATTCATTTAATTCATGTAGATGTTAACATGAGACAAGTGCTTTCATCATCACAGTGTATAGAACTACATGCGTCAAAAACCTAATATGATCATGCACAATGTTTCTTATGACACTTGACTTCCCCATCTTCAAAACTTATCGAACCAGCCTTGATGAGATCTCTGACCTTATACTTCAAAGCAGGGCAGTTCTCTGTTGAGTGACCTTGATTGCCAGAATGGTAACCACAACACTCTTTAGCATCATACCAGCTCGGATAAGGGGGCTTCAGAGGCTCTAATTGCATGGGTGTCACAAGGTGATTCTGGATGAGTTGAGGTAGTAGCTCACTGTATGTCACAGGATTCGGGTCAACCTGATTTCTTTTTCGCTTTTTATGCCCCCTTCGATTATTCCCAAGGATGTTCGATTGATAGACAGATGTAAATTCTGGTGTAGTTGCAGTCATTGGTTGGTAAGGATAAAAACCTTGAGAGACATTGTTCAGGGTAGAGTAAAATGGCTGATACGAGGAGAATTGGGGAGGTGGGGCAAAGTCTTCCACGACTTGGGTATCTTCCTTTTTCTTTTCAGATGCCCCATTGTTCTTGGTATTGGATGTTCTTTCTCCTTCAATTTTCCCATCCTTGATAGCATTCTCAATCATCTCCCCTGAAATTACCAAAAAAATAACGAGTCTCATCGCAAGACTTTATTATTCGTTAAGCGTGACATTAAAAAAACCGAGGAAAAGTCGACTTAATTCCTCTAGAAAAATGAAGGTTTTAAAAATGACCTTAAAAAAAGAAATGGAGTCGCCACCAATCATTTTTAGCTAGGTGTGATCGGCCACCTATTAAAACCGGTTTTATAAAATATTTTAAAAATTAATTAAAACATTTTAAAAACCAATTTCAAGTCTGCGTTTTAAACCAGAGAAATCAAAGAAGCGGGTTCGGGAGTCGGTTACGTGTGGGGAAGGATTAGCACCCCCACAACGCCCGTATAAATCGGTACCTTATTAATCGTGTGTTATCTCAAGTCTCGGTAAAAATTGGTTTTAAATTTAGTATTTCAAGTTAATTCCCAATTTAAAGAAAAATAATTCCATTTTTATTGAGAATGATCCGGAATTTATAAATTCAAAATTTTCCTATATTCCCCAACAAACGTGGCAAAATATAGAAATTTTTATAAGTTTTGGAAAATTTTCCGAACCATTCTCTTTTTAAAGAAGATATTCCGTTATTAATAATAATTGATGATATCCTCCTCAGCAAACCCGGCAGAGAACTCATGAATTATTTTACCTCGGGAATATCTTTATTTTATTGAAAACCATTATCTTTTTGAAAATATTTAAAAGAAATGAATATGTATATGCATGACATAAATAGAATGACATAGCAAAATCTAAATAATATAATGCAACCTAAATGACATGACATGATTTGAATGCCTTAGCATATTCTAAATGAAACGGAATATCCTAAGTTATATAATATATTCTAAATAAAATGAAATGACCTAGGTAACATAGTATATTCTATATGAGATGCAATATTCTAAGTCATATGATATAATCTAAATGAAATAGAATAACCTAAGTAACATAACATATTCTATATGAAATGAAATAACCTAAGTAACATGATATTTTCTAAATGAAATGAAATGATTTAAATGACATGACAAATATGAATGGTATGGCATATAATTTAAATGACATGGAATAAAATAATGCTATCATATAATATGCATGAAAATAATAATGCATGAACATAGTATATCCTAAATAAAAATAACTAAATAAAAGCATAGGATATCATGAAATATTCAAAACTATATAATAAACCATATAACATCAAAAAATATAAATCAAAATAACAACAATATCATAGAAATTATTATGGCAAGAATCTCATATTATATAAAATGCATGAATATAAAAATGCAATGCATGAAATGTATTTTTTCCTTTAATTAAGGAAATCCGTATATCTAAAAAGATATCCGGCTACCTTAGGAAAATATGTCAAATTAAATATTCTAAAACCAAAATACTTTGTGATTGTTTGAAAACAATTTTGAGAAGCTTGAATTAAAAATAAAAACTGGGCTAAATTTTTTAAAATGGCTCTAATATCCTAAGTTTAAAAAATCCGGACTTGACTACCCTTAACCCGGGACTTGAAAAACCATTTTTAGAGTTTAAAAAGGCTTAGAAATTACCCTAAGTCAGTAGCTAACCCTCCTAATCAGCCCACTCTAAGTAAATTAATCAAAACAGAAAATGGTTTCTCTTTAAATTCAATTCTGACTCCACTCTCCAGTTTTAATCCATGATTTTTTACCCTATTTTTAAAAATTCCAAAAATTCTGAAACAATTACTGGAGACTCAGGACATGTAAAACTACACGAGTAAAAATTGGCTTAATTTTATGATCAAATATGAATTCCCAGAAAAATCAGAGATGTACGAGTTTTTGGAGAAGAAAAAAAACTGCTTTGCCAACACATTTTTTTGTCTTTGATATAATCATTTAAAAATCAAAGTAAAAATATTTGAAACTCATAAAATGATTTGAAAACAGTAGCTAAGACTTTTTGAAAGTTAGATAAAAATTGGCTAAGTAAAAAAAATCACAAAGGTAGAATAATCAACTTGACAAACTTAATTTTCCACAAGTGTGCTCAAGAGAGCATGACTTTGAACCATTAATTGGCTCAAGTCATTATTCAAGTGGCATGAACATGAAATGCATGAAATAATGCAGCAAACATAATGCATGAAATGCATGGATTTAAACCTAAATATCATGAAAAAATATATGGCATTCATAAAGTAACCTAGACCTAAATGAACTTGCATGGTATTTAATGTAACCTAGACCTAAAATATGCATGGCATTTTCACAAACACAAGGCATGCTTAATTCAAAAATCCAACCAAATATCATGCAAATGCAAAAACCTAACAACTAGCATGACAAAAAATGCAACACACAATGCAAAACACATGGAGTAGCCAAATGGCCTCAAGCTCCAACAAGCATGGCATTTTCACAAACACTTGGCATACTAGCATGAAAAACTAAGTCATAACACTTGAATCATGCAAAAATCACACAAGCATTTTCACAAACACTTAATATACTAAATCTAAAACATGCTCAACTAAGATATAAAACAAGAATCATGCAAAGAATCACACAAGCATTTTCACAAACACTTAATATGCTAACTCTAAAACATGCTCAAATTTAAACAACATGAAAACAGAAAATTAAAAATGCAAAAACATGATATCTAAGACATAAATGGCAACAAAAAAAGCAACCAAATTAAAATATAACTCAAGAACATGAAGTAAAATAACATTTAAAACATCAAAATAAAAAAAAATAGCATAAACAATATGGTAAAATGAACTCAAAACAGCAACTCAAAATAAATAATGTAGGCCATTTGGCCATGGTGAGTTTATTGTAAAAACAAAATGTAAAAAAAATATACTTAAGAAAGGAGATGAAGGAAGAACAAAAAACATTATTTTAAAATGAAAACTCACCAAGTAGAGATTAAAATAGCAAAAACAAGAATAGAAAATGAAGAAAGTGCAAGAGTTGGTGCTCAAGAGCAACCTCAAGAAGCTAATATTTCAAGCTTTTCTCTTCAAACTTTCCTTTTTTTTTTCTAAACTTTTCTTTTTTGCTCTCAACCAAGAAGATAAAAACTAAGAAAAACTAAGAGAAATCAGCCAAAATGAACCCCCAAATTCGAAATTCTGCCCCTCCCCTTAATGGTGGCAGAATTTTACCTCTCTCCTTCCCTAGGATGTTGTCATTTTTTGTGTAACCAATTTTCCATCAAATGGCTAATAATTCAAGGTGAAAAATCATGAAATTACCACCTTTAGATTAGCATCTCAGCTCTCTCAAATTACAGCTGTTAAAGAATAATGTTGACATCTTTCTTAGCTTATGTGGCTTAATCACCATGGCTTGATCAAAGAGAATCTCTAACTAACTCTTGATTTTTAGCCATTTGATTGAAAAATCAGAAGCTTCCTCCTTCCTTTGGGCTTGGGCAGGCCAGCACTTCTCTTTTCCAGCCCAACTCTGATTTTTTTGAAAGGCCCAAAGAAGCCCTTTTCGGTTGCTTGGGTGAAATGACCATTTTGCCCCCCGGATGCAAATAAATATCAAACGGACTCCAAATTCAATTTTTCTTTTTTTAATACTTCCAAAATAAAAAAATATTGAGTTCTGGAAGTTTTCAAAATTATCCGAGTCCGTTTGCTATTTATTTGGAATTTTTCTTCCCAAAATGCCCTTTTATGCCCCTACATTTTACCATTTTTTAAACGAGCTCCAAATCAAGATTTTTCTTCACCAATCTCTTCAAAATAATTAAAAAGTGTGATCTGGAAGTTTTTATAATTTTTGGAGCTCATTTGGTATTTTTTCGGGATTTATCGGCTTGAATTACTACATAGGAGGCCCGGGATTTGGCCATTTTGCAAACGAACTCCGAATCAAGATTTTCTTTCACCAATCTCTTCCAAATAATTTAAAAATGAGATTTGCAAATTTCAGAATTTTTGGAGTCCATTTGCTATTTTTCCGGGATTTATCTTTTTGAATTATTGAATAGGAGGCCTGGGATTTGGCCATTTTGCAAACGAACTCGGAATCAAGATTTTCTTTCGCCAATCTCTTCCAAATAATTTAAAAATGAGATCTGAAAAATTTCAAAAGATTTGGAGCTCGTTTCCTATTTTTCCGGGATTTTCCTTTTTGAATTACTGCATAGGAGGCCCGGGATTTGGCCATTTTGCAAACGAACTCGGAATCAAGATTTTCTTTCGTCAATCTCTTCCAAATAATTTAAAAATGAGATCTGCAAAATTTCAAAAGATTTGGAGCTCATTTGCTATTTTTCTGGGATTTTCCTTTTTGAATTACTGCATCAGAAGCCCGGGATTTGGCCATTTTGCAAACGAACTCCGAATCAAGATTTTCTTTTACCAATCTCTTTCAAATGATTTAAGAATGAGATTGACAAATTTTTCAGAATTTTTGGAGTCCATTTGCTATTTTTCCCAAATTTTCCAATTTTGCCCTTTTACCTCCGAAACCCGGTTTTGCTCAAAACAAGTCCGATTTTCAAATTTTCTTCAATCTCAGCCTGGGGCTATCCTTTTTAATCATTCTTCATCCATTGGGGGCTTTGGTCTCACCAAGTCAGGCCATTTCTGTGATTCTTCCCGATTTCACCGAAATCCACTAAAAAACCTAATTCTCGGTTTTCTCCTGGATTGACTTTTCTTTCGATTTTTCTTGCAAGTGACTTCTCCATTACCCGTAGTTAGTGCTTATCTTTCATTTGGAACCTTCAATTTCGATCAATTTGATCGTTTAAGCACTTTTCCCCAAATTTCTCGGATTAGGGTTTCTTTTCTACTAAATCTCCAAATCCCAACTTCCGAACTCCATATCTTTCAATATAGACCTCGGATTATCAAAATTCTTTCTCCATTTTTCAATTGAACTTAAAATCTTGATTTTGAAAGTGGGTTGACTTTTTCAGTAGTTGACTTTCTGGGGTTGACTTTTTCGAGGTTGACTTTTCTCGGGGTTGACTTTTTTCAAGTTTGACTTTTTGTGCTCGCCCTCTTAAAATAAGACTCGGAGTACCACCTGCAGGATGAAAACAGTCTTTTTACACTCGAAAACATCAATATAGGAAGAAAACATACTTGTTTAGTGGTCCGGACAAAATTAGGTGTCTACAGCTGCCCCTCTTTGGCTATTGCTGAGAATCAGGAATCAGGCAAAGATAAACCGACACTAATTTTGTACGGTCAGTGAAATCACATGTGAAGGAAAGGGAAAGGGATTTTCTTTTTCATTCTTCTATCATTTTTCATTTTTTTCATTTTTCATTTTTTTCATTTTTTAATTTTTTTTCTTTCTTTTTTTTTTTTTCAATTTTTTTTTGTTTTTTTTTTTACCATACAGTAAATTGAAAATTTTGTCCTTAAATTAAATTCCCTAACTAAACAAGGCTCGACCCGTCCTAAGGAAACGAATTCGATTTGCAAGAAAGGAAATGACCTCGACGATGGTCTCGGGGCCTTAACCTGTCTTGTTCTCAGCTATGTTTAAAATTCTGGATATCTCCTCCAGAAGCTTCGGCTATCACCACCAAAGTCTTGCTCATTTTTTCTAAAATGTAAAAATTCTGGGTATCACCTCCAGAAGCTTCAGCTATCACCACCGAAGACTTTTTACCTTTTCAAAGGATTTTAAAACTCTGGATATCTCCACCAGAGGCTTCAGCTATCACCACCGAAGACTTGTTCATAATAATAAATAAAAAAAAAAGTACCTCGACGATGATCTCGGGGCTCGACTCGTCTTAAGAAAACGAATTCGATTTGTAAGAAAAGAAATGACCTCGACGATGGTCTCGGGGCCTTAACCTGTCTTGTTCTCAGCTGTGTTTAAAATTCTGGATATCTCCTCCAGAAGCTTTGGCTATCACCACCAAAGTCTTGCTCATTTTTAAAACTGTAAATAATTATGGGTATCACCTCCAGAAGCTTCAGCTATCACCACCGAAGACTTTCTACCTTTTCAAAGGATTTTAAAACTCTGGATATCTCCACCAGAGGCTTCAGCTATCACCACCGAAGACTTGTTCATAATATTAAAAAAAAGGTACCTCGACAATGATCTCGGGGCTCGACTCATTTGAGAGACAAAACAAGTTCGATTATACCTGACAGCTTTAAGAGATGATGCAAATGCAAATGTCCTTGATTGATGCAAACGCTTCTTGATGCAGATGCAAATGACTTAGATTGGTGCAAATATCTTTCATGCAAATGTAAATGACTTGATTTGATGCAAACTTTCTTGATGCAGATTCAACTAACTTAGATTGATGCAAATGCTTCTTGATGTAGATGCACATGTTGAATAAAATTCTGGATAACTCCTCCAAAAGAAGATTTCTCATTTTTCAAAATTATAAAACCCTGGATATCTCTACCAGAGGCTTCAGCTATCACCACCGAAGACTTGTTCACTTTTAAAACTGTAAAATTCTGGATATCCCCACCAGAAGCTTTGGCTATCACCACCAAAGACTTGCTCATTGTAAAATTCTGGGTAACTCCTTCAGAAGAAGATTTTTCATGTTTCAAAATTATAAAACCCTGGATATCTCTACCACAGGCTTCAGCTATCACCACCGAAGACTTGTTCACTTTTAAAACTGTAAAATTCTGTATATCCCCACCAGAAGCTTTGGCTATCACCACCAAAGACTTGCTCATTGTAAAATTCTGGGTAACTCCTTCAAAAGAAGATTTCTCATGTTTCAAAATTATAAAACCCTGGATATCTCTACCACAGGCTTCAGCTATCACCACCGAAGACTTGTTCACTTTTAAAACTGTAAAATTCTGGATATCCCCACCAGAAGCTTTGGCTATCACCACCAAAGACTTGCTCTTTGTAAAATTCTGGGTGACTCCTCCAGAAGAAGATTTCTCATTTTTCAAAATTATAAAACACTGGATATCTCTACCAGAGGCTTCAGCTATCACCACCGAAGACTTGTTCTTTTAAATCTGTAAAATTCTGGATATCCCCACCAGAAGCTTTGGCTATCACCACCAAAGACTTGCTCGTTGTAAAATTCTAGGTAACTCCTTCAGAAGAAGATTTCTCATTTTTCAAAATTATAAAACCCTGGATATCTCCACCAGAGGCTTCAGCTATCACCACCGAAGACTTGTTCACTTTTAAAACTGTAAAATTCTGGATATCCCCACCAAAAGCTTTGGCTATCACCACCAAAGACTTGCTCATCGTAAAATTCTGGGTAACTCCTTCAGAAGAAGATTTCTCGTTTTTCAAAATTATAAAACACTGGATATCTCCACCAGAGGCTTCAGCTATCATCACCGAAGACTTGTTCACTTTTAAAAATTTAAAATTCTGGATATCCCCACCAGAAGCTTTGAAAAATGATGCAGATGCACATGTCTTTTAACAAGGTGCTCATGCTTCATGGTGCAAATGTAAAATATTTCTTAGTGCAAATGCAAATGGCCTGGATTGATGTCCATGTTTCATGATGCAGATGCCCCTACTAATTGTGTTCATGTAACTGGTTTATGAATGGTGTAACTACAATTACCACACAATAATGAAAATGCAATGATTCTAGAAATGATGCAATTGCTTGAGATGACACAAAAGCGAATTCCATGAAGAATGTAAATGTAAAGGTAAAATGCAGATGCTTATGGAATAATGCCAATGTAAACACCCATGAAGGATGCAAATGCTTGCCGACACTATGCAGATGTAAAAGCTTGATAAAGAGATGAGTGCTAATGAGTGATGCAAATGCCCCCGGTCGTTTTTCTCTAGACTTTGGCTTAGCCTTTCAAATTCATTTTTCCTCTTCAAATCAGAGTATATCTTCAATTCATTTTGGCTATTCTCTTTGCCCGGACAGTTTTCAAACTTTCATCAACAGAGATCTGCACTGGGTTCGATTTCTTTTTCTCATATCTGGAAGTCAGGACCTACCCTGGCAGTTCTATACCTTTGGGTTAGAAAAATCCTTGTCTCATGTTAACATCAAAATGGGTATTTCAAAAAAAAAAATCTCTTTATTTGTTTTCGCATTTTGAAAACTTCTGAACAAAAAATATTAACCCCACAATGTGTGATATATAAATCTTTTGAAGACTGATGATCATTGTTAGAAATTTCTCTAAGTATCAATCTGGGTTTTTCCAACTGGGATTGGCAAGGCTTGGTATAACAAGATTCTGTCTTTTCCAGGAAAACTTCATGACAAAAATGTATATCCCTTCTAGGCTCACAAATGGAACAGGTTTTATAAATCATGAATTCATTGAGAACCAAGCAAATTCAACATTCTTTTAGTTTCCATATCAAGGCATTTTGACAAGCGTCAAGATTGGCCGGGATGTTTAAGTCGAAAAGTTTAATCTTGGAGGAAAAAAAGATTCAATTTTTGAAGACAATCCTCCGAATGAGAGTTGACACTTTGGGAGGTTCAGGAATTCCTAGATGTTCCTCGATGACCACTTCTTTATGATGATCTTCTCTTTTGTGGTATCGGCACTATCATAGATGGCATCGAAAATTCCCATCTTACTCTAGACCGCCCATTTTTGGGTTTTCGCCCTAGAGTCCCATTCTTTCCATTTTTTTTTCTTCTTTTTTTTTTCTACCATACACTTGAGAATTCTAAATTCTTCCTTAGTGAAATGATAATTCGATGAAATGGGATAAAATCTGAGGAAAAACCTTTCAAATTAAATATTAATGCTTGATCAAAATGGACTTTTAAAGCACGTAATGTAGGCCATGGCTCAAGGTTCAGAAAGAAAGGATAAATAGGCCCAAAATATGTGTTTGAGGGTAATCAGATCAAGGATCATTTCTTGAGGAGGATTCTCTTTGAAGCATTTGTCCCTTCTTGGACATTTCTTTCCTTTTGACTTTTGTGTCTTTCTTTCCTCGTTCTTGGCTTTCAATTTGCCATGTCTTTCACACATTTTGTTTTTTTTTTATTGTGTTTTTTTGTTTTTCTTGGCTTTTATTTCGCCATCTTTTCCTCTTCTTTTTTTCTTTGACAGAGTGCGCCCGTATATATTCGGAGCTCCATTTGCTTTGTGTCTGTCTTTAAGCTGTCACTCATTTCTCAATGATCTTTGAAAAGACCTTTCCTCGCATTTGCCCCCCAGTGTAGAGGGTAATCCTTGATCAGGGTTCAAAGAAGAAAGAATTCTTTTGGCTCAAAAGGGGTGACTATGGATAATAATTTTTTTTTGTGAAAGGGATATGAAAGATGGCCATTCATCATATCAAGCCCAAATATTCTCATTGAAAAGCAATCCTCAGGGGAAATAGATAATCAAAATTTCATTTTGCACTTTGGAATCATCCGAATTCTCATATGCATGATATCACAAAAAATTTCTTCTCTTTTTTCCATCGCATACCCCAATGATTTCATGTGTTAGCCCATCCTTCTTCACCATGTATCCATCATTTCCACATATGATGCCCCAATTTGATTAACCATGAGATTTTGTATCAACGAGGAACATAGCAAGTCTAGGTTTATTTTGAAAAGGTTGAGTTTCCAATCTGAGTTCTTTGAAGAGACAAGGAAAATATGACCCAAACACAGGTTTTCTCTCGGACAAGGAATAATCTAGTTTAATGATTGTGCCCCAGGGTGTCAATCATGAAGTGATGTTTGGGCAATTAGTGTTTTGTGGTTTGTTGAAAATGACATGAATGGTTTTGGCACAACCTTGACACACACCAAATTATCAAAATCTAGATTCTTGAAAGAATGTCTCATTTGTTTGAATTTCAAGGAATTCGAGAAAAAAATTTCAAAAAGTTCGTTCCTTTGTTCATAGCCTAGACTAAGATCTACGTCTTTGCTTATTCTGTGATGACAATGGTTTTATGAAGTCAAATCATTCATATTCCAGAAGCATTAAGTCTTTCAAGTGTTCTTGGTTTAAGAGATTTAGGCTTAGGAAAACCTAAAGAGAGGGGAGAAGGTATTGGGTCATTTGTAACACTGATCATCAATCTTCTTGAGACTATCCATTATTAAAAATTCCTTAATGCTTATTTCTGCAAATTCAAGTTATTGTTAAAACACAATAAACACAAAGCATTTAAAATTCAAAATTCATTTAATTCATGTAGATGTTAACATGAGACAAGTGCTTTCATCATCACAGTGTATAGAACTACATGCGTCAAAAACCTAATATGATCATGCACAATGTTTCTTATGACACTTGACTTCCCCATCTTCAAAACTTATCGAACCAGCCTTGATGAGATCTCTGACCTTGTACTTCAAAGCAGGGCAGTTCTCTGTTGAGTGACCTTGATTGCCAGAATGGTAACCACAACACTCTTTAGCATCATACCAGCTCGGATAAGGGGGCTTCAGAGGCTCTAATTGCATGGGTGTCACAAGGTGATTCTGGATGAGTTGAGGTAGTAGCTCACTGTATGTCACAGGAATCGGGTCAACCTGATTTCTTTTTCGCTTTTTATGCCCCCTTCGATTATTCCCAAGGATGTTCGATTGATAGACAGATGTAAATTCTGGTGTAGTTGCAGTCATTGGTTGGTAAGGATAAAACCTTGAGAGACATTGTTCAGGGTAGAGTAAAATGGCTGATACGAGGAGAATTGGGGAGGTGGGGCAAAGTCTTCCACGACTTGGGTATCTTCCTTTTTCTTTTCAGATGCCCCATTGTTCTTGGTATTGGATGTTCTTTCTCCTTCAATTTTCCCATCCTTGATAGCATTCTCAATCATCTCCCCTGAAATTACCATGTCCAAAAAATTCTTCGTGGTGTTGCCAACAAGTCTATCGTAGTATGGGGCCTGTAGTGTTTTCACAAAAAGGACAGCGGTTTCCTTCTGAGTTAAGGGCGGTTGTACTTGGAGGGCCAGGCTCATCCACCGTTGCACATATTCTTTGAAGCTCTCAGTAGCTCTTTTCTTCATATTTTGCAAGGTGAGACGGTCAGGCGCCATGTCGATCATATGCTTGTACTGGTTTAGAAAAGCCCTAGCCAAATCATTCCAAGAGCGAATATGGTCCTTACTCAACTGACTATACCACCTAATTACGGATCCGCTGAGGCTATCCTGAAAACAGTGAATCAAAAGCTTATCATTATCTATATGACTTGTCATCTTCCGGCAGAACATAGTGATGTGGGCTGATGGATCGGTCGTCCCGTCATATTTCACAAAGTCAGGGATCTTGAACTTAGGAGGAATGACTAAATCGAAGACCAAACATCGTTCTTTCGCGTCTAAACTCCCAAATACATCTGTTCTTTCTACTGCTCGGAGCCTTTCATCTAACAACTGATATTTCCCTTGGGAATCTGCCAACTCAACCTCATTTACTGCAACCCTTTTCAACTTTGCCTGTTCAGCTGGATCATCTGAGTTTAGGACATTGACTGTGTTCTGGGCATCAATTATTACGACCTCATTCTGACCTTTTTGTGCCTCCAACCCTTTCCTGGCAACAAAGTTTTCAATGTATCCTTTTCCCTTGATTACGGCGGACATCAGCTCCATCAATTTAGTCATCTGATCCTTAGATTCTGCTTGAGACTTTGCCAGCTGTTCTCACAATTCTTTTTGTTCCATTTCCATTCTTTCCATTCGGGCAACTTGTTCAACCTCCATAGCACTAGCCTGTATTTAAAGGGTACTCAGTACTTCTTATACCTCTGATTTGAAATGGAAATTCTTTCAAAGACTCCTAAAGCCAAGCCAACTTCTGTTTTATTTCCCCCAAATGTATGTCATGATGAATGAGCCATGAATGCAATTTGATGCATGTGAAGCCTAAGCAATATGATGTATGGACATGTACAATGGAAACATGCTGACCATATATGTAATAAATGCAATCACGATGCCAACATGTTTCAAGCAAAGAATAAACAAATCAACACATGAATATATGCAATGACTGATCATGTGCATTTTAGCATATTTCCCAATGAATGATCATATATCCTATGAATGAAACATGATGTCAATTATGATATATGCAAATAATGAATGACTGATACAGAGTATATACAAAGAAAATCATGCTAACCATGTGTGCCATGAATGCGACCTAATGCTAACATGATGTATGTAATAAGCAAATTAATGCATGAACATATACAAAGAATGACCATGTATGTTCCAAATGCATTTCCCAATGAATGATCATATACACTATGAATGCCACACAATGTCAATTATGATGCATGTGAAGAATAAATGACTGACACAGAGTATATACAAAGAAAATCATGCTGGTCGTGTATGTCATGAATGCAACCTGATGCCAATATGACAAATTAATGCATGAGCATATCATGATGACTATGTATGCCATGAATGCACCCTGATGCTAACATGATGCATGTAAAGAAAGAATAAATTGATATATGGATAGATACAGAAAAATCATGCTGACTATGAATGCATGAATGCAACTGGATGCCAACATGATGCATGTAAAGAAAGAATAAATTGATATATGGATATATACAGAAAAAATCATGCTGACTATGAATGCATGAATGCAACTGGATGCCAACATGATGCATGTAGAGAAAGAATAAATTGATAATGGATATATACAGAAAAATCATGCTGACTATGAATGCATGAATGCAACTGGATGCCAACATGATGCATGTAAAGAAAGAATAAATTGATATATGGATATATACAGAAAATGACCATGCATGCATAAACGTATCTTACAATGAATGACCATGCATGCTATGACTATAACATGATGTCAAAATGATACATGCTAAGAATACATGAATTAATACAAATGTAGGTACAAAGAATGTCCATGTAATCACAAATGTATTCTACAATGAAGAACCATGCCTGCTATGATGTGAAAATGATACATGCTAAGAATACATGAATTAATACAAATGTAGGTACAAAGAATGTCCATGTAATCACAAATGTATTCTACAATGAATAACCATGCATGTTAGGACTGTAACACGATGTCAAAATGATACAAATAAAGAATAAATGAATTAACACCAAGGTATATACAAAGAAATCAATGATTACATGAAATTTGTGGGACCTAAATCTTGATTATTCAACAATCTCATTATGCAAGATTTGCCTCCAAATTTATGATTTTTTTGAAACATGTTTTTTTCTCTATGAAAAACCAATCATATTATTTTCAAAAGAAATTCGGGGTAGTGGATCCTACTATGGTACAATATCCAAATGTTCATGCAACACAACCGGTTTATAGAAACCATCAAATAAAATTACCAACTGTTTATTGCAAAGAATGAGATCAATAATACAACCAAAAATGTACATGCTTTATTCACACATGCATGAAATGTGCAACATGCAAAAATTCTTGAAAAAAGATTTTTTTTTTTTTTTTAAAAAAATAGCTAATTAACATCTGCCCCAACAATATCTGTTTATTTAGGCATCACGATGCCTTCGAGGCGGAGTATCACATTTATTACGGGCGATGTACGTACATCGTTGCCCGATCTACCACACTTATTCGAAGTGTAAAATAGGTAACAAAAGGTTTAGAAATGCCCCTCCATGTGTTCCTATTTTCGGTATATCTAACGGAAATCCGGCATGGCTTCGCCTAGGTTCACTATATGAGGGTGAATCGGTTCTAAGGCCCCGAATTGTTCCTCACTGTCGCCGGTGAAGGCTAGTAAGGCACCTTGATAAAAACGGGTTCAATTCGTTAGAGTATATTTTCCTAAGCCCATACGGAGGATCATCACGAAGGCTTTAGGTACTTTATACTCCGGAAGTGTTTCACTAGCCCATACGGAGGATCATCACGAAGGCGTAGTTACTTTACTCCCACTTAAAAGGACGGAACCCGGGTATAGGATTCATGATATGCAAAATGCACGTGTAGTGTGTGTGGAGGAATAACAAACCTTTCACTACCTATTCTACAAATCTTATTCTAAATGCCCTAGCAATTAAAACATTCAAGAATAGTGTAACGCATTAACCAACAAGCAATTATAATATACAACCCTAAATAACTAGAGAACAATAATAAAATGCATGCACATGAGTATGAACATATTTAAAAATATTTTATTATTTTCAAAATTCTCCTTATTTAAAAAAATGTGGGAATTAAAATTAAATACCAATTAAACCAACAAAATCGAGACTTTGATAACACACGACTAATTCTAGGCCTGACTCTCTAATAGTCCCCAGTGGAGTCGCCAAGCTGTCGCAACCTAAAAAATAACGAGTCTCATCGCAAGACTTTATTATTCGTTAAGCGTGACATTAAAAAAACCGAGGAAAAGTCGACTTAATTCCTCTAGAAAAATGAAGGTTTTAAAAATGACCTTAAAAAAAGACATGGAGTCGCCACCAATCTTTTTTAGCTAGGTGTGATCGGCCACCTATTAAAACCGGTTTTATAAAATATTTTAAAAATTAATTAAAACATTTTAAAAACCAATTTCAAGTCTGCGTTTTAAACCAGAGAAATCAAAGAAGCGGGTTCGAGAGTCGGTTACGTGTGGGGAAGGATTAGCACCCCCACAACGCCCGTATAAATCGGTACCTTATTAATCGTGTGTTATCTCAAGTCTCGGTAAAAATTGGTTTTAAATTTAGTATTTCAAGTTAATTCCCAATTTAAAGAAAAATAATTCCATTTTTATTGAGAATGATCCGGAATTTATAAATTCAAAATTTTCCTATATTCCCCAACAAACGTGGCAAAATATAGAAATTTTTATTAGTTTTGGAAAATTTTCCGAACCATTCTCTTTTTAAAGAAGATATTCCGTTATTAATAAGAATTGATGATATCCTCCCCAGCAAACCCGGCAGAGAACTCATGAATTATTTTACCTCGGGAATATCTTTATTTTATTGAAAACCATTATCTTTTTGAAAACATTTAAAAGAAATGAATATGTATATGCATGACATAAATAGAATGACATAGCAAAATCTAAATAATATAATGCAACCTAAATGACATGACATGATTTGAATGCCTTAGCATATTCTAAATGAAATGGAATATCCTAAGTTATATAATATATTCTAAATAAAATGAAATGACCTAGGTAACATAGTATATTCTATATGAGATGCAATATTCTAAGTCATATGATATAATCTAAATGAAATAGAATAACCTAAGTAACATAACATATTCTATATGAAATGAAATAACCTAAGTAACATGATATTTTCTAAATGAAATGAAATGATTTAAATGACATGACAAATATGAATGGTATGGCATATAATTTAAATGACATGGAATAAAATAATGCTATCATATAATATGCATGAAAATAATAATGCATGAACATAGTATATGCTAAATAAAAATAACTAAATAAAAGCATAGGATATCATGAAATATTCAAAACTATATAATAAACCATATAACATCAAAAAATATAAATCAAAATAACAACAATATCATAGAAATTATTATGGCAAGAATCACATATTATGTAAAATGCATGAATATAAAAATGCAATGCATGAAATGTATTTTTTCCTTTAATTAAGGAAATCCGTATATCTAAAAAGATATCCGGCTACCTTAGAAAAATATGTCAAATTAAATATTCTAAAACCAAAATACTTTGTGATTGTTTGAAAACAATTTTGAGAAGCTTGAATTAAAAATAAAAACTGGGCTAAATTTTTTAAAATGGCTCTAATATCCTAAGTTTAAAAAATCCGGACTTGACTACCCTTAACCCGGGACTTGAAAAACCATTTTTAGAGTTTAAAAAGGCTTAGAAATTACCCTAAGTCAGTAGCTAACCCTCCTAATCAGCCCACTCTAAGTAAATTAATCAAAACAGAAAAATGGTTTCTCTTTAAATTCAATTCTGACTCCACTGTCCAGTTTTAATCCACGATTTTTTACCCTATTTTTAAAATTCCAAAAATTCTGAAAACATTACTGGAGACTCAGGACATGTAAAAATACACGAGAAAAAATTGGCTTAATTTTATGATCAAATATGAATTCCCAGAAAAATCAGAGATGTACGAGTTTTTGGAGAAGAAAAAAAACTGCTTTGCCAACACATTTTTTTGTCTTTGATATAATCATTTAAAAATCAAAGTAAAAATATTTGAAACTCATAAAATGATTTGCAAACAGTAGCTAAGACTTTTTGAAAGTTAGATAAAAATTGGCTAAGTAAAAAAAATCACAAAGGTAGAATAATCAACTTGACAAACTTAATTTTCCACAAGTGTGCTCAAGAGAGCATGACTTTGAACCATTAATTGGCTCAAGTCATTATTCAAGTGGCATGAACATGAAATGCATGAAATAATGCAGCAAACATAATGCATGAAATGCATGGATTTAAACCTAAATATCATGAAAAAATATATGGCATTCATAAAGTAACCTAGACCTAAATGAACTTGCATGGTATTTAATGTAACCTAGACCTAAAATATGCATGGCATTTTCACAAACACAAGGCATGCTTAATTCAAAAATCCAACCAAATATCATGCAAATGCAAAAACCTAACAACTAGCATGACAAAAAATGCAACACACAATGCAAAACACATGGAGTAGCCAAATGGCCTCAAGCTCCAACAAGCATGGCATTTTCACAAACACTTGGCATACTAGCATGAAAAACTAAGTCATAACACTTGAATCATGCAAAAATCACACAAGCATTTTCACAAACACTTAATATACTAAATCTAAAACATGCTCAACTAAGATATAAAACAAGAATCATGCAAAGAATCACACAAGCATTTTCACAAACACTTAATATGCTAACTCTAAAACATGCTCAAATTTAAACAACATGAAAACAGAAAATTAAAAATGCAAAAACATGATATCTAAGACATAAATGGCAACAAAAAAAGCAACCAAATTAAAATATAACTCAAGAACATGAAGTAAAATAACATTTAAAACATCAAAATAAAAAAAAATAGCATAAACAATATGGTAAAATGAACTCAAAACAGCAACTCAAAATAAATAATGTAGGCCATTTGGCCATGGTGAGTTTATTGTAAAAACAAAATGTAAAAAAAATATACTTAAGAAAGGAGATGAAGGAAGAACAAAAAACATTATTTTAAAATGAAAACTCACCAAGTAGAGATTAAAATAGCAAAAACAAGAATAGAAAATGAAGAAAGTGCAAGAGTTGGTGCTCAAGAGCAACCTCAAGAAGCTAATATTTCAAGCTTTTCTCTTCAAACTTTCCTTTTTTTTCTAAACTTTTCTTTTTTGCTCTCAACCAAGAAGATAAAAACTAAGAAAAACTAAGAGAAATCAGCCAAAATGAACCCCCAAATTCGAAATTCTGCCCCTCCCCTTAATGGTGGCAGAATTTTACCTCTCTCATTCCCTAGGATGTTGTCATTTTTTGTGTAACCAATTTTCCATCAAATGGCTAATAATTCAAGGTGAAAAATCATGAAATTACCACCTTTAGATTAGCATCTCAGCTCTCTCAAATTACAGCTGTTAAAGAATAATGTTGACATCTTTCTTAGCTTATGTGGCTTAATCACCATGGCTTGATCAAAGAGAATCTCTAACTAACTCTTGATTTTTAGCCATTTGATTGAAAAATCAGAAGCTTCCTCCTTCCTTTGGGCTTGGGCAGGCCAGCACTTCTCTTTTCCAGCCCAACTCTGATTTTTTTGAAAGGCCCAAAGAAGCCCTTTTCGGTTGCTTGGGTGAAATGACCATTTTGCCCCCCGGATGCAAATAAATATCAAACAGACTCCAAATTCAATTTTTCTTTTTTTAATACTTCCAAAATAATAAAATATTGAGTTCTGGAAGTTTTCAAAATTATCCGAGTCCGTTTGCTATTTATTTGGAATTTTTCTTCCCAAAATGCCCTTTTATGCCCCTACATTTTACCATTTTTTAAACGAGCTCCAAATCAAGATTTTTCTTCACCAATCTCTTCAAAATAATTAAAAAGTGTGATCTGGAAGTTTTTATAATTTTTGGAGCTCATTTGGTATTTTTTCGGGATTTATCGGCTTGAATTACTACATAGGAGGCCCGGGATTTGGCCATTTTGCAAACGAACTCCGAATCAAGATTTTCTTTCACCAATCTCTTCCAAATAATTTAAAAATGAGATTTGCCAAATTTCAGAATTTTTGGAGTCCATTTGCTATTTTTCCGGGATTTATCTTTTTGAATTATTGCATAGGAGGCCCGGGATTTGGCTATTTTGCAAACGAACTCGGAATCAAGATTTTCTTTCGCCAATCTCTTCCAAATAATTTAAAAATGAGATCTGAAAAATTTCAAAAGATTTGGAGCTCGTTTCCTATTTTTCCGGGATTTTCCTTTTTGAATTACTGCATAGGAGGCCCGGGATTTGGCCATTTTGCAAACGAACTCGGAATCAAGATTTTCTTTCGTCAATCTCTTCCAAATAATTTAAAAATGAGATCTGCAAAATTTCAAAAGATTTGGAGCTCATTTGCTATTTTTCTGGGATTTTCCTTTTTGAATTACTGCATCAGAAGCCCGGGATTTGGCCATTTTGCAAACGAACTCCGAATCAAGATTTTCTTTTACCAATCTCTTTCAAATGATTTAAGAATGAGATTGACAAATTTTTCAGAATTTTTGGAGTCCATTTGCTATTTTTCCCAAATTTTCCAATTTTGCCCTTTTACCTCCGAAACCCGGTTTTGCTCAAAACAAGTCCGATTTTCAAATTTTCTTCAATCTCAGCCTGGGGCTATCCTTTTTAATCATTCTTCATCCATTGGGGGCTTTGGTCTCACCAAGTCAGGCCATTTCTGTGATTCTTCCCGATTTCACCGAAATCCACTAAAAAACCTAATTCTCGGTTTTCTCCTGGATTGACTTTTCTTTCGATTTTTCTTGCAAGTGACTTCTCCATTACCCGTAGTTAGTGCTTATCTTTCATTTGGAACCTTCAATTTCGATCAATTTGATCGTTTAAGCACTTTTCCCCAAATTTCTCGGATTAGGGTTTCTTTTCTACTAAATCTCCAAATCCCAACTTCCGAACTCCATATCTTTCAATATAGACCTCGGATTATCAAAATTCTTTCGCCATTTTTCAATTGAACTTAAAATCTTGATTTTGAAAGTGGGTTGACTTTTTCAGTAGTTGACTTTCTGGGGTTGACTTTTTCGAGGTTGACTTTTCTCGGGGTTGACTTTTTTCAAGTTTGACTTTTTGTGCTCGCCCTCTTAAAATAAGACTCGGAGTACCACCTGCAGGATGAAAACAGTCTTTTTACACTCGAAAACATCAATATAGGAAGAAAACATACCTGTTTAGTGGTCCGGACAAAATTAGGTGTCTACAGCTGCCCCTCTTTGGCTATTGCTGAGAATCAGGAATCAGGCAAAGATAAACCGACACTAATTTTGTACGGTCAGTGAAATCACATGTGAAGGAAAGGGAAAGGGATTTTCTTTTTCATTCTTCTATCATTTTTCATTTTTTTCATTTTTCATTTTTTTCATTTTTTAATTTTTTTTCTTTCTTTTTTCTTTTTTTTAATTTTTTTTTGTTTTTTTTTTTACCATACAGTAAATTGAAAATTTTGTCCTTAAATTAAATTCCCTAACTAAACAAGGCTCGACCCGTCCTAAGGAAACGAATTCGATTTGCAAGAAAGGAAATGACCTCGACGATGGTCTCGGGGCCTTAACCTGTCTTGTTCTCAGCTATGTTTAAAATTCTGGATATCTCCTCCAGAAGCTTCGGCTATCACCACCAAAGTCTTGCTCATTTTTTCTAAAATGTAAAAATTCTGGGTATCACCTCCAGAAGCTTCAGCTATCACCACCGAAGACTTTTTACCTTTTCAAAGGATTTTCAAACTCTGGATATCTCCACCAGAGGCTTCAGCTATCACCACCGAAGACTTGTTCATAATAATAAATAAAAAAAAAGTACCTCGACGATGATCTCGGGGCTCGACTCGTCTTAAGAAAACGAATTCAATTTGTAAGAAAAGAAATGACCTCGACGATGGTCTCGGGGCCTTAACCTGTCTTGTTCTCAGCTGTGTTTAAAATTCTGGATATCTCCTCCAGAAGCTTTGGCTATCACCACCAAAGTCTTGCTCATTTTTAAAACTGTAAAAAATTCTGGGTATCACCTCCAGAAGCTTCAGCTATCACCACCGAAGACTTTCTACCTTTTCAAAGGATTTTAAAACTCTGGATATCTCCACCATAGGCTTCAACTATCACCACCGAAGACTTGTTCATAATATTAAAAAAAAGGTACCTCGACAATGATCTCGGGGCTCGACTCATTTGAGAGGCAAAACAAGTTCGATTATACCTGACAGCTTTAAGAGATGATGCAAATGCAAATGTCCTTGATTGATGCAAACGCTTCTTGATGCAGATGCAAATGACTTAGATTGGTGCAAATGTCTTTCATGCAAATGTAAATGACTTGATTTGATGCAAACTTTCTTGATGCAGATTCAACTAACTTAGATTGATGCAAATGCTTCTTGATGTAGATGCACATGTTGAATAAAATTCTGGATAACTCCTCCAAAAGAAGATTTCTCATTTTTCAAAATTATAAAACCCTGGATATCTCTACCAGAGGCTTCAGCTATCACCACCGAAGACTTGTTCACTTTTAAAACTGTAAAATTCTGGATATCCCCACCAGAAGCTTTGGCTATCACCACCAAAGACTTGCTCATTGTAAAATTCTGGGTAACTCCTTCAGAAGAAGATTTTTCATGTTTCAAAATTATAAAACCCTGGATATCTCTACCAGAGGCTTCAGCTATCACCACCGAAGACTTGTTCACTTTTAAAACTGTAAAATTCTGGATATCCCCACCAGAAGCTTTGGCTATCACCACCAAAGACTTGCTCATTGTAAAATTCTGGGTAACTCCTTCAAAAGAAGATTTCTCATGTTTCAAAATTATAAAACCCTGGATATCTCTACCACAGGCTTCAGCTATCACCACCGAAGACTTGTTCACTTTTAAAACTGTAAAATTCTGGATATCCCCACCAGAAGCTTTGGCTATCACCACCAAAGACTTGCTCTTTGTAAAATTCTGGGTGACTCCTCCAGAAGAAGATTTCTCATTTTTCAAAATTATAAAACACTGGATATCTCTACCAGAGGCTTCAGCTATCACCACCGAAGACTTGTTCTTTTAAATCTGTAAAATTCTGGATATCCCCACCAGAAGCTTTGGCTATCACCACCAAAGACTTGCTCGTTGTAAAATTCTGGGTAACTCCTTCAGCAGAAGATTTCTCATGTTTCAAAATTATAAAACCCTGGATATCTCCACCAGAGGCTTCAGCTATCACCACCGAAGACTTTTTCACTTTTAAAACTGTAAAATTCTGGATATCCCCACCAAAAGCTTTGGCTATCACCACCAAAGACTTGCTCATTGTAAAATTCTGGGTAACTCCTTCAGAAGAAGATTTCTCATTTTTCAAAATTATAAAACACTGGATATCTCCACCAGAGGCTTCAGCTATCATCACCGAAGACTTGTTCACTTTTAAAAATTTAAAATTCTGGATATCCCCACCAGAAGCTTTGAAAAATGATGCAGATGCACATGTCTTTTAACAAGGTGCTCATGCTTCATGGTGCAAATGTAAAATATTTCTTAGTGCAAATGCAAATGGCCTGGATTGATGTCCATGTTTCATGATGCAGATTCCCCTACTAATTGTGTTCATGTAACTGGTTTATGAATGGTGTAACTACAATTACCACACAATAATGAAAATGCAATGATTCTAGAAATGATGCAATTGCTTGAGATGACACAAAAGCGAATTCCATGAAGAATGTAAATGTAAAGGTAAAATGCAGATGCTTATGGAATAATGCCAATGTAAACACCCATGAATGATGCAAATGCTTGCCGACACTATGCAGATGTAAAAGCTTGATAAAGAGATGAGTGCTCATGAGTGATGCAAATGCCCCCGGTCGTTTTTCTCTAGACTTTGGCTTAGCCTTTCAAATTCATTTTTCCTCTTCAAATCAGAGTATATCTTCAATTCATTTTGGCTATTCTCTTTGCCCGGACAGTTTTCAAACTTTCATCAACAGAGATCTGCACTGGGTTCGATTTCTTTTTCTCATATCTGGAAGTCAGGACCTACCCTGGCAGTTCTATACCTTTGGGTTAGAAAAATCCTTGTCTCATGTTAACATCAAAATGGGTATTTCAAAAAAAAAATCTCTTTATTTGTTTTCGCATTTTGAAAACTTCTGAACAAAAAATATTAACCCTACAATGTGTGATATATAAATCTTTTGAAGACTGATGATCATTGTTAGAAATTTCTCTAAGTATCAATCTGGGTTTTTCCAACTGGGATTGGCAAGGCTTGGTATAACAAGATTCTGGCTTTTCCAGGAAAACTTCATGACAAAAATGTATATCCCTTCTAGGCTCACAAATGGAACAGGTTTTATAAATCATGAATTCATTGAGAACCAAGCAAATTCAACATTCTTTTAGTTTCCATATCAAGGCATTTTGACAAGCGTCAAGATTGGCCGGGATGTTTAAGTCGAAAAGTTTAATCTTGGAGGAAAAAAAGATTCAATTTTTGAAGACAATCCTCCGAATGAGAGTTGACACTTTGGGAGGTTCAGGAATTCCTAGATGTTCCTCGATGACCACTTCTTTATGATGATCTTCTCTTTTGTGGTATCGGCACTATCATAGATGGCATCGAAAATTCCCATCTTACTCTAGACCGCCCATTTTTGGGTTTTCGCCCTAGAGTCCCATTCTTTCCATTTTTTTTTTCTTCTTTTTTTTTCCTACCATACACTTGAGAATTCTAAATTCTTCCTTAGTGAAATGATAATTCGATGAAATGGGATAAAATCTGAGGAAAAACCTTTCAAATTAAATATTAATGCTTGATCAAAATGGACTTTTAAAGCACGTAATGTAGGCCATGGCTCAAGGTTCAGAAAGAAAGGATAAATAGGCCCAAAATATGTGTTTGAGGGTAATCAGATCAAGGATCATTTCTTGAGGAGGATTCTCTTTGAAGCATTTGTCTCTTCTTGGACATTTCTTTCCTTTTGACTTTTGTGTCTTTCTTTCCTCGTTCTTGGCTTTCAATTTGCCATGTCTTTCACACATTTTGTTTTCTTTTTTATTGTGTTTTTTTGTTTTTCTTGGCTTTTATTTCGCCATCTTTTCCTCTTCTTTTTTTCTTTGACAGAGTGCCCCCCAGTGTAGAGGGTAATCCTTGATCAGGGTTCAAAGAAGAAAGAATTCTTTTGGCTCAAAAGGGGTGACTATGGATAATAATTTTTTTTTTGTGAAAGGGATATGAAAGATGGCCATTCATCATATCAAGCCCAAATATTCTCATTGAAAAGCAATCTTCAGGGGAAATAGATAATCAAAATTTCATTTTGCACTTTGGAATCATCCGAATTCTCATATGCATGATATCACAAAAAATTTCTTCTCTTTTTTCCATCGCATACCCCAATGATTTCATGTGTTAGCCCATCCTTCTTCACCATGTATCCATCATTTCCACATATGATGCCCCAATTTGATTAACCATGAGATTTTGTATCAACGAGGAACATAGCAAGTCTAGGTTTATTTTGAAAAGGTTGAGTTTCCAATCTGAGTTCTTTGAAGAGACAAGGAAAATATGACCCAAACACAGGTTTTCTCTCGGACAAGGAATAATCTAGTTTAATGATTGTGCCCCAGGGTGTCAATCATGAAGTGATGTTTGGGCAATTAGTGTTTTGTGGTTTGTTGAAAATGACATGAATGGTTTTGGCACAACCTTGACACACACCAAATTATCAAAATCTAGATTCTTGAAAGAATGTCTCATTTGTTTGAATTTCAAGGAATTCGAGAAAAAAATTTCAAAAAGTTCGTTCCTTTGTTCATAGCCTAGACTAAGATCTACGTCTTTGCTTATTCTGTGATGACAATGGTTTTATGAAGTCAAATCATTCATATTCCAGAAGCATTAAGTCTTTCAAGTGTTCTTGGTTTAAGAGATTTAGGCTTAGGAAAACCTAAAGAGAGGGGAGAAGGTATTGGGTCATTTGTAACACTGATCATCAATCTTCTTGAGACTATCCATTATTAAAAATTCCTTAATGCTTATTTCTGCAAATTCAAGTTATTGTTAAAACACAATAAACACAAAGCATTTAAAATTCAAAATTCATTTAATTCATGTAGATGTTAACATGAGACAAGTGCTTTCATCATCACAGTGTATAGAACTACATGCGTCAAAAACCTAATATGATCATGCACAATGTTTCTTATGACACTTGACTTCCCCATCTTCAAAACTTATCGAACCAGCCTTGATGAGATCTCTGACCTTGTACTTCAAAGCAGGGCAGTTCTCTGTTGAGTGACCTTGATTGCCAGAATGGTAACCACAACACTCTTTAGCATCATACCAGCTCGGATAAGGGGGCTTCAGAGGCTCTAATTGCATGGGTGTCACAAGGTGATTCTGGATGAGTTGAGGTAGTAGCTCACTGTATGTCACAGGAATCGGGTCAACCTGATTTCTTTTTCGCTTTTTATGCCCCCTTCGATTATTCCCAAGGATGTTCGATTGATAGACAGATGTAAATTCTGGTGTAGTTGCAGTCATTGGTTGGTAAGGATAAAAACCTTGAGAGACATTGTTCAGGGTAGAGTAAAATGGCTGATACGAGGAGAATTGGGGAGGTGGGGCAAAGTCTTCCACGACTTGGGTATCTTCCTTTTTCTTTTCAGATGCCCCATTGTTCTTGGTATTGGATGTTCTTTCTCCTTCAATTTTCCCATCCTTGATAGCATTCTCAATCATCTCCCCTGAAATTACCATGTCCAAAAAATTCTTCGTGGTGTTGCCAACAAGTCTATCGTAGTATGGGGCCTGTAGTGTTTTCACAAAAAGGACAGCGGTTTCCTTCTGAGTTAAGGGCGGTTGTACTTGGAGGGCCAGGCTCATCCACCGTTGCACATATTCTTTGAAGCTCTCAGTAGCTCTTTTCTTCATATTTTGCAAGGTGAGACGGTCAGGCGCCATGTCGATCATATGCTTGTACTGGTTTAGAAAAGCCCTAGCCAAATCATTCCAAGAGCGAATCTGGTCCTTGCTCAACTGACTATACCACCTAATTACGGACCCGCTGAGGCTATCCTGAAAACAGTGAATCAAAAGCTTATCATTATCTATATGACTTGTCATCTTCCGGCAGAACATAGTGATGTGGGCTGATGGATCGGTCGTCCCGTCATATTTCACAAAGTCAGGGGTCTTGAACTTAGGAGGAATGACTAAATCGAAGACCAAACATCGTTCTTTCGCGTCTAAACTCCCAAATACATCTGTTCTTTCTACTGCTCGGAGCCTTTCATCTAACAACTGATATTTCCCTTGGGAATCTGCCAACTCAACCTCATTTACTGCAACCCTTTTCAACTTTGCCTGTTCAGCTGGATCATCTGAGTTTAGGACATTGACTGTGTTCTGGGCATCAATTATTACGACCTCATTCTGACCTTTTTGTGCCTCCAACCCTTTCCTGGCAACAAAGTTTTCAGTGTATCCTTTTCCCTTGATTACGGCGGACATCAGCTCCATCAATTTAGTCATCTGATCCTTAGATTCTGCTTGAGACTTTGCCAGCTGTTCTCGCAATTCTTTCTGTTCCATTTCCATTCTTTCCATTCGGGTAACTTGTTCAACCTCCATAGCACTAGCCTGTATTTAAAGGGTACTCAGTACTTCTTATACCTCTGATTTGAAATGGAAATTCTTTCAAAGACTCCTAAAGCCAAGCCAACTTCTGTTTTATTTCCCCTAAATGTATGTCATGATGAATGAGCCATGAATGCAATTTGATGCATGTGAAGCCTAAGCAATATGATGTATGGACATGTACAATGGAAACATGCTGACCATATATGTAATAAATGCAATCACGATGCCAACATGTTTCAAGCAAAGAATAAACAAATCAACACATGAATATATGCAATGACTGATCATGTGCATTTTAGCATATTTCCCAATGAATGATCATATATCCTATGAATGAAACATGATGTCAATTATGATATATGCAAATAATGAATGACTGATACAGAGTATATACAAAGAAAATCATGCTAACCATGTGTGCCATGAATGCGACCTAATGCTAACATGATGTATGTAATAAGCAAATTAATGCATGAACATATACAAAGAATGACCATGTATGTTCCAAATGCATTTCCCAATGAATGATCATATACACTATGAATGCCACACAATGTCAATTATGATGCATGTGAAGAATAAATGACTGACACAGAGTATATACAAAGAAAATCATGCTGGCCGTGTATGTCATGAATGCAACCTGATGCCAATATGACAAATTAATGCATGAGCATATCATGATGACTATGTATGCCATGAATGCACCCTGATGCTAACATGATGCATGTAAAGAAAGAATAAATTGATATATGGATAGATACAGAAAAATCATGCTGACTATGAATGCATGAATGCAACTGGATGCCAACATGATGCATGTAAAGAAAGAATAAATTGATATATGGATATATACAGAAAAAATCATGCTGACTATGAATGCATGAATGCAACTGGATGCCAACATGATGCATGTAGAGAAAGAATAAATTGATAATGGATATATACAGAAAAATCATGCTGACTATGAATGCATGAATGCAACCGGATGCCAACATGATGCATGTAAAGAAAGAATAAATTGATATATGGATATATACAGAAAATGACCATGCATGCATAAACGTATCTTACAATGAATGACCATGCATGCTATGACTATAACATGATGTCAAAATGATACATGCTAAGAATACATGAATTAATACAAATGTAGGTACAAAGAATGTCCATGTAATCACAAATGTATTCTACAATGAAGAACCATGCCTCCTATGATGTGAAAATGATACATGCTAAGAATACATGAATTAATACAAATGTAGGTACAAAGAATGTCCATGTAATCACAAATGTATTCTACAATGAATAACCATGCATGTTAGGACTGTAACACGATGTCAAAATGATACAAATAAAGAATAAATGAATTAACACCAAGGTATATACAAAGAAATCAATGATTACATGAAATTTGTGGGACCTAAATCTTGATTATTCAACAATCTCATTATGCAAGATTTGCCTCCAAATTTATGATTTTTTTGAAACATGTTTTTTTCTCTATGAAAAACCAATCATATTATTTTCAAAAGAAATTCGGGGTAGTGGATCCTACTATGGTACAATATCCAAATGTTCATGCAACACAACCGGTTTATAGAAACCATCAAATAAAATTACCAACTGTTTATTGCAAAGAATGAGATCAATAATACAACCAAAAATGTACATGCTTTATTCACACATGCATGAAATGTGCAACATGCAAAAATTCTTGAAAAAAGATTTTTTTTTTTTTTTAAAAAAAATAGCTAATTAACATCTGCCCCAACAATATCTGTTTATTTAGGCATCACGATGCCTTCGAGGCGGAGTATCACATTTATTACGGGCGATGTACGTACATCGTTGCCCGATCTACCACACTTATTCGAAGTGTAAAATAGGTAACAAAAGGTTTAGAAATGCCCCTCCATGTGTTCCTATTTTCGGTATATCTAACGGAAATCCGGCATGGCTTCGCCTAGGTTCACTATATGAGGGTGAATCGGTTCTAAGGCCCCGAATTGTTCCTCACTGTCGCCGGTGAAGGCTAGTAAGGCACCTTGATAAAAACGGGTTCAATTCGTTAGAGTATATTTTCCTAAGCCCATACGGAGGATCATCACGAAGGCTTTAGGTACTTTATACTCCGGAAGTGTTTCACTAGCCCATACGGAGGATCATCACGAAGGCGTAGTTACTTTACTCCCACTTAAAAGGACGGAACCCGGGTATAGGATTCATGATATGCAAAATGCACGTGTAGTGTGTGTGGAGGAATAACAAACCTTTCACTACCTATTCTACAAATCTTATTCTAAATGCCCTAGCAATTAAAACATTCAAGAATAGTGTAACGCATTAACCAACAAGCAATTATAATATACAAACCTAAATAACTAGAGAACAATAATAAAATGCATGCACATGAGTATGAACATATTTAAAAATATTTTATTATTTTCAAAATTCTCCTTATTTAAAAAAATGTGGGAATTAAAATTAAATACCAATTAAACCAACAAAATCGAGACTTTGATAACACACGACTAATTCTAGGCCTGACTCTCTAATAGTCCCCAGTGGAGTCGCCAAGCTGTCGCAACCTAAAAAATAACGAGTCTCATCGCAAGACTTTATTATTCGTTAAGCGTGACATTAAAAAAACCGAGGAAAAGTCGACTTAATTCCTCTAGAAAAATGAAGGTTTTAAAAATGACCTTAAAAAAAGACATGGAGTCGCCACCAATCTTTTTTAGCTAGGTGTGATCGGCCACCTATTAAAACCGGTTTTATAAAATATTTTAAAAATTAATTAAAACATTTTAAAAACCAATTTCAAGTCTGCGTTTTAAACCAGAGAAATCAAAGAAGCGGGTTCGAGAGTCGGTTACGTGTGGGGAAGGATTAGCACCCCCACAACGCCCGTATAAATCGGTACCTTATTAATCGTGTGTTATCTCAAGTCTCGGTAAAAATTGGCTTTAAATTTAGTATTTCAAGTTAATTCCCAATTTAAAGAAAAATAATTCCATTTTTATTGAGAATGATCCGGAATTTATAAATTCAAAATTTTCCTATATTCCCCAACAAACGTGGCAAAATATAGAAATTTTTATTAGTTTTGGAAAATTTTCCGAACCATTCTCTTTTTAAAGAAGATATTCCGTTATTAATAAGAATTGATGATATCCTCCCCAGCAAACCCGGCAGAGAACTCATGAATTATTTTACCTCGGGAATATCTTTATTTTATTGAAAACCATTATCTTTTTGAAAACATTTAAAAGAAATGAATATGTATATGCATGACATAAATAGAATGACATAGCAAAATCTAAATAATATAATGCAACCTAAATGACATGACATGATTTGAATGCCTTAGCATATTCTAAATGAAATGGAATATCCTAAGTTATATAATATATTCTAAATAAAATGAAATGACCTAGGTAACATAGTATATTCTATATGAGATGCAATATTCTAAGTCATATGATATAATCTAAATGAAATAGAATAACCTAAGTAACATAACATATTCTATATGAAATGAAATAACCTAAGTAACATGATATTTTCTAAATGAAATGAAATGATTTAAATGACATGACAAATATGAATGGTATGGCATATAATTTAAATGACATGGAATAAAATAATGCTATCATATAATATGCATGAAAATAATAATGCATGAACATAGTATATGCTAAATAAAAATAACTAAATAAAAGCATAGGATATCATGAAATATTCAAAACTATATAATAAACCATATAACATCAAAAAATATAAATCAAAATAACAACAATATCATAGAAATTATTATGGCAAGAATCACATATTATATAAAATGCATGAATATAAAAATGCAATGCATGAAATGTATTTTTTCCTTTAATTAAGGAAATCCGTATATCTAAAAAGATATCCGGCTACCTTAGGAAAATATGTCAAATTAAATATTCTAAAACCAAAATACTTTGTGATTGTTTGAAAACAATTTTGAGAAGCTTGAATTAAAAATAAAAACTGGGCTAAATTTTTTAAAATGGCTCTAATATCCTAAGTTTAAAAAATCCGGACTTGACTACCCTTAACCCGGGACTTGAAAAACCATTTTTAGAGTTTAAAAAGGCTTAGAAATTACCCTAAGTCAGTAGCTAACCCTCCTAATCAGCCCACTCTAAGTAAATTAATCAAAACAGAAAAATGGTTTCTCTTTAAATTCAATTCTGACTCCACTGTCCAGTTTTAATCCACGATTTTTTACCCTATTTTTAAAATTCCAAAAATTCTGAAAACATTACTGGAGACTCAGGACATGTAAAAATACACGAGAAAAAATTGGCTTAATTTTATGATCAAATATGAATTCCCAGAAAAATCAGAGATGTACGAGTTTTTGGAGAAGAAAAAAAACTGCTTTGCCAACACATTTTTTTGTCTTTGATATAATCATTTAAAAATCAAAGTAAAAATATTTGAAACTCATAAAATGATTTGCAAACAGTAGCTAAGACTTTTTGAAAGTTAGATAAAAATTGGCTAAGTAAAAAAAATCACAAAGGTAGAATAATCAACTTGACAAACTTAATTTTCCACAAGTGTGCTCAAGAGAGCATGACTTTGAACCATTAATTGGCTCAAGTCATTATTCAAGTGGCATGAACATGAAATGCATGAAATAATGCAGCAAACATAATGCATGAAATGCATGGATTTAAACCTAAATATCATGAAAAAATATATGGCATTCATAAAGTAACCTAGACCTAAATGAACTTGCATGGTATTTAATGTAACCTAGACCTAAAATATGCATGGCATTTTCACAAACACAAGGCATGCTTAATTCAAAAATCCAACCAAATATCATGCAAATGCAAAAACCTAACAACTAGCATGACAAAAAATGCAACACACAATGCAAAACACATGGAGTAGCCAAATGGCCTCAAGCTCCAACAAGCATGGCATTTTCACAAACACTTGGCATACTAGCATGAAAAACTAAGTCATAACACTTGAATCATGCAAAAATCACACAAGCATTTTCACAAACACTTAATATACTAAATCTAAAACATGCTCAACTAAGATATAAAACAATAATCATGCAAAGAATCACACAAGCATTTTCACAAACACTTAATATGCTAACTCTAAAACATGCTCAAATTTAAACAACATGAAAACAGAAAATTAATGTAGGCCATTTGGCCATGGTGAGTTTATTGTAAAAACAAAATGTAAAAAAAATATACTTAAGAAAGGAGATGAAGGAAGAACAAAAAACATTATTTTAAAATGAAAACTCACCAAGTAGAGATTAAAATAGCAAAAACAAGAATAGAAAATGAAGAAAGTGCAAGAGTTGGTGCTCAAGAGCAACCTCAAGAAGCTAATATTTCAAGCTTTTCTCTTCAAACTTTCCTTTTTTTTTCCAAACTTTTCTTTTTTGCTCTCAACCAAGAAGATAAAAACTAAGAGAAATCAGCCAAAATGAACCCCCAAATTCGAAATTCTGCCCCTCCCCTTAATGGTGGCAGAATTTTACCTCTCTCCTCCCCTAGGATGTTGTCATTTTTTGTGTAACCAATTTTCCATCAAATGGCTAATAATTCAAGGTGAAAAATCATGAAATTACCACCTTTAGATTAGCATCTCAGCTCTCTCAAATTATAGCTGTTAAAGAATAATGTTGACATCTTTCTTAGCTTATGTGGCTTAATCACCATGGCTTGATCAAAGAGAATCTCTAACTAACTCTTGATTTTTAGCCATTTGATTGAAAAATCAGAAGTTTCTCCTTCCTTTGGGCTTGGGCAGGCCAGCACTTCTCTTTTCCAGCCCAACTTTGATTTTTTTGAAAGGCCCAAAGAAGCCCTTTTCGGTTGCTTGGGTGAAATGACCATTTTGCCCCCCGGATGCAAATAAATATCAAACGGACTCCAAATTCAATTTTTCTTTTTTTAATACTTCCAAAATAATAAAATATTGAGTTCTGCAAGTTTTCAAAATTATCCGAGTCCGTTTGCTATTTATTTGGAATTTTTCTTCCCAAAATGCCCTTTTATGCCCCTACATTTTACCATTTTTTAAACGAGCTCCAAATCAAGATTTTTCTTCACCAATCTCTTCAAAATAATTAAAAAGTGTGATCTGGAAGTTTTCATAATTTTTGGAGCTCATTTGGTATTTTTTCGGGATTTATCGGCTTGAATTACTGCATCGGAGGCCCGGGATTTGGCCATTTTGCAAACGAACTCCGAATCAAGATTTTCTTTCACCAATCTCTTCCAAATAATTTAAAAACTAGATTTGCCAAATTTCAGAATTTTTGGAGTCCATTTGCTATTTTTCCGGGATTTATCTTTTTGAATTATTGCATTGGAGGCCCGGGATTTGGCCATTTTGTAAACGAACTCGGAATCAAGATTTTATTTCGCCAATCTCTTCCAAATAATTTAAAAATGAGATCTGCAAAATTTCAAAAGATTTGGAGCTCGTTTGCTATTTTTCCGGGATTTTCCTTTTTGAATTACTGCATAGGAGGCCCGGGATTTGGCCATTTTGCAAACGAACTCGGAATCAAGATTTTCTTTCGTCAATCTCTTCCAAATAATTTAAAAATGAGATCTGCAAAATTTCAAAAGATTTGGAGCTCATTTGCTATTTTTCCGGGATTTTCCTTTTTGAATTACTGCATCAGAAGCCCGGGATTTGGCCATTTTGCAAACGAACTCCGAATCACGGTTTTCTTTTACCAATCTCTTTCAAATGATTTAAGAATGAGATTGACAAAATTTTCAGAATTTTTGGAGTCCATTTGCTATTTTTCCCAAATTTTCCAATTTTGCCCTTTTACCTCCGAAACCCGGTCCGATTTTCAAATTTTCTTCAATCTCAGCCTTGGGCTATCCTTTTTAATCATTCTTCATCCATTGGGGGCTTTGGTCTCACCAAGTCAGGCCATTTCTGTGATTCTTCCCGATTTCACCGAAATCCACTAAAAAACCTAATTCTCGGTTTTCTCCTGGATTGACTTTTCTTTCGATTTTTCTTGCAAGTGACTTCTCCATTACCCGTAGTCAGTGCTTATCTTTCATTTGGAACCTTCAATTTCATTTGATCGTTTAAGCACTTTTCCCCAAATTTCTCGGATTAGGGTTTCTTTTCTACTAAATCTCCAAATCCCAACTTCCAAACTCCATATCTTTCAATATAGACCTCGGATTATCAAAATTCTTTCGCCATTTTTCAATTGAACTTAAAATCTTGATTTTGAAAGTGGGTTGACTTTTTCAGTAGTTGACTTTCTGGGGTTGACTTTTTCGAGGTTGACTTTTTTCGGGGTTGACTTTTTTCAAGTTTGACTTTTTGTGCTCGCCCTCTTAAACTAAGACTCGGAGTACCACCTGCAGGATGAAAACAGTCTTTTTACACTCGGAAACATCAATATAGGAAGAAAACATACCAGTTTAGTGGTCCGGACAAAATTTGGTGTCTACAGGTTTCACTCATGTCATTTCAATCTCTGGCTTTATCTAGATCTTCCTCAATTTTCGGTTTCACCCATACCAGTAAGGTTAGCACAAGACAGGATAAGACCCCGAGACCATCATCGAGGTATTTCCTTTCATTTTAAATCGAATTCATTCTGTTTTATCAAATGAGTCGAGCCTTGAGACCACCGTCGAGGTATTTCCTTTTGTTTTAAATCGAATTCATTCTGTTTTATCAAATGAGTCGAGCCTTGAGACTATCGTCAAGGTATTTCCTTTTGTTTTAAATCGAATTCATTCTGTTCCATCAAATGAGTCGAGCCTTGAGACCACCGTCGAGGTATTTCCTTTTGTTTTAAATCGAAGTCATTCTGTTTTATCAAATAAGTCAAGCCTTGAAACCTCCGTCGAGGTATTCCTTTTTGTTTTAAATCAAATTCATTCTGTTCCATCAAATGAGTCGAGCCTTGAGACCACCGTCGAGGTATTTCCTTTTGTTTTAAATCGAATTCATTCTGTTTTATCAAATAAGTCGAACCCTGAGACCGTCGTCAAGGTATTTTCAAACCAGTTTTAAAGACCTTTGGGCACCAGTTTTAAAGACCTTCGGCACCAGTTTTAAAGACCTTTGGGCACCATTTTAAAGACCTTCGGGCACCAATTTTTTAAAGGCCTTCAGGCACCATTTTTAAGATCTTCAGACACAATTTTTCTTTTGAAAATCGAATCTGTTTCCTTAAGACGGGTTGAGCCTTGATTAGTCAGAGAACTCAATTTAAGGAAAAAAATCTTCTATTAACAGCTTTTTCAAAAAAAAAAAAGAGAAAAAAATAAATGAAAAATGATAAATGAAAACCCCTTTTCCTTCCCTCCACACGTGATTTCACTGACCGAACAAAATTATTGTCTATTTTATCTTTGCCTGATTCCTGATTCTCAGCAATAGTCAAAGAGGGGCAGCTGTAGACAACTAATTTTGTCCGGGTTTTTTTTAAAATCAATTTTGATTTGTCCCCCTCTCGGGTTTAATATTTTTGTAAAAGTCATGGTCGCGATTTTAGATTTTTAAAATGTTCCAAATTATATATATCCTTTTTAGCTTTAATTATACAAATAAAATCGGACCGTAAAATTACCAATTTTAAAATTCAATTTAAACCCGAGGTGAAAAAGTTTAATCTTGAGTTTTATTAGATTTTTAAAATAAATTTTTTAATTGAAAATATTTGAAAAAAAAAAGATTTGAAAAAAATAAAAGAGGGGGTAATTTAGACATTACACATTTTTAGGTTAAGAATTGGTTATAAAGGGGCCGGTTATTTTGGAGAATGGGGATGGCGGCTAAAGAAAGCTAAAAGAACAAGCTGTGATTTTTTTCATAAGGTTGGCGGCTACTGCTAGGAAGGAAGAAAAAAGGGAATAAAGTAAAGAAAAGAGGGGAGAGCTTCCAAGGGAATAGAGATCTTGTGGGAGCTACAGGTGAAAAAATAGAGAAGAAATAAAAGTAAGAATGGAGAGCTTCAGTGGGGTTCTCATTCAACTCTCCAATTTTTAAGCATGTTTTCTAATGTCTTCTTCAATGCTCTTGTGCCAACCTTGGTGGTTTCAATTCCTTCCGAATGTTCAATAAGGGTTTCTCAACTCTCTTTTCTTTGAAGGAACCTGAACTCGCCAAGTTCTCTGCCATTGCCGATACTTGGTGGGATTCTGAAGGACCATTTAAGCCATTGCATAAAATGAATCCTACCAGCTAGAAGAAACAGCGAGGATGTGTATTCAAGGAAATTGCTAAAAGAAGAGGATGAGAGTGTGGTTTCTAGTTTAGAGTATATTTTTAGATTGGGGCTCAACATGCTAAGCTGAACCCAGGGAAAGAATGGGCAAAGCATGATTTAGGGTAAAGGAACAATGGTATTTATGATGATGAATCATCCGATGAAGAAAAGGGTGTAGTGGCAGCTTGTGGTTATAGAAACGGTGGCTAGTGAAGAGAACAAAGGATTCGGAGCCATTTTTCTTGGCCCCCGCAACCATATACGGCATTCTACATATGGACAAGTAAAGAGGTTCTTTTCCATCACTTTTGACTGAGCATTGCATATTTCATTAGATTAGGATTTTTATGCTTATAGTGAAAAAAAAAAAAAAGATATTATTTTGCATGATGCTCGTCTCAGTATGACTAGAATTGTTCTTTACATGGCTTAGTTCATTTACCTATGTTTTCGAACTTCATTGTCAAATGAAAGATGATCATTTTTGTTGTTATGCAATGTCTAATGACCCTCTGCATCTACTATATAGTTTTCTTTGTTTAGTTGTATATGCAAATTGTTCATTCATTTGGGATTAGTTATAATGTTTTTCGTTGGGTAACGTGTAGTCTTCCCTAATACGAAATAGTGATTGTCGTAATTGCTGGCACCCCTCCTTATCCTAAGTTTTTATATAATATACTTATTCTCCTTGCTTAAGATTGATGACATTCTTGGAAAGCATGCTAGTCTTTTTAAAGAACGCTAATACGTAAAACCCCCCGGAGATTCTTGGTTCGGATTAATTAATAGTCCGTAACCAAGTTTATTTTTATTCTCATGGTATATCGGGGCATATCAATTTTTTCGGATTATGTGATTACGAACTCAAAATTCCAAACCATCCTTTATTTTCCTGGAAATGTTTTAAAAATCCAAAAACAATTTTTCAAGACTATTTTTCAAAGTAAAAACTTTTTTAAGACCTTCGGGCATTTGTTTTCAAAATCTCCGGGTTACAATTCTTCAAATCCTTTGGGCATTGTGTTTTTTTTAAAACCTTCGGGTCTGTTTTTGCTAAATCCGATTTAAGTATCTTTCTAAGGTAGTCGGATACCTTTTTAGGCATACGGATGTCCTTACTTTAAAGAAGAAATACATCTCCATGCATTGCATTTTCAAAATGTTTTTACTTAATTTGTCATAAAAACGTACTTTTCGTTTTATTAAACATTTGGCGAGAATTAGTTCCCGATCTTTGCAAGGTTTTCCGGGGAGGTAAGGAAATTGTTCAACGCACGTGTTTATAGAATCGAAACGTATGGTTTTCATTTTACTCGGAATCATGTAAATATCATATAAAAGAATTATTTTCCAAGCTTTCTCGTGTTTGCCGAGAAGCAAGATAATATTTTCCAACATATGCTATTTATGTGATTCCTCACATGAATAATTCATTTCAAATAATGATGTGTGCATGTGATCATGATGTGATAATGAATATTTTGTGATGGTGCCATTTTGTTGATTATGCCGTGTCATTCATATTGCCGTGTCATTCATTTTGCCATGTCATTTCAGACACTAGGTCATGCATATTCCATGTCATTTAGTTCATGCATTTCATATCATGCCACTTGACTAATGACTTAGGCCAATTAATGGTTCAAAGTCATGCTCTCTTGAGCACACTTGTGGAAAATTAAAGTTTGTCAAATTGATTATTTTACCTTTGTGATTTTTTTTACTTAGCCAATTTTTATCAAACTTTCAAAAAGTCCTAGCTACTGTTAGTGAGCCATTTTGTGAGTCTTAAATATTTTTACTTTGATTTTTAAATGATTTTATCGAAGGCAAAAATGTATTTTGGGAAAACAGTTTTTTCACCCAGTACTCGTAATTTTCCGATTTTTCTGGGCATTCATCTTTAATCCGAAAATTAAGAGGATTTTTTCCCGTGTAGTTTTACATGTGCTGAGTCTTCCGTATTTTTTTCAGAGTTTTTTGAATTTTCAAAAATAGGGTAAAAAATCGTGGCTTAAAACTAGACAGTGGAGTCATAATTGAATTTAAAGAAAAATCATTTTTCTGTTTTGGTTAAGTTACTTAGAGTGAGCTGATTAGGAGGGTTAGCTACTGACTTAGGGTAGTTTCTAAGCCTTCTTAAACTCTAAAAATGACTTTTTAACTCTTGGGTTAAGCGTAGTCAAGTCTGAGATTTTTAAACTTAGGAAATTTGAGCCATTTAAAAAACATTTAGCCCAGTTTTTATTTTTAATTCAAGCTTTTCAAAATTGTTTTCAAACAATCACAAAGTATTTTGGTTTTAGAATATTTAATTTGACATATTTTCCTAAGGTAGCCGGATTTCTTTTCTAGATATACGGATTTCCTTAAGGAAAAAATACATTTCATACTTTGCATTTTCCATATTCATGCATTTTATATAATATGTCATTTTTGCTATGATATTGTGATGATTTTGAGTTATGTTATATTGTTTATTGTATGATTTGGAATATTTCATGATATCCTATGTTTTTTTTATGTTATTTAGCATATGGTATGTTCATGCATTATTATTTTTATTTTCATGCATATTATATGATAGCATTATTTTATATTTCATGTCATTTAAATTATATGCCATATCATCCATATTTGCCTTGTCATTTAAATTATGTCATTTCATATAGAATATATTATGTTACTTAGGATATTACATTTCATATAGACTATATTATGTTACCTAGGTTATTTTATTTCATATAGAATATATTATGTTACCTAGGTCATTTCATTTCATTTCATTTAGAATATGCCATATAGCTTAGGACATTTCATTTCTTTTAGAATATGCTAAGGCATTTAAATTATATCATATCATTTAGGATACATTATATTATTTAGATTTTGCTATGTCATTTTATTTATGTCATGCATATACATATTCATATCTTTTAAAATGTTTTCAAAAGGATAATGATTTTTCAATAAAAAAATAATAAAGATATTCTCGAGTTAAAATAATTCATGAGTTCTCTACCGAGTTTGCTGGAGGGAATATCATCAATTATCATTAATAAAGGAATATCTTTCTTTCACAGAAAGAGAATGATTCGGAAAGTTTTCCAAGACTAATAAAAATTTCTATATTTTGCCACCTTTCTTGGGGAATATAGGAAAATTTTGAATTCATAAATTTCGAATCATTTTCAATTAAAAATGTAATTATTGGGAATTAACTTGAAATACTAAATTTAAAACTGATTTTTTACCGAGACTTGAGATAACACACGATTAATAAGGTACTATTTTATACGGGCGTTGTGGGGGTGCTAATCCTTCCCCGCACGTAACCGAGTCCCGAACCCGTTTCTTTGATTTCTCTAGTTTAAACGCAGACTTGAAATTGGTTTTAAAAATGTTTTAATTAATTTTTAAAATATTTTATAAAACCGGTTTTAATAAGTGGCCGATCACACCTAGCTAAAAAAAGATTGGTGGTGACTCCATGTCTTTTTCAAGGTCATTTTCAAAAACCTTCATTTTTCTAGAGGAATTAAGTCGACTTTTCCTCGATTTTTTTTAAAGTCACGCTTAACGAATAATAAAGTCTTGCGATGAGACTCGTTATTTTTTAGGTTGCGACAGCTTGGCGACTCTAATGGGGACTATTAGAGAGTCAGGCCTAGAATTAGTCGTGTGTTATCAAAGTCTTGGTTTTGTTGGTTTAATTGGTATTTAATTTTAATTCCCATATTTTTTAAAATAAAAGAGAATTTTGAAAATTAAAAAAAAATGTTTTAATATGTCCATATTCATGTGCATTCATATTATTATTTGTTCTCTGGTTATTTTGTTGCGTATATTTATATGTTTGCTTGACTGATGCTTTACATTGTTTGATTTTAATGGGGTATTTAGAATAAGGGTTGTAGAATAGGTGGTGACAGGTTTGTTTTGTTCCTCCGCACACACTGTATTTGCATTCGCGTAACATGAATCCTCTGCCCGCGTTCCGTCCTTTTAAGTGGAAGTAAAGTATCTACGCCTTCGTGATTGATCCTCCGTATGGGCTAGTGAAACACTTCCAGAGTATAAAGTACCTAATGCCTTCGTGATAATCCTCCTTACGGGCATAGGAAAATATACTCTAACGAATTGAACCCACTTTTATCGGGGTGCCTTACTAGCCTTCACCGGCGACAATGAGGAGCAATTCAGGGCCTTTAGAACCAATTCACTCTCATATAGTGAACCTAGGCGAAGCCATGCCGGATTTTCGTTAGATACACTAAAGTTAGGAACACATGAAGGGACATTTCTAACCTTTTATTACCTATTTTTACATCTCAAATAAGTTTTGTAAACCGGGCAAAGATGAACGTACATCGCCCGTAATAAGTGTGATACTCCGCCCTAAAGGCACCGTGATGCCTATATAAGTAGATATTGTTGGGGCAAGTGTTCACTAACCTTTTGAAATTCAAAATACAAGCATTCTTTTTCAAACATTTTTTGCATTTTGCACATTTCATGCATGTGTGAATAGAGCATGTACATTTTTTATTGTATTATTGATCTCGTTTTTGCAATAAATGGATGGTGATAATAATTTCATTTGATGATTTCATAAAACTGGTAGTGTCACATGAACATTTGGATATTGTACCATAGTAGGATCCACTACCCCGAAATTCTTTTGAAAATAATGTGATTGGTTTTTCATAGAAAAAAAAAACATGTTTCAAAAAATGATAAATTTGGAGGCAAATCTTGCATAATGAGATTTTTGAATAATCAAGATTTAGGTCCCACCAATTTCGTGTAATCATTGATTTCTTTGTATATACCTTGGTGTTAATTCATTTATTTTTTGCATGTATCATTTTGAGATCATGTTATAGTCATAGCATGCATGATCATTCATTGTAGAATACATTTGTGATATACATGGTCATTCTTTGTTTATACCCTTGTGTAAATTTATGAATTCTGTAAATATGTCATATGGACATCATGTTACAGTCATAGCATGCATGCTCATTCATTGAAAAATACATTCATGACACGCATGGTCATTATCTGTATATATCCATGCATCAATTTATTTATTCTTGACATGCACCAAGTTAGCATCAGGGTGCATTCATGCATTCATAGTCAGCATAATTTTTCTGTATATAGCCATACATTAATTTGCTTATTCTTTACATGTATCAATTTATTTATTCTTTACATGCACCAAGTTGGCATCGGGTTGCATCCATGACAAACATAGTCAGCATGATTTATCTGTATATGTTCATGCATTAATTTGTTCATTCTTTACATACATCATGTTGACATCAGGTCGCATTCATGGCATACACAGTCATCATGAGTTCTACGTATATGCTCACGCATTAATTTGTCATATTGGCGTCAGGTTGCATTCATGACATACATGGTCAGCATGATTTTCTTTGTATATACTCTGTGTCAGTCATTTATTCTTCACATGCATCATAATTGACGTGTAGCATTCATAGTGTACATGATCATTCGTTGGAAAATGCATTTGGAACATACATGGTCATTCATTGCATATATCCATGCATTGATTTTTCTTATTCTTTAAATGCATCATGTTGGCATTTGTGTTGCATTTATAACATACAGGGTCAACATGTTTCCACTGTATATGACCACACATAACTTTGTTTATCCTTCACATGCATCAAATTGCACTCATGACATTCATAGCTCATTCATCATGAAACACATTAATAAGATGAAATAGAAATTGGTTTACTTTAAAGAGCTTTCTTCGTCAGCTAAAAGCTATGACCTCAACAGCAAGTGCGAGTATCACATTGGGGCAATTGGGCATTCGACTAAAAAATGCAGACAACTGAAGGAAAGAATTGAAGGTCTTGTCCACGATGGCATTTTGATTCCAGAGCTTATCGAACATTGGAAATCTGTTTTACCATAGATTGATTTCCTCTTAAAGAATTTTGAGGATAAGAATTGTTATCTTTGAAAGCATGTCAATAGGAGCATTCTGATGCATATATTTCTATACACTTTGATGATGAAAGCGCTTGTCTCATGTTGACATCTACATGAAATAAATAAATTTTGAATTTAAATGTTTTGTGTTCACTTTATTTTAGCAATAAATTTGAATTTGCAAAAACAAATGAAACTTTGAGAAAATTTATGGTAAACAATAAATAAGTGGTTTTCACATGAAATAATGAACAATCTTGAGAATATTGATGATCATTGTTAGAAATGACCCAATACTTTCCCTCTCTCTTTTGGGTTTTCCTACACTTAAATCCCTTGAATCAAGACCACTTGAAAGACCTAATGCTTCAAGGAATATGAATAAATTAAACTTCATAAACCATTGTCATTACAGAATAAGCAAAGATGTAGATCCTAATCTAGACTATGAACAAAGGAAGAAACTTTTTGAAAATTTTTCGAATTCCTTGAAATTAAACAAATGAGACGTTCTTTCAAGAATCTAGATCATGGTAATTTGATGTGTGTCAAGGCTGTGCCAAAGCCATTCACATCCTTGCCAATAACCACAAAACACCAATTGCCCAAACATCACTTCATGATTGATACCTTGGGGTGCCATGACCAAACGAGATTAGCTCATGTCCTAGAGAAAAACCTGTCTTTGGGAAATATTTTCCTAGGCACTTCAAACAAACCCAAGATTGAAACTCAGCATTTTCATTGTAAACCTAGATTTGCGATTTTCCTTGCAACAATACAAATCCTCATGGTTAATCAAATTAGGGCATCATTTGTGGAAATGATGGATACATGGTGAATAAGGATGGATTAATGCATGAATCATTGGGGGCATGCGACGAAAAAACAAAAAAAAAAAAAGAAAAAGAAAAATGGTGATATCATGCATAGGAGAATTCAGATGATTCTAAAGTGCAAAATGAAATTCTGAATATCTATTTCCCTTGGGGATTGCTTTTCAATGTGAATATTTGTGCTTGACATGAGAAATGGCCATCTTTCATATCCCTTTTGCACAAAAAGAAATTATCCATAGTCACCCCTTTTGAGCTGAAAGAATTCTTTTTTCTTTAAACCCTGATCAAGGATCACCCTCTACACTGGGGGGCAAATGCGAGGAAAGATCTTCTCAAAGATAACAGAAAAATGAGTCCTAGCTCAAAAGACATATACAAAGCAAATGAAGCCCCGAATAAATACGGGCTCATTCTGTCAAAGAAAAAAAGGAAAAGATGGCGAAATGAAAGCCAAGAAAAAACAAAAGAAAAATAGAGAAAAAAAAAGTGTGTGAAAAAGCGATGGCAAATGAAAGCCAAAAGCAAGGAAGAAAAAAGCAAAGTCAAAAGGAATGAAAAGTCCAAAAAGGGATAAATGCTTCACAGAGAATTCTCCTTAAGAAATGATCCTTGATTTGATTACCCTCAAACACATATTTTGGGCCTATTTATCCTTTCTTTTTGAACCCCAAACCATGGCCTACATTACGTGCTTTAAAAGTCCATTTTGATCAAGCATGAATATTTAATTTGAAGGGTTTTTCCTCGGATTTTATCTCATCTCATCGAATTATCATTTCACTAAGAAGAAATTTAGAATTCTCAAGTGCATGATAAAACGATGAAAAAGAAAAAAGAAAGAGAAGGAAAAATGGAAAGAATGAGACTCTAGGGCGAAAACCCAAAAATGGGCGGTCTAGAGTAAGATGGGAATTTTCGATGCCATCTATGATAGTGTCGATACCACAAAAGAGAAGATCATCATAAAGAAGTGGTCATCGAGGAACATCTAGGAATTCCTGATCCTCCCAAAGTGTCAACTCTCATTCGGATGATTGATTTCAAAAACTGAAACTTTTTTCCTCCAAAATCAACTTTCCAGTTTAAACATCCCAGCCAATCTTGACGCTTGTCAAAATACCTTGATATTGGAAACTAAAAGAATGTTGAATTTGTTTGGTTCTCAATGAATTCATGATTTATAAAATCTGTTCCATTTGTGAGCCTAGAAGGGACATACATTTTTGTTGTGAAGTTTTCCTGGAAAAATCAAAATCTTGTTGTACCGAGCCTTGTCAATTCAAATTGAAAAACCCAAATTGATACTTAGGGAAATTTCTAACAGTGATCATCAGTCATTAAAAGATTGTACATCATACACTGTGGAGTTAAAAAATTTGGCTCAGATGTTTTTCTTAAATAAGCAAAATTGTTTTTCAAAAAGGGAAAATAAAAAATTTTTGAAATACCCATTTTTGATGTTGACATGAGACAAAGGTTTTTCTAATTCAAAGATGTGGAATTACTAGGGATAACCTTGACTTCCAAATAGGAGAAGTAGAAATAAAACTCAGCAAGTAGATCTCTATTGATGAGAGTTTGAAAACTGGTAGGGCAAAGAGAATAGCCAAATATTGGAAAAAGCAGTTGAAGATATATCTTATTTGAAGAGGAAAAATGAATGGGAAAGGCTAAGCCAAAGTCTAGAAAATATGATTAGGGGCATGTGCATCACTCATGAGCAATCATCTCTTTTTTGGGCTTTGCATCTGCACAGTGTCAGCAAGCATTTGCATCATTCATGAGTATTTGCATTGGCACTATTCCATGAACATTGGCATTTTACCTTTATATTTACATATTTCATCGATATTTGCATTTGCGTCATCTTAAGCAATTACATCTTTTTAGAATCATTGCATTTTTATTATTGTGTGGCAACTACAGTTACACCATTCATAGACCACTTACATGAACATGATTAGTAGGGGCATCTGCATCATTCCATGAAGTAGTTGCGTCAGCACCAATTTTTGCATTTACATAATTTAGAAGCATTTATATCATTTAGAAGCATTTGCATATTGTTAATCTTATTCTACATCATTCAATCAAGTAATTGCGTTATCTTAGAATCTTTGCATTTGCATCATTTAGAAGCATTTGCATCAACCTAAGTCATTTGCATTTGCACAATGAAGCATTAGAAGCATTTGCATTTGCACCATGAAGCATCTGCATCTTATTCAACATCTGCACCATGAAGCATTCGAAGCATGTGCATCAATCCAAGGCATCTGCATCTTCTGCACCATGAAGCATTCGAAGCATGTGCATCAATCCAAGGCATTTGCATCTTATTTTGCATCATTTCATGAAGTAGTTGCATCAATCGAAGACATTTGCATTTGTATTGAAACATTTGCATCTGCATTAAGAAGCATTTGTATCAATCGAAGACATTTACAATAGCATCATAAATCATTTGCATCTTATTCAATATATGTATCTGCATCAAGAAGCATTTGCATGAATCCAAGCGTTTGCATCCTCTCTCAAATCCTCCAGGTTAATTTCCAAAATATTTTTCAATCTCTGGTTTCATCCAGATCTTTCTTAACTTTCTGGTTTCACCCATATTAGTTCAATCTCGGGTTTCATCTAGATCTCTCTCAAATCCTCTAGGTTAATCACCCATGTTATTTCAATCTCTGGTTTCATCCAGCTCTTTTTCAATTTTCTTGTTTCAACCATGTCATTTCAATCTCTGGTTTCATCCAATCTTTCTCAACTTTATGGTTTCACTCATGTGATTTCAATCTCTGGCTTTATCTAGATCTTCCTCAATTTTCGGTTTCACCCATACCAGTAAGGTTAGCACAAGACAGGATAAGACCCCGAGACCATCATCGAGGTATTTCCTTTCATTTTAAATCGAATTCATTCTGTTTTATCAAATGAGTCGAGCCTTGAGACCACCGTCGAGGTATTTCCTTTTGTTTTAAATCGAATTCATTCTGTTTTATCAAATGAGTCGAGCCTTGAGACTATCGTCAAGGTATTTCCTTTTGTTTTAAATCGAATTCATTCTGTTCCATCAAATGAGTCGAGCCTTGAGACCACCGTCGAGGTATTTCCTTTTGTTTTAAATCGAAGTCATTCTGTTTTATCAAATAAGTCAAGCCTTGAAACCTCCGTCGAGGTATTCCTTTTTGTTTTAAATCAAATTCTTTCTGTTCCATCAAATGAGTCGAGCCTTGAGACCACCGTCGAGGTATTTCCTTTTGTTTTAAATCGAATTCATTCTGTTTTATCAAATGAGTCGAACCCTGAGACCATCGTCAAGGTATTTTCAAACCAGTTTTAAAGACCTTTGGGCACCATTTTAAAGACCTTCGGGCACCAGTTTTTTAAAGGCCTTCAGGCACCATTTTTAAGATCTTCAGACACAATTTTTCTTTTGAAAATCGAATCTGTTTCCTTAAGACGGGTCGAGCATTGATTAGTCAGAGAACTCAATTTAAGGAAAAAATCTTCTATTAACAGCTTTTTCAAAACAAAAAAAAAAAGAGAAAAAAATGAATGAAAAATGATAAATGAAAACCCCTTTTCCTTTCCTCCACACGTGATTTCACTGACCGAACAAAATTATTTTTCAATCTCTGGTTTCATCCAGATCTTCTGTACCATGAAGCATTCGAAGCATGTGCATCAATCCAAGGCATTTGCATCTTATTTTGCATCATTTCATGAAGTAGTTGCATCAATCGAAGACATTTGCATTTGTATTGAAACATTTGCATCTTATTTTGCATCTGCATTAAGATGCATTTGTATCAATCGAAGACATTTACATTAGCATCGTGAATCATTTGCATCTTATTCAATATATGCATCTGCATCAAGAAGCATTTGCATGAATCCAAGCGTTTGCGTCCTCTCTCGAATCCTCCAGGTTAATTTCCAAAATATTTTTCAATCTCTGGTTTCATCCAGATCTTTCTCAACTTTCTGGTTTCACCCATATTAGTTCAATCTCGGGTTTCATCTAGATCTCTCTCAAATCCTCTAGGTTAATCACCCATGTTATTTCAATCTCTGGTTTCATCCAGCTCTTTTTCAATTTTCTGGTTTCAACCATGTCATTTCAATCTCTGGTTTCATCCAATCTTTCTCAACTTTCTGGTTTCACTCATGTCATTTCAATCTCTGGCTTCATCCAGATCTTCCTCAATTTTCGGTTTCACCCATACCAATAAGGTTAGCACAAGACAGGATAAGACCCCGAGACCATCATCGAGGTATTTCCTTTCGTTTTAAATCGAATTCATTCTGTTTTATCAAATGAGTCGAGCCTTGAGACCACCGTCGAGGTATTTCCTTTTGTTTTAAATCGAATTCATTCTGTTTTATCAAATGAGTCGAGCCTTGAGACCACCGTCTAGGTATTTCTTTTTGTTTTAAATCGAATTCATTCTGTTTTATCAAATGAGTCAAGCCTTGAGACTATCGTCAAGGTATTTCCTTTTGTTTTAAATCAAATTCATTCTGTTCCATCAAATGAGTCGAGCCTTGAGACCACCGTCGAGGTATTTCCTTTTGCTTTAAATCGAATTTATTCTATTTTATCAAATGAGTCAAGCCTTGAAACCTCCGTCGAGGTATTCCTTTTTGTTTTAAATCAAATTCATTATGTTCCATGAAATGAGTCAAGCCTTGAGACCACCGTCGAGGTATTTCCTTTTGTTTTAAATCGAATTCATTCTGTTTTATCAAATGAGTCGAACCCTGAGACCGTCGTCAAGGTATTTTCAAACCAATTTTAAAGACCTTCGGGCACCAGTTTTAAAGACCTCCGGGCACCATTTTAAAGACCTTCGGGCACTAGTTTTTTAAAGACCTTCGGGCACCATTTTTAAGATCTTCAGACACAATTTTTCTTTTGAAAATCGAACCTGTTTCCTTAAGACGGGTCGAGCCTTGATTAGTCAGGAAACTCAATTTAAGGAAAAAATCTTCTATTTACAGCTTTTTCAATAAAAAAAAAGAGAAAAAAATGAATGAAAAATGATAAATGAAAACCCCTTTTCCTTCCCTCCACACGTGATTTCATTGACCGTACAAAATTATTGTCTATTTTATCTTTGCCTGATTCCTGATTCTCAGCAATAGCCAAAGAGGGGCAGCTGTAGACACCTAATTTTGTCTCCTTTTTTTTTAAATCAATTTTGATTTGTCCCCCTCTCGGGTTTTATATTTTTATAAAAGTCACGGTTGCGATTTTAGATTTTTAAAATGTTCCAAATTATATATATCCTTTTTAGCTTTAATTATTCAAATAAAATTGGACCGTAAAATTACCAATTTTAAAATTCAATTTAAACCCGAGGTGAAAAAGTTTAATCTTGAGTTTTATTAGATTTTTAAAATAAAATTTTTAATTGAAAATATTTGAAAAAAAAGATTTGAAAAAATAAAAGAGGGGGTAATTTAGACATTACACATTTTTAGGTTAAGAATTGGTTATAAAGGGGCCGGTTATTTTGGAGAATGGGGATGGAGGCTAAAGAAAGCTAAAAGAACAAGCTGTGATTTTTTTCATAAGGTTGGCGGCTACTGCTAGGAAGGAAGAAAAAAGGGAATAAAGTAAAGAAAAGAGGGGAGAGCTTCCAAGGGAATAGAGATCTTGTGGGAGCTAGAGGTGAAAAAATAGAGAAGAAATAAAAGTAAGAATGGAGAGCTTCAGTGGGGTTCTCATTCAACTCTCCAATTTTTAAGCATGTTTTCTAATGTCTTCTTCAATGCTCTTGTGCCAACCTCGGTGGTTTCAATTCCTTCCAAATGTTCAATAAGGGTTTCTCAACTCTCTTTTCTTTGAAGGAACCTGAACTCGCCAAGTTCTCTGCCATTGCCGATACTTGGTGGGATTCTGAAAGACCATTTAAGCCATTGCATAAAATGAATCCTACCAGCTAGAAGAAACAGCGAGGATGTGTATTCAAGGAAATTGCAAAAAGAAGAGGATGAGAGTGTGGTTTCTAGTTTAGAGTATATTTTTAGATTGGGGCTCAACATGCTAAGCTCAACCCAGGGACAGAATGGGCAAAGCATGATTTGGGGTAAAGGAACAATGGTATTTATGATGATGAATCATCCGATGAAGAAAAGGGTGTAGTGGCAGCTTGTGGTTATAGAAACGGTGGCTAGTGAAGAGAACAAAGGATTCGGAGCCATTCTTCTTGGCCTTCGCAACCATATACGGCCTTCTACATATGGACAAGTAAAGAGGTTCTTTTCCATCACTTTTGACTGAGCATTGCATATTTCATTAGATTAGGAATTTTGTGCTTATAGTGAAAAAAAAGATATTATTTTGCATGATGCTCGTCTCAGTATGACTAGAATTGTTCCTTACATGGCTTAGTTCATTTACCTATGTTTTCGAACTTCATTTTCAAATGAAAGATGATCATTTTTGTTGTTATACAATATCTAATTACCCTCTGCATCTACTATATAGTTTTCTTTGTTTAGTTGTATATGCAAATTGTTCATTCATTTGTGATTAGTTATAATGCTTTTCGTTGGGTAACGTGTAGTCTTCCCTAATATGAAATAGTGATTGTCGTAATTGCTGGCACCCCTCCTTATCCTAAGTTTTTATATAATATACTTATTCTCCTTGCTTAAGATTGATGACATTCTTGGAAAGCATGCTAGTTTTTTTAAAGAACGCTACTACGTAAAACCCCCCGAAGATTCTTGGTTCGGATTAATTAATAGTCCGTAACCAAGTTTGTTTTTATTCTCATGGTATATCGGGGCATATCAATTTTTTCGGATTATGTGATTACAGACTCAAAATTCCTAACCATCCTTTATTTTCCTGAAAATGTTTTAAAAATCCAAAAACAATTTTTCAAGACTATTTTTCGAAGTAAAAACTTTTTTAAGACCTTCGGGCATTTGTTTTCAAAACCTCCGGGTTACAATTCTTCAAATCCTTTGGGCATTGTGTTTTTTTTAAAACCTTCGGGTTCGTTTTTGCTAAATCCGATTTAAGTATCTTTCTAAGGTAGTCGGATACCTTTTTAGGTATACGGATGTCCTTACTTTATGGAAGAAATACATCTCCATGCATTGCATTTTCAAAATTTTTTTACTTAATTTGTCATAAAAACGTACTTTTCGTTTTATTCAACATTTGGCGAGAATTAGTTCCCGATCTTTGCCGGGTTTGCCGGGGAGGTTAGGAAATTGTTCAACGCACGTGTTTATAGAATCGAAACGTATGGTTTTCATTTTACTCGGAATCATGTAAATATCATATAAAAGAATTATTTTCCAAGCTTTGTCGGGTTTGCCGAGAAGCAAGATAATATTTTCTGACATATGCTATTTATGTGATTCCTCACATGAATAATTCATTTCAAATAATGATGTGTGCATGTGATCATGATGTGATAATGAATATTTTGTGATGGTGCCATTTTGTTGATTATGCCTTATCATTCATTTTGCCATGTCATTTCAGACACTAGGTCATGCATATTCCATGTCATTTAGTTCATGCATTTCATATCATGCCACTTGACTAATGACTTAGGCCAATTAATGGTTCAAAGTCATGCTCTCTTGAGCACATTTGTGGAAAATAAAAGTTTGTCAAATTGATTATTCTACCTTTGTGATTTTTTTTACTTAGCCAATTTTTATCAAACTTTCAAAAAGTCCTAGCTACTGTTTGTGAGCCATTTTGTGAGTCTTAAATATTTTTACTTTGATTTTTAAATGATTTTATCAAAGGCAAAAATGTATTTTGGCAAAATAGTTTTTTCACCTAGTACTCGTAATTTTCCGATTTTTCTGGGCATTCATCTTTAATCCGAAAATTAAGAGGATTTGTTCCCGTGTAGTATTACATGTGCTGAGTCTCCTGTATTTTTTTCAGAGTTTTTTGAATTTTCAAAAATAGGGTAAAAAATTGTGGCTTAAAACTAGACAGTGGAGTCATAATTGAATTTAAAGAAAAATCATTTTTCTGTTTTGGTTAAGTTACTTAGAGTGAGCTGATTATGAGGGTTAGCTACTGACTTAGGGTAGTTTCTAAGCCTTTTTAAACTCTAAAAATGATTTTTTAACTCTTGGGTTAAGCGTAGTCAAGTCTGGGATTTTTAAACTTAGGAAATTTGAGCCATTTAAAAAACATTTAGCCTAGTTTTTATTTTTAATTCAAGCTTTTCAAAATTGTTTTCAAACAATCACAAAGTATTTTGGTTTTAGAATATTTAATTTGACATATTTTCCTAAGGTAGCCGGATTTCTTTTCTAGATATACGGATTTCCTTAAGGAAAAAATACATTTCATGCATTGCATTTTCCATATTCATGCATTTTATATAATATGTCATTTTTGCTATGATAATTTCTATGATATTGTGATGATTTTGAGTTATGTTATATTGTTTATTGTATGATTTGGAATATTTCATGATATCCTATGTTTTTTTTTTATGTTATTTAGCATATGGTATGTTCATGCATTATTAATTTTATTTTCATGCATATTATATGATAGCATTATTTTATATTTCATGCCATTTAAATTATATGCCATATCATCCATATTTGCCTTGTCATTTAAATTATGTCATTTCATATAGAATATATTATGTTACTTAGGATATTACATTTCATATAGAATATATTATGTTACTTAGGTTATTTTATTTCATATAGAATATATTATGTTACCTAGGTCATTTCATTTCATTTCATTTAGAATATGTCATATAGCTTAGGACATTTCATTTCATTTAGAATATGCTAAGGCATTTAAATTATATCATATCATTTAGGATGCATTATATTATTTAGATTTTACTATGTCATTTTATTTATGTCATGCATATACATATTCATATCTTTTAAAATGTTTTCAAAAGGATAATGATTTTTCAAAAAATAATAAAGATATTCCCGAGTTAAAATAATTCATGAGTTCTCTACCGGGTTTGCTGGAGGGAATATCATCAATTATCATTAATAAAGGAATATCTTTCTTTCAAAAAAAGAGAATGATTATGAAAGTTTTCCAAGACTAATAAAAATTTCTATATTTTGCCACATTTGTTGGGGAATATAGGAAAATTTTGAATTCATAAATTTCGAATCATTTTCAATTAAAAATGTAATTATTGGGAAATAACTTGAAATACTAAATTTAAAACTGATTTTTTACCGAGACTTGAGATAACACACGATTAATAAGGTACCGTTTTATACGGGCGTTGTGGGGGTGCTAATCCTTCCTCGTACGTAACCGAGTCCCGAACCCGTTTCTTTGATTTCTCTGGTTTAAACGTAGACTTGAAATTAGTTTTAAAAATATTTTAATTAATTTTTAAAATATTTTATAAAACCGGTTTTAATAGGTGGCCGATCACACCTAGCTAAAAAAAGATTGGTGGCGACTCCATGTCTTTTTCAAGGTCATTTTCAAAAATCTTCATTTTTCTAGAGGAATTAAGTCGACTTTTCCTCGATTTTTTTTAAAGTCACGCTTAACGAATAATAAAGTCTTGCGATGAGACTCGTTATTTTTTAGGTTGCGACACATGGTCAACATGTTTCCACTGTATATGTCCATACATCACTTTGTTTATTCTTCACATGCATCAAATGACAATCATGGCTCATTCATCATGACAGGCATTTGGGGGAATAAAATAGAAGTTGGCTTGGTTTTAAGAGTCTTTGAAAGAATTTCCATTTTAAATCAAAGGTATAAGCAGTACTGAGTACCTTTTCAATAACAGGCTAGAGCTATGGAGAATGAAATGGTTGCCTAAATGGAAAGGGCACAGGAAGAATTGCTAGAAAAGTTGGCAAAATCTGAAGAAGAATCTAGAAATCAGATGACTAAATTGATGGAGCTGATGTCCGCCGTAATCAAAGGAAAGGGATATACTGAAAACTTTGCCGCCAGAGAAGGGTTAGAGGTACAAAAGGGTCAGAGTGAGGTCATGATGTTGGATGGCCAGAACACAGTTAACTCCAGCAACACCCTGAACTTAGACGACCTAACTGAACAGGAAAAGTTGAAAATGGTTGAGTCAAATATGGCTAAGTTGACAGATTCCCGAGGGAAATATCAGTTGTTAGATGAAAGGCTTCGAGCAGTAGAAAATACAGATGTATTTGGGAAGGACGATGCTTGGTCCTGGATTTAGTCATTTCTCCTAAATTCAAGGTCCCTGACTTTGTGAAATATGACGAGACGACTGATCCGTCAGCCCACATCATTATGTTCTACCAAAAGATGACGAGTCATATAGATAATGATAAGCTTTTGATCCACTATTTTCAGGATAGCCTCAGTGGGTCAGCAATTAGGTGGTATAGTCAGTTGAGTAAGGATCAGATTCGCTCTTGAAATGATTTGGCTAGGGCTTTTCTAAACCAGTACAAGCATATGACCGATATGGTGCCTGACCGTCTCACCTTGCAAAATATGGAGAAAAAGGTCACTGAGAGCTTCAAAGAGTATGCTCAGAGGTGGAGGAACATGTCCACTCAAGTACCATCGTCCTTGACTCAGAAAGAAACCACTATCCTTTTTATGAATACACTGCAGGCCCCGTACTATGATAAACTTGTCGGCAACACCATGAAGAATTTTTCGGACATGGTAATCTTTGGGAAAATGATTGAAAATGCTATCAAGGCTGGGAAACTCGAAGGAGGTAAAACATTTAAAGCAGAGAGAAATAGGACACCCAAAAAGAAAGAGGAAGATGTCCAAGCTATAGGAGACTTTTCCCCGTATATTCTGGCTACTTCATACCAACCACCTTGTCCTTCTATGAACTATGTATCCCAGGGTTCATACTTATACCCGATGGCCTCTCATAATCCAGTAAATTTTCAACCTTTTGTCAACCAGAGGAAATCGAAGAATATCTGAAAAAGAGATCAGTTTGAGCCACTCCCTATGTCTTACTTTGAACTATTGCCCCAGCTGGTCGAAGAGCAACTCCTCACTAAAGTTTCAATGGAGCCTATCCAACCCCCATATCCGAGCTGGTATGACAAGAATGCATATTGTGATTACAATTCTGGGATTCGGGGACATTCCACAGAAAATGGCCTTTGTCTGAAACGGAAGGTTCAAGCACTCATCAATAAAGGACAGTTAGATGTGGGGAAGAAACAAAGGTCAGATAGCGTGGAGAATCTACTGAATGGGAATGATGAGACCATTGTGGACGTCATAATGGGGGAAGAAGATGGAAAGGTCGAAAAGAGTACCGAGGAATAGCCAGTTTGAATTAGGGAGAACATGTCAAGGGGGAGTTTTTATGCATGTAGTTTCATACCTCATGATGAGAACACTTGTCTTATGTTAACATCCGTATGAAATAAATGAATTTTGAATTTTTTATGGTTGTTATATTTTAACAATAATTTGAATATGCAAAAACAAGCATTAAGAAAGTTCTAATAATGGATAGTGTCGAGAATATTGATGATCATTGTTAGAAATGACCCAACACTTTCCTTCTTTTGGGAATTCCATATGTCTAAATCCCTGAAACTGAGACCACTTGGAAAACCTAATGCTTCAAAAAATATGAATGATTAAACTTCATAAACCATTGTCATTACAGAATAAGCAAAGATGTAAATCCTAGTCTAGGCTATGAACAAAGGAACAAACTTTTTTAAATTTTTTCGAATTCCTTGAAATTCAAACAAATGAGACATTCTTTCAAGAATCTAGACTTTGGTAATTCGATGTGTGTCAAGATTGTGCTAAAACCATTCATAACCTTTTCCAATGATCATAAAATGTCAATTGCCCAAACATCACTTCATGATTGATACCTCAGGGCACAATGACCAAACCAGATTATCCCATGTCCTAGAGAAAACCTGTTTTTGGGTAATATTTTCCTTGGCACATCAAACAAACCCAAGATTGAAACTCAGCATTTTCAATGTAAACCTAGACTTGCGATGTTCTTTACAATGATACAATCCTCATGGTTATCAAATTGGGGCATCGTATGTGGAAATGATAGATACATGTTGAAAAAGGATGGAACTAACGCATGAACTTGTGGTGCATGCGACAAAAAAAAAGCAAAAAAAAAAAAGAAGAAAATTTGTGATATCATGCATATGGGAATTTGGATGATTCCAAAGTGCAAAATGAAACTTTGATTATCTATTTCCCCTGGGGATTGCTTTTCAATGAGAATATTCATGCTTGATATGATAAATGGCCATCTTTCATATCCCTCTCACAAAGAGAAAATTATCCATAGTCACCCCTTCTAAGCTTAAGGAATTCTTTTTCTTTAAACCCTGATCAAGGATCACCCACTACACTGAGGGACAAATGCGAGGAAAGATCTTCTCAAAGATCACGGAAAAATGAGTCCTAGCTCAAAGACAAAGCAAATGGAGCCCCGAATAAATACGGGCTCACTCTGTCGAAGAAAAAAAAGGAAAAGATGGCGAAATGGAAGCCAACAAAACAAAAGAACAAGAAAAAAAAAAGTGTGAAAAAGTATGGCAAATGAAAGCCAAAAGCAAGGAAGAAAAGAGCAAAAGTCAAAAAAAAGAAGGAAGGAAAGTCTAGAAGGGACAAATGCCTCAAAAGAGAATCCTCCTCAAGAAATGATCCTTGAACTGATTACCCTCAAACACATATTTTGGGCCTATTTATCTTTTCTTTCTGAACCCCGAGCCATGGCCTATATTACGTGCTTTAAAAGTCCATTTTGATCAAGCATGAATATTTAACATGAAGGGTTTTTTGCTCAGATTTTATCCCATCTCATCGAATTATCATTTCACTAAGGAAGAATTTAGAATTCTCAAGTGCATGGTAAAACAATAAAAAAAAAAAAAAAGAGAAGAAAAAAATAGGAAAGAATGGGATTCTAAGGCGAAAACCCAAAAACGGGCGGTCTAGAGTATAATGGAAATTTTTGATGCCATCTATGATAGTGCCGATACCACAAAAGAGAAGGTCATCTTGAAGAAGTGGTCAATGAAGAACATCTAGGAATTCCTGAACCTCCTAAACTGTCAACTCTAATTTGGAGGATTGATTTCAAAAATTGAAACTTTTTTCCCTCCAAGATTAAACTTTCCAGTTTAAACATCCCAGCCAATACATGACGCTTGTCAAAATGCCTTGATACAGAAAATAAAAGAATATTGAATTTGTTCGGTATTGTAAATCTTCATCAGTATTATGAATTTATAATGGTTCATTATGTTGTACCGGATGACAAATCCCATCCTTTGTATAGGATGGAATCTGATTCTCATTTTCTGGCTAGGGTTATTTGACTGAAAAAACTGATAACTCATTCAATGCAAAACTGATGATAAATCTCATCCTTTGTACCGGACTGTCCAATAGTCCCATCCATTGTAGAAGGAATCCAATTCCAATATTTTCTGCAGCATTTGAATGACTGAAAAATAGCTGAAACCTATCCCTAACCTTAAATCATTAGTCTCATCCATTGCAGAAGGAATCCAATTCCAATATTTTCTGCAGCATTTGATTGATTGGAAAATAGCTGAAACCTATCCCTAACCCTAAATCATTAGTCCCATCCATTGCAGAAGGAATCCAATTTCAATATTTTCTGCAGCATTTGATTGACTGAAAAATAGCTGAAACCTATCCCTAACCCTAAATCATTAGTCTCATCCATTGCAGAAGGAATCCAATTCCAATATTTTCTGCAGCATTTGATTGACTGGAAAATAGCTGAAACCTATCCCTAACCCTAAATCATTAGTCTCATCCATTGCAGAAGGAATCCAATTCCAATATTTTCTGCAGCAGTTGATTGACTGAAAAATAGCTGAAACCTGTCTCTAACCCTAAATCATTAGTCTCATCCATTGCAGAAGGAATCTTATTCCAAAATTTTGTGCTGCATTTGATTGACTGAAAAATAGCTGAAACCCTAACCCTAAATCTGGTCAATACTCCCATCCATTGCATAAGGAATCCAATTCCAATATTTTCTGCAGGATTTGATTCACTGAAAAATAGCTGAAACCCTAACCCTAAATCATTAGTCTCATCCATTGCAGAAGGAATCCAATTCCAATATTTTCTACAACATAAAATTAAAATAATTAAAAAATTTAATAAAAAATTTAAGTATATATTTTTTTAAAAAATTAAAACAATCGAAGATAAAAATTTTTATACCTGTTTGTTGCATATCTCACATATAAAATTTAAATAAGAAATCAAAAATTTTATTTATATAAAATTTAAATAAGAAATAAAATTTTTTATATAAAAATTTAATAAGAAATATAATTTTCTTTTTTAAATTTTAATAAGAAATAAAATTTTATTTTTTTAAAAATTTTAATAATAATTAAATTTTAATTTTATAAAATTAAAAAATTATAAATTTTTAATAGATATTTTTAAAAAATAAACAAACCTAGATAATTTTTTTTATTTAATTTACAATTTTTAAAATTAAAATACAAATTTTAAAAATAAATTTACAATTTTTTTTTTTAATTTAAGTAAAATAAAATAAAACACCAAGGGAAATTGCCACCCCCCATAGCGATTTCCCTTGGTATAATTTGCAAAAAAACCAAGGGAAATCGTCATGGAGGGTGGCGATTTCCCTTGGTGTTTTTTTCAATTTTTTTAAAATACACCAAGAGAAATCGCCACCCCTCATGACGATTTTCCTTGGTATTTTTTGCAAATTTTGATAATTTTAAGTTGGGAAATCGCCATGGGGGATGGCGATTTCCTAGCTGCAAAAAAAAAAACAAGCGAATTTTGAGAATTAATCTGAAAAGAACGGTATTTTGGTATATAATTTTTTTTAGCTATATTTTGATAAAAAAAAAAAAAAAAAAAACATGAGAAGTAGATACTTATTCTACTCAAATTAATTTTATTTATAATTTTACACCTAATCTCTTTCTTTCCATCTATTTTCCATCTTTCATATCTAACATTACACGATAAAGAAAAATAACTTTTTTTTTCTTCTCTTTCATTTTTTTTCTTCGTTCCTCACATATTTTCCTTTTTTTTTTTCTATTTTCTTTCGTCCTATCAAATATAGTGTAAGTGGAATAACATAAATATCTTTAATTTTATTTGATTTTTTTGTATATTTTGCAAATGAATAAATGTCACTTAACATCGACTTAGTCAAAAGTCTTATAATAGTAAAGATATATCATGTTAGTTTATGAATAATTATGTTTGATAATAGTTTGGAATACCACTCTCCCTCGGTGATAAATTTTTTTCACCTTTTTGGATAAGATTCAAATCATCCCACAATATGGTGATCTAATTACTCTCGGTGATCTGAGATCACTGTCACGTAGGATGCCCAAGTTATTATCAAACACGATGATCTAATCACAGATTAGATCACCTTCAATTTTAAAGAGATCATCTCATACCAAACATCACCTAAGCTAATGAAAATGGAAGTAAAATGGGTGAATTTGTACATTATTTCCAAATTCAATCCTTCTAAATGTGAAAAGAAAACACTTATTCTACTCAAATTAACAATTTTATTTATAATTTTACTCATAATCTCTTTCTTTTCATCTATTTTTCATCTTTCATATCTAACATTACACAATAAAGAAAAATATTTTTTTTTCTTCACTTTCATTTTTTTTTCTTTCCTCACATATTTTCCTTTTTTCTATTTTCTTTCGTCCTATCAAATATAGTGTAAGTGGAATAACATAAATATCTTTAAATTTATTTATTTTTTAGTATATTTTTCAACTGAATAAGTGTCACTTAACATCAGCTCAATCAAAAGTCTTATAATAGAAAAGATATATTATGTTAGTTTATGAATAATTATGTTTGATATATTTATTTTTTTAAAATTATCATTATTATCAAAATATCATTTCATATTCTTATTATAATATAGTAATATATGAAAAATATGAATATTTCAAATAATAAATATCATTTATGGAAAATTTTGCTTCTCTAAATAATGCATGGGCGAAATGCTAGCTTCTAGCCTGAAGGGCCGTTTGATTTGGGCAATCTTACATTATCATCCGGAATATGAGTTTTCGTCATTAAATTATCTTATTTCGTGTTTGGTTCAAAAACATTCCTAAAACTAAAAATATTATATTACCTATATTGTCAAAGCCACTCTCTTAAATTATGTTATATTCCGGAGAAAATATAACTTTTATTTCTCTTATGCCCTTATTAATTTAATCTTTTGGTCCATTTTACTCTTGCTTTTGTTACTTATTACAAAATATTAATTTCTTATTTCTTCTTTATGAGCCACAAAAAAAAAAAAACCAATTTTACTTTTCTTTTTTTCTCTTTCTTCTCCTTCTTTCTATATTCTCTCTCCTCTTTTAACCTAAATTCACAAATTCTTTTTCATAGAGAGAGAAAGAGAATTGAAATCATTTGGTTAATCATAGTTCCAACGCCGACAGTGGAGGCTCTAAAAGCTGAATCCGAGGCAAAATTATATTTCCACCTCCACCAGAGAAACTTCAAGAATCGAAAGCTCTTGTCGAGTTGAGAGTAGGCTTTGCTGCCATTCTCATCGTGTTTTTTTTTTTATATATAGTTTCAACTTTCAACATCCAAATCATGATAAAAAAAAACTGTATAAGATAATCGTTGGAAATTAACCCTAGTCAATGAATCTTTATTATTTTTTGGGTCATCGATTTTGTTTAGAATAGTTTTTTGGGGTCATCGATTTTGTTTAGAATGATTTTATTATTGAAGATGGATTTATCTTCCTTTATTTTCTTCGGTGAAGTAGTTTTTTTTATTTATGGTTGGTAATCTTTATCGTTTTTGGGTGATCGATTTTGTTTAGAATGGTTAAACCAATTTGGGATTTTCTTTTTTTAAATAATTATAATTGATTAGATCTGGTTAGAGCTAGAAAACAGAACAGATGGCGGCATTAAATCTTTCAGTTTTGATTCGAACCCGAAAAATCTGATCAACTCGCTTGAATTTAAATCCAATCCAATTCGATTTGATCAGAAAAAATCAACAATCCAAAACCGGCCAAGCCAAACCTGAAAATGACCCGCACCCGAAATTATCCGAACCCGAAATGACCTGAACAATTAATCCGAAATGATCTAAACTTAAATTAAGTATAATATTATTTTGAAAACATTAATTTAATAAAAATAATACCTATCATATAAATTATTAATTTGTTTTAATTTTATAACTTGTAATTACCATTTCAGAATGTGATAAAATATGTAATTACCATTTGATATGTATAAATTGATCATATTTTTATTATTTTTCTCTTCTCTATAAGTAAAATAGTTTAGTGACTATACATATACAGTACAAGTGTAATACAAGATCTTTCAATAAATATAATTTTTTTTTTTATCTTCCAATAAAATTTGATTCGATTTTAAAAATTAATAAATTGAATCCAACATGACCCGAATCCAAATAATTCGAGTGTCAAATTCGAAATGATCCGAACCAGAATGACCCAAACCCGAATAACCCGAGTGTCAAACCCGAAATAATCCGAACTAGAATGACCCGAACCCGAATAACTCGAATGTCAAACTTAAATGACCCAAATCCGAAATAATCCGAACTCGAAATAACCTGAGTCAAAAATTGATCTAACTGGTCTTAAAAATCAGTTTATGTAAGCTAATAGTTTAGGGAAAGGTTCATTTTGGGGCCTAGTTTTGGTGTATATGATTGGATAGTTGTTCGTTTTCCAAGCAATAAATGAGCTTGGATTACACAAGTTTACCACTTCAAAAAATATTATATATTTAATACATTATTTTTATTGAATTTAAAAATAATAATAAATTAATTATACTTTCATTTTTATATATATCACTGTAACTAATGATATTAGACATTTGTTAACATTTCTCATTCTAATATGGTTTATATTTCTTTTAGCACTTTTAGTTTTGCTTTTGACTTTTTCTCCTTTTTTGGCTTTCTGTTTTAATCTTGGGAGATCAAATAGTTTTTTGGTTAAGGCTGCTCGGTTCATATCAGTTCTGTACTCATCATTTGATGTCATGTATGTCTGCCAATAGCTGTTTGCATTTTCTCTTTTTAGGAAACTTCAATAATTTCGAGTTTGTTGGCTTGTTCTGCATTTCATGGGCAAAGTAGCTCTCAAATGTTAAAGATATCACTCCATTTAACCAAGAAGCCAACTGATGTAAACCATGAACTTGGTAATAAAACCATTTCTCATTTTCTTTCTCTTCATCTCGGTCTCTCTGTCTGTCTCTCATACAGAAATCTCTATTAAGATCTCTTTTGCTATCTTATCCTAGAATTAGCAGTAATTTATTGTAACTTTGCTTTCTAATTTCTTCATCTTCTGGAAGTCAATTTTGCTTTAATGTAATAGTACTTTATTTTTTGTTTAATTTACGTGACGAGGATTAATCACTGCATTGTTTTTTCAAAACTTTGATAGTATGAAGGTGCTAAAAGGTTTGAAATGTGTTATTTTGCATTTTCATCTTTCAGACGTTACAGTCTTGTGCATTTTGTTCTATCAGCTATATTTAATCTTTATATATGAACATTAATACGGTTCTTATTGGATATTTTTATGTACTTGTAGATAATGAAAAAGTGCTTTGCCATCCAAGTATAGGCTACAAGAGTGACTCAAAGCCTTATTCCTTCTTAGCTGACAGTAAACCTTTTGATAACAAAGAAAAGCCTCTGGATTCCACTAGACTGAATGCAGAAGGAATGGTGAAGGCAAATCAAATTTGAGTCAGTATAAATGACTTTGCGAACGGTAATGGAAAGGAGGCCAGAGATTTTGTGACATCAAATCATAGTTCTAAAATGCCATCGTTATGCAACGTAACGGTCGCGATATAACGAAAATTGAAATCTCCGTACCGCATTTTAATTTTACTCATTATGTAACGCCCAACAACACTATTAAATTTCTTGAAACACTATCAAATTCGCGTCCGCGACAGCCGTGATGCTATCAAATTTCTTGAAACACTATCAAATTCGCATCCGCGACAGCCGCGATGCATTATGTACGCGTCCGCGACGCATTATGTAACGCCCACGACACCTATAACCACGAAACGCTAACCACTATTTAAAACTATGCATCAAATTCTCATTCTTCAAAGAAAATGGATTCATTTCAGGACTCAAACTTTTTATTTGGACAAAAGTGTGATGGAATGTGAACTGCCTGAATTGGTAGTTTGCTATATAAAGAGAGTACATATCATGTTGTCAAGGGCATCTTTATCGATGAGGGAGTTCCGACACAGGACAAATTCTTGTTTGAAAATGGCGTGGATGAGAAGAGTGATTGACTTTCTACATTCTGAAAAGGATCAAGATAGTAAACTGATGAAAGAAAAATTGGAGATTGATATGTCCATGCAAAGATGTTTCTGTGTCCCCAAAAGAAATCAACCAGGCAAGGATTTTAACAATGAATGTGGTTCTAATAAAAAAACTCAACGCTGATACATGTATGCAAGATGTGTGTAACTTAACAAATTTAATCCTTTTTGCTTAGAAGGCAGTTTAGTAAAAGATATAAATCAGGAATCTTGTATCCATGTCAACCAAACATAGGAATCTTATATGAAGGATTGTTAAACATAACACAGATATGACATATTACTATGTACCTTATAATCTTGATAATCTTGTAGAAGAAATCTTATAACCAAAAGTAATGTTAAATTATCCAAAACAAATGACCCCTCAAAATTATAAAAACTAGAATGCTACCTCGTTCAACGATTTTTTTTTTTAATATTTATAAAAAATAATTGAACTAATTATAGAAAAAGAATATATTTAAATCAAATAAATGACACTACGTCAACTCTTGCTTTTAACAACATTTTTTTAGAAGCAGAGCTGGTAAAGCAGGCCCGAATCCGAGAATCAGCCGAGTCGATTCGAGACCGAATTCGATCCGGTCCTATTTGACTAAAAAAGTCAAAGGCCCAATCCGAAAAAATCCGAACCCAAGAAAATCCGAATCCGAAAAAGCCCGAACCCGAGAAAACCTGAATCCGAGAAAATCCGAACTCGTAAAAGCCTGAATCTGTTACGATCCGAGCCTGAGAACAATCCGATCCGAAACCCGTAAAAAACCGAATTTATAACTTAAAAAATCTGAATTATAATTATATTATTTTATTTAAAAAATAAATAAATTATAAATTTTTTCTTAAATAAAGATTTTATTTTTAAAATGTATTTATAATTATTATATAATTAAGGGCTAGTTTAGCATTGCTGTTGGAAAAAGCTTGGGTTGAAAAAAGCTCAAGTTGAAAAAAGTGTGTTTATAAAGTGTGGTGAAAAAGTGTAGTTTAAAAACTTTTAAGTGTTTAGGATTGCTGTGAAAAAGTGTTAGAAAATTGAAATGTCAAAAAAAGATATGTTTAAAATAATAAAAGTGTAGAGATGTGAGGATAATAAAGTCATTTTATCCAAAAGTCAGCTTTTAAAGCCCAAAAGCTATATTTTTTGGCTTATTGGTTTGGCTTTTCAAACCATGATTTCAACAGCAGAAGTCAAATTTTTTATCTGTTTAGCATTGCGTTTGCGGTGAAAAACAGATTTTAACCTCAAAAGCTGTGCCAGAAGCAATGCTAAACGAGGCCTAAATCAATAATGTATTGTCAATAAAAATAATTAATAGTGAATCTTTAAGTTGGATATAAAATAAAATTAATTTGAAACACATTAAATATACAATTAGATTCTAATATTTTGTAAGATAAATTGGATCACTCTTTAGAGTTTATTACCATAATTATATATCTTAAGTTTATTTCATATGCAACATAGACACACATACGAAAAACGCACATATACATATAGCGTCTTATTTCACTCAGGTAAGCGCTTTTTATGTCTTGCGCCTTAGACAATATAAGAGTTCTAGGGCCAAGAGTGCACCTTGCGCCCTTGACAACACTGATCAAAATAGTTTAATATAAACTAATTTTTACACGTCATAATATCCTAAAATTTCTAACTATTAAGGGCTAAGATAAATAATTGACCAATTATTCATATTAAATATATTTTTTTCTTGGATAATTCATATTAAATATTTTTGGTGAATGATAATTGATACTCTTTTTAATAATGTCTGATATTCAATATTATAATATCACTTTATAGTATATTCAATATCAAATATTTATTTTAACTCATAAAACAAAAAGAAATTTCTTATATAATCATTAATTATAGTATATTTAATATCAAATATCAAAATTATATCAATACTATATAAATTAACTTTTATATATCATGTTTCTTAAAATTTTTAAGTATTAATTATTAAAATTAAATCAATTAATTATTATTCTTTTAGTGTCTACTATTTACAATTTTAATTAAACATTTGATCAATTAGTGTATACAATTAGATCTAATGTTCTTGTGTTAGTATTTATAATTATGTCCAAACAAAAAAATATAAATATAAGAATAAATTATTGAAAATTTAAAATCCTCTTAAAATATTATAATACAATAGCTAAAAAACCTAATAAAGCAAAATAAAAATAAAAATTTGTTGGACTAAGTGACTATAAGAGTCTAATGAGTTATTGGATTAAGAGTAAAAGTCATTTATGTAAATTTTTAATGGGCTTTATTTATAACTTGTTTCTTTCTAATTTTTTTTACATGCAGAATGATTTTTGTCTTATACTTTTTTAGTGTTATTTTATATTTAATTTAACTCACTTATAAAACAAAAAAAAAACAAAAAATCTTATATAATCATTAATTATATCTATATTCAACACTAAACATCATAAAAATTTAAAAATATAAGTATATAACAATTGCAAAATAATAAGAAGTATCAAAATATACAAATTCTTTTTTATTCATACTATAAGTAAATAGATCGAACTTATATATTTAGCTTTTATTTGAACTTTTGGACTAAAAAATAATAAAAATTATTCAAATATAAAATATAAAATATTAATACTCAATCTATAAATAAAATTATTATATAATTTATATTTATATAAATATTTATTAATTTTTAAAATTATAATTTAGTATTTTTGTAAGTGAAATTAATTATTACGTTCGAAATTAAAAAATAATTATAACTTAAAAAATTTCAAAATTATTGAATCCCTCTAGGCCGGCCCGAACTCGAACCGATCCGAATCTGAAATAATCCGAATCTGAAAAAGCCCGTATCCGAAATGGCCTGAGCCCGAAAAAGCCTGAATCTGAAGTTATCCAAACCTGAAAAAACTCGAATCCGGAGTTATCAAAATTTAAAAATATCCAAACCCGAAACGATTCGAACCCGAAACGAATCCGAAATAGTTCTAATCCAATAAAAACCCGATCCGAACCCGCTCGAATCGGCTCGTTTATCACATCTAAAGCAATTTAAACATGTTGTAGGATCATCATTTAACAGCAATCATGCGGTATTTTTCAAATTGCTGTTATAAGTTAGATATGTTAATCAGTAGTACCAATTATATTACTTTAAATAGCACAAAATATGTGTTATTAGAATCAACAGTATTTGAAGCCTAAAACTATGCTGATTGATCATGTACATCAGTGCATATAATGAAAAAATAATTAATTAATTTCATAAAAAAAATATATATATATATTTTGCTCACCTCAAATTCTTATTTAGAAGATCTCCAAATCATATTTTACAAAAAAAAAAAAAACAAAACAAAACGAAGTGCTTCTTTCCTTTTCTCTCTCTAACTTCTCTCCCTAAATTACTCGCTTGCTGCCATTGCAGATTAGAAGAACTTTGATTTCTTCGCTTCTTACTTTTGATTAATTGTCAACAGATGCTTTGCTACTCTCTCTCGAAACAATCTCCTTAACGATGGAGTGGCGTTACTTCGAAATCGCCTTCGATTTCTCCTTCAATTCTCAATTTTAGAATTTAATCAAAGGTTCAAATTTTCTCACGTTCTTTTTATTTCCAAATTTCTAGGGTTCTACATGTCTCCATGACTTATCTGCTTCATTTCTTCTTTATCATTTTTTTGTTCTTATCAATTAAGGTTTAATTTGATTTCTGCTTCATTTCTCATCGATTAAGGATTTGAATAATTTTTAGGATTCTACTGTTGTCCTGTAATTTTTATAATATGATAGATTTGATTTCTGCTCTAATTGCAGTAAAGTTGCAAGGTATATAATCAAATAACCTGGTTTTAGAATTGCTTCACTCTCTCAACTCATTTTTATTGGAGATTTTAGCATATTTTGTTCTGCACTTTACTTCTCTTCTTTCTCATTGTCATGAGAATCCAACAAAACTCATTTTTATTCCTTTTCATATGGATTTTTTGAGCATCATGTTCTTAAACATAGTAAAGAGCTGGTTTTGATTCCTTTATTTCTCTTTGATAAATGGTGTCTTTTAGTTTTTGATTTTTCTTCCTTTGCGTTAATCAGACAGAATCAGCATTATGAGTGATGTGGATTTTCCTATAAATTGTTGTCGGTTGTTACCTCATGGAGAGCATGGAGAAAGACTGTCAAACTGCTTATATACCAAAAAATGAGTACATACATACATATATATATATATATATATATATATATATATATGTGTGTGTGTGTGTGTGTGTGTGTGTATTTGGGTATTGAAGGATTGGCATTTTTTCTTCTTCCTGAAAACATGGTATAACTGCCAAAGCTTTAGACTATTGCATTGTGTGGGAAGCTATGTTTAGAATACTCTCATTGAATTCACAAGTTTTCTCTGTACCGAGATGAACTCTGTTTTGGTAGGGGAAAGGGCTTCCATTAAATTATTTTTCTTCTTTGTGTAAATGGAAAAATATATAGATATTGTGAGGCATATATATATTCAGTTCTCGTATTAATTCGAGATCAATGTTTGTCTTAATTGTCTCCTTCCCCCACCCCCACTTACTTTGGAGTTTAGCCATTGAGATTCCGATCCAAGCAGGAACATTTAGGTCAGCTTCAACTGAGTTTGAAATATGGTATATTTTGAAACTAAAATCAAAATTATGTGTTGAGAGTGATTGAAATAAGTTGCTGATCTGTTACTATAATTGAGTTATTCAAGATATTTAGTTTAGAATTGTGCCATCTCTTCTTGGGATTATCCCATATACTGGTATCGACCTTGATGTCTATGAGACCTTGAAAGATTTTTCAAGGACATATATTCTTCAAGATAGTGGTAGTTTTCTGTCTGCTTCTTGCTTCTTGGGCTTGCTTCTTATTTTTTTTCTATTTTCTTTTTTGGTTCGTTATTTTTCATTAACTTGGGAGTTTCTTCTGGATTTCTTACTCAGCTTTGCTTTCTGATGACCCTTTCTTGTTTTTGTAGCACCCGGTCCTCTTGTGCAACTAGGTTATGGAACAATTTCTGGAGCTTTAGGAGAGACCTGCATTTATCCTTTGCAGGTTATTAGAACGAGGTATGATTATAATGTGTACAAGTCCCTTTTTCTGGTAATTTGGGTTCATCTGCATCATCATATATTGGTTTTGGTATTTGTAACCACATTTTTGTTATATTTGCTTATTGTCGAGGTTCCTTTTTTTTTTTTTGTTTTAGTAGAATGCAAGCACAATGTACTACCTTTGATGCTGCGTATGATCATGATTGAAGATTTGAATAGGAAAATACTGCTGGTATGAGCCATATTGCATATTTAAGCCACCATTGCAATTTGAGGGTCTAGGCCTATTAACACTAATAGCTTGTCCATGAAAATCCAGACCAGGCATATCGGGAGACAAACTGGAAGAACAAAGATTATTGCAGTGTAGCTTCCAACCTTTTGATATTGCTTTGATCCATAAGCCTGCCCACATAGAGTTTCTAAGCCACTTACAAATCCCATCTGCTTATCATGTAATATGTAGGAGTAATTAAATGGAATAAAAACTTGTTCTTAATAAATTTTTACTCGTTATAACCATGGTTCAATTCTGCATTTATATTTGTTACATAATCTCTATAGGGAGGCTAATAAACAAAAGACATTAATTAATATTCATGTTGAAGAAGAGTTGAAAGGAAGAGAACTTTACAAAGAGGCTAAAGCCAGTGACATTGCAATGTATGTGCTTTTGGATGCTGAACATCCGAGTATCTGCACTCTCTTAATTTTATGTTATCAACTATTTCTAATGACTTGTAAATAATGACATTAGGAATTTGATTGTTAGAAGTTTGTTTAAGTTTATGATTCTTTTCATGTAAAAGCTTTTGTCAAGAGCTAGAGTTTTTCTTTTTCTATTCTCTAGATTTTGTTCTCTATAAGAACATTGTAATAAAGTTGTTACAATAATAAAGAAAAATGATTACTCTATACATGATTGTGGTTAAAATATCATTTGTAGTGTTTTTTATTTAAAATAAAAAAGACTCAATGACTAATAGCACTATATGCTAGTGGTTACCATATAACAGCATTTCAAAACTGATGGTAAAAGTTTAGGTGGCACTAAAATGTTGTTTAGCAACTGTCTATAATAGCATTTTAATTACTGTGAATTAAGTCTTTCAGTAGCATTTTCCAAAATGCATTTATAAGGTTAAAAAGAGTTGTTATAAAGTAGAAATTACAGCATTTTGAGAAGTGCTGTTATATGTATAAAAAAGTGTTGTTAGAGGGTTTAGGTTGCGGCCACATAAAACACATCTGAAAATGCTACCTTTACTCTATGGAAGCATTTCTCTTACTTTTAACAGTACTTTCTACATGTTGTAAAAAGGCTTATTTGGCGTAGTGACTATAGATAATAGCATTATTAATAAATAAAAGATAATTACAAAAATAATAATGATATATTATTATTATAGATAATAATAATAATAAAGTATATTAATTTAAATATAATTCTTTTAAAAAAAAGTTGCAACATGACGAATAATGATGAGCAAAGAATTTAACATGTGTCAATCAATCAATTTTTAAAAAAATTTGAAATTTTTATAAAAAGTTATCATGTGGGAGCAAAGAGTTGGTCCACTTGCTCGATTAATTTTTTTTTTATAATTATATGACTAGTATAAAATTTTTTAAATTCACTTAATATTTATGTTGCATAATCTTCTTATTACATTATTAAGTTTGGTTAAATCTGATTGTTCTTATGACAAATTTACTTTAAATTTTTTCTTATTGATAGTAACTTTTTTCAAAACAGATCATGGCACTAGGACGTTAGTCAAAAAGGATCAGAGAACAAGTGTCGTCCACTGATGTTAGAGCTGATGTTAGAGTTGTACCACCTACAACCGCTTCACAAGAAAGTCAACCAATGGCAAACGAAAATTGCCAAGAGTCACTTTGGCCTAACCCTGGTAAGTTTGAAAAAATATTACTGTTTTCAAATTGAGAAAATTTGTTTCTGCTTCTTTATTTCCATTTTATGGTTTTTCTTATGATAAGAATATTCTTACACTTCTGTTCTGTTATGAGTTAGTTTTGGAAATTAGAACACATAATTATCATAACATCCAAAAAAAGAACCTTCTGATATTTTTATACTTTGTTTTTCATGATCTTTTGTGCCTAATAAACTTATAAAAAGGAAAATATATAAGAACAAAAACAGTTTCAGTGAAAGAAACTTATGATAGGAAACTCTCCATTCACAATCTTGTTGACTTTTGTAACTTATAGTGAACATTATATTTTATTATTCAATGTGTTATATTACCCTGCATGTGAGTATATCCCTAGCTTAAGGCATTTGCTGTGAATATAATCTGCTAGAGATTTTATTCCAGATGAAAAAGATTGACTTCTTGGACAGTAGACACCCTAAATTTATTAAAATCTGGTAGTTATTCTGCCCTGATTAAGACCACCACCTTTAGAACACACTATTAAAAGGACAAGGTTTGGTTTGCTTTTGATTTTTTCTCTTTGGTAAGACACTTAATCTCTGGTTGATATCCAGCCTTGTTAACAAAAGAAGTCAAGTGTAAGACAATTTTTTTTGCTATTTAAGTTTAAGACACTTGTTTATCTTTAGACACTAACAAAATAGAAAAACTAAAATTCCTATTTTCTAAAGCAGGGTGGGGAATAACATGCATGCTAGGTAACAAATGAATACAGCACCTTCTTAACAAGCCTTACCAAGTTGAATCAGAGCCCTTCCATGTTACACGTTCAATAAGTAGTTAACTACCATATATATTGTCATTAAGATAGTTATGATCTAGCAAAATGTTACCAAGCTTAAGGTCACAGTGCAAAATTATCTCTGGCTTTGTCTGATGGAGAAAAAGTAGGCTTGTGGATCCTCTTCGTCTACTTAGAACCTGATTTGCCCAAACAGAGTGGGGTATTCTCTTTCTTAAATATACAATCATCTAAGCATCCCTTACCCATGTATTCATAGACTAGAATGTCATACTATGGGCAAGCACCTAGAAGAAGTACCATGTTAGGATGGCGGATGCAACTAAAATTTGCACAACAATAACCAACAACAGGATATTACAAATTCCAGCTATCTTATTTAAAATTTTTTGAGAAGCTTGGTTATGAGAGAATGTATAGGAAACCATGTTAGTATAAACAAGCCTAATCTACCATAGTTTTTTAGTGTACTAGACATTTCTAAGAATCTTGATCGAGGGAAGCCTATGTTATTTTGGTTCAAAGTTCTTTCTCTTTTCCTGGTTTAGGGAAAACAATCTAGGGTGGGTGTTCACTCTCCACAAACTTCAAATAATACATTTCTTTTAAGAATCCCCTAATCAATATTACTATTAGTATGATTCTGTCTATAGAATCTTGGTTTGTTATCAACATTTCTCATGTTACTGTTGTCTGTGTGCTGACACATACTAAAATCAGTTGGTCGTCCTGTATCTCAAGTTATAATTTTTCTATGCAAGTCTATAGCGCTTTTCTCATTTTTATCATTGGGTACATTTGGTGTTGTCCCTCAATAGTGTATGGTTTTCTTTCTTTATTAGTTGGGATGAATTAAAAACAATAAGATATTATACTTTAAAAGGTTGCCAATTATTTATAGGCATGGAATAGGAAATGTATGGACTTTGAATCTTTCATTTAATTAAGAATATAATGAGGCCATGTAACGACAGGACTTATTAAGCATATATAAGATGTGTCCATTTATTAAAATAAAAGGCAGTATGATGGGGACAATGTAGAAAGTTTTGTAAGCAATAAAAACAACCCTTGTTGCAAAACAAGTTACTATTAAGGATATGTCTGTATGCTTCAGCATATATGAGTTTTGAATTTACTCGTCTTTTTCTCTTGCTGTAATTTAAACTAGCTACTAAGTATTTGAAGATATATAGTAGTTGAACGCTTCTATTTTTATTTGATTTGCTCATATGGAAGAGGAAAGTGCTGATTTTGGTTGCCTTGCTCTGTTAAATTGTGCACCCTTTTGTTTGGAGCTTTGGCAATGCTTCTGATTCTTTATTTCCATTTTATGGTTTCTGTTATGTTAAGAATATTCTTAAACTTTTGTTCTGTTATGAGTTAAATCTTGAAATCAGAACACATAATTATCATAACATCCAAAAAGAACACCTTATCTTTCATGCTTTGTTTTTCATGATTATTTGTGCCTAATAAACTTATCAAAAAGAAAATATATAAGAACAAAATTAGCTTCAGTGAATGAAACTTGTGATAGGAAGCTCTCCATTTACAATCTTGTTGACTTGGGTTCTCATGTGGCTAGTCTAGAGGGCGACCTCAGGCATGAAGTATGTCAAAGTAAAGTGCACTAGAATTAGAAACTTATATAAAGCAAAGAAATAGTTGGCCTCACTAGGATCTTAAGGTAGAGACTTGTATATGGCCATTGTATTGATTACAAACACTTTTACAATAAATTAAGTCAAAAGATAAGTGAATCATACCTACTCAAAGACTTGTAACTTTGAGTGTGCAGTTCCAATCACGAACTAACAAACCACGAACCTTGATCACTTCAAAATCCTTCGAAGATCACGAGCAGCACAAGTGTATTGTCTCTAACAGTAATCCACACCAACGGTCAAGAACTTTCTCAAGGTATGAGGATTCACCAATGTTAGTTGGTAGATCTTTTGGGATCTTTAAATCAAAAAGTTTTTTTGTATCTTTTCAAGGAAGGCCGAAATCCTTAGTAAACAATAGGGAGAAATTGACAATTCAAGAAACAAAGGAGGATGCAAGAACAATAACAAGGTTACGGCAAGCTTTAGGTTTTCTTGGCTCTCAAGAATTCTCTTAGGTTAATTCTTAGGTCACTTAAATTCAACTTCAGACTATCTATCCTTATTCATATATCATATATATAAGAAAAGATAGCCCCCACATATTAACAAAGTATGGTCGGCCCTAATCTTAGTGTGCAAGTCATTAATCAAGATTAAAAGACTTGTGCTTGAAGTAAAACTCTTTTACTCCAAATTGAACCATTTGGCATGCCACTAACTTTTAGTGTCATTGGACCTAATGTCACATGATAATGCACTCCATGTTGGGCCGAACACCCTTATTTCATATGTTATCAAGAATGGTTCAGATAAAACCAATTCTTTTTCTCATTTACCCATTCGACTAAGTCAAGACTTGTAAGCTTGAATTTGATTCTCAATCAAACTTCATGCTTAAGTTGAAATTGTTCATACTATCAAGTCTTTAAGCACTTTAATGTTATCTCATAACACTAATGCACAAGGGGATATGATATTCGGATAACCATAGTCCAAGAACAAAGAGATTAATTCTCAATCAAACTCAAATAAAACCAAAGAGATTGATTCTCAATCAAACTCAAATAAAACCAAAGCCATTCGGTAAAGACTATATATTGTCTTCTAAAGACAATAGTAGTTCCTTGTATTAACAAGAAAACTAATTTAGGATTTCTCAAATCATCTTTTTGTGTCTTAATTAATTTCAATTGAACTTTTCAATTGAGTAGTCCATAAAGAATCATTTATTTAATTAAGTCTTAATTAAATCTCAATTTTAATCCATAAATCCGTTCTATTGTGCGTGACCCATTAGGTTCTCAACATGTTGGCAATGAGAATAAATTATAATCTTATGTCTCACAAAGTTTATAATTTATAAACATAGATCGTGAGCGGCATCTAGCGATGCATCATGACCACCCAAATGTTGAAAAGTCAATATGACCTTGTCCAAACATTTCAGTGACCAATCTACTAGTATAATTCAGTCCTTTCACCAAATATCCTGGAAAACAGATTAGCATGGTACAATGTCTACTCATCTACTCTTCGAATTGGTTCTTCTAGCTTGATTATTGATTAACCTCATGAATTTAGAGAAACTATTTTTTTCTGAATTCATCATGTTTTGGCCAAAGACTTCACTAGTTAATCCAAGCCTAGAACTCGATGAGATATGTCTCCTGATGTCACTTGGAGTGGTGAATCCTCTCTGGATCACTCATCCACCTCCGTATGCTTCATTTCATACCCAAAAACACCTTACCTATTGGCATCCCATATTTGGAACTTGTTCGGATGAATTCAAAGCATGAGAGTCCACATAGAAGATGACCTGGTATCGCAAGTCTTGGGGACTATTTACACAATTGGCACGGCAATACAATGACCAAGAATAGTCTAGAAACAAGACTTTGATGCATAAGGATCCCATAATTATAACCCTTTATAATTCATTTGCAAAGTCATGTTCCATGGGCTTCATTCGATTTATACATCATAACACTTTATTAATGTGCTACTTAACGAAGGAAAACCTTTATCACTATAGCAATAGTGAATGGTATGCATTATTTACTATATATCCCTTGTCCAATGTGATTGGTTCTAGGGCATATATCTTTCATTACATTACCCTGCATGTGAGTATATGCCTAGCTTAAGACCCTTGCTGAACATAGTCTGCTAGAGCTTTTATCCCAGATGGAAAAGGTTGACTTCTTAGGTCATAAAATACCTTGAAATTTATTAGGGTTTGGTAGTTATGCTGCCCTGATTCAGTCCACCACCTTTAGAACACACCATTAAAAGGACATAGGTTGGTTTGTTTTTATTTTTTCTCTTTGGTAAGACACTTGAACTTTGATTTATTTCTAGCCTTGTTAACAAAATAGGCCAAAGAGTAAGACATCTTTTTTTTTTTGTTGTTTAAGTGTGAGACACTTGTTTATCTTTAGATCACAAAATAGAAAAACTAAAATTCAAATTTTATAAAGCAGGATGGTGATTGACCTGCATGCTAGGTAAAAAATGAATTGACTAAGCTTTATGTAATTTACTAAGTTTGAAATGTTGTGATTATGTTTATTATTTTATACTATAGATGCAACTTTAAACGTTAAAAGTGTACGTGGCCCAGCTAGGGGGATGGACTTGAAAGAATGCTAAAAGAGAAAAACAAGATGGTAATAGATTTAGCACCAGGTAAAGGCAGACCTATTTGCGAAGATGTTCAATCTGCCAAATTGTCTTCAAGATTGGAGCAAATTTATTCTTGTCCCAACAAATTGGAAGGCATTGACAGATGAATAAAAATTACATGCATTTGAGAGACTTAACGTAAGTGCATTGCTTTTTTATTTTTTATATTCAATTACTTATTTAATAGTTATCATGTTCCATTTTTTAATTTTTTAGACAAAGTTTGAAATGAAAATAGACGATGCTTATGTGAAAATAGTGTATTGTCTATTTTGCCGAAGTTGTCTAAGAACCACCATTACAAGATCCACAATCACTTTAAGAAGTTCCCATCACCTGAAGTGGCATGACAAAACCACCTTTTTGAATACAACTTGAGTCAAGAGAATTGGGACAACCTATGTGACATGTTCAATGATCCTAAATAGACCTGCTCATAGGCCAGGCCGGGCCGGGTTCGGGCCGGGCCTAGACAAAATACTAAGAACATTTGTGTCTGCCCAGGCCCGGCCCAATATATGGGCAAGTTTTTTTGCCCAAGCCCAGCCCATATTATCAAAATGATACCCAAGCCCTGCCCGGCCCGCCCAAATTTGATCACTTTTCAAGATTTTTTTTTTCTTCCCCTTCAATTCTGGGGAGACTGTGAGAAGAGAAATCAAAGCCAATAGGCCTTGTAATTACCTGCTCCTAGATCACCTTGCTTACTGCTGCTCTTTCTACCATTGTCACTGGCATGTTTTTATTATTATTGTTATGGTTTCTCAAAAATCAAAACCAACTTAAAAAGAAAATATTAAGCACTCCACTAGACTACCATTCAGTTTCAATGTAGTAATTTATAGTATCACAAAATCAAATTACAGGATGTGGTGCAAAGTTTATGAGGGTTCAAAATTAAAATCTAAAATTATCAAAGATATTAAAATGATCCTTAAATGTAATAAAGTAATTGTATAAGTTTATAAATTAAATTATTTATTATTTATAAAATATAAAGTATATTTATTATTATATAATAGTATTCGGGCAGGGCTCGGGTCTAAAATTTTCCGCCCAAGGCCCGGCCCGTTTAGAAAATGGGCCTAAAATTTTGTCCAGGCCCATTTTTCGGCCTAATATTTTTGTTCAAACCCTCCAAATATCGAGCGGGCTTCGGGTTTGGGCGGGTAGCCCGGCCCATGAGCAGGTCTAATCTTAAATTCCAGGTGAAATTTTTTTATATTTTTTCATTTATGTCTATTCTTTCTTTTTATCTAGAATTATAAGCTATAATTTAAACATGATATTTGTTTTTGAGAAATAAAGAAAAGGTTTGCAACAATGCACAAGTTTGAAACAATGTCACCATGATTCACAACCAAGGTTCAAGGGCATTTGTGGCAAGTCGTTATAAACTGGTATGATTAATATTTATAAAAGTTTTGTTACTTTCATTTCTATAAATAGAATTATTTAATGCATTTTTAATCATACAACATAAAGATGATCACGATCCTGATAGGATTGAATTTTTTTAAGGCCTCTCATTCTTTGAGAGGAAAGGATGGTCAACTCCTGCAGCAGAAGCGGCATATGTAAGTTAATTTAATTGTAACATAAATTTTATTTCTTTCCACAAGTACTCATTAAATAATCTTGGCTTTATTTGGTTAGAAAAATGTTTCAAATGTCGAATGAGCCTCTAAAAGAAGGCAAAGAATCAAAGACAATTGAAAATTGTAGATAAAGTATTAGACACAAGATCAGGATATATCAAAGGACTTTGATACGGGTCTAAGCCTAATACTTCAAAAGTTTCAAGTGCAAGGACTGTTGGGATGGAGAAAATTTTATGAAAACTGAAATTGAGCTGAAAAAATGAAAATCAATGATAAAATCCATGAAAGTTCAATTTCAAGCATGAATTGATACTACGATGAATGCTTTAATGGCTACAGGAATTGAAGTTCCTATTACTCAATTTTCAGGTATGCACTTCTTTAAATTGTCATATTTTGTCATATTGAGAAATTTCCTTATATTGATTGATTTATTGAATTGGAAACTCGTAATTGTGCTTATGTAGATATTTCTTTATTTTGTTGATTCTCTTTGGTGTTTATGGTGATAATTAGGTTTGAGAATTTTATGTGAAACATAAAGGGGATGGGCAATGTCTTAATGCAAAGTTTTTTAAATTAAATTTTGTTTTTTGTCAAAGTTGATATGATGTTATTTATGTTGTTCTTGGTAATAATTTTTTATGGAATGAAAGTTTAAAGAATAAAATGAGATTGTGTGTAATTGGAGTGTAGAAGTGGTCTTCATCACGGTTTGATCATGTCTTGAATGAAATGGTTACTTATATGTAGGTGTTGGGATTATGGAGTTTTAACTCGTCAGTGCTGGTGTGATTTTTTTTTTGTTGACTTTTGATTAAGAGGGAGATCAGTAATTGGGTTAAAGATATGACTGTTTTTATTGAGGTATTAATTCTAGTTCCATAAGAATGAACGATTTGTGTGGGAGCATGGCAGATTAGGCCATTAATGAGGATGTTTTAATCTCGGATTCTCTATGGCGGATTGTTTTTGTGGCTTGTCCTCCCTGCAACCAGGAACTTTTTGACCTTTTTAGATTTTGGTGCCTTATTTTTTGAATGAGATTAGTGATGTTAGGATGATAAAGATCTACACGGTTGCTAATGGATGGAGGATGATATAGTTATGGTTGTTGTTGATAGAGTTGAGAGGTTTATGGCTTGGTGGTTATATGCTTTAATAATTCTTTGCTATTTTTATTATTTGATAGAACTTTTGGGGATGCTGTGTTTGTTTTTAGACACAAGTCATATGGTTGTTTGTTGAAAGTTCTATGTTTTTCTCTAACTCCTTTTTGATTGGTATCTTGTTGTTTATGTTCTGACTTGCTCTTCTTAATAAAATATGGCGTAGCAAAAAAAACCCTAATACTTAAAGACAGGTTGAGGAAATTTTGGCAAATGTAATGTTGTTATTCTGTAGTTCCATGAAATACGATGATTTTTGGGTTAAGAATGCATTTCGATGGTTTATATTTATTTATGTACTAATTCAAATTTATTATTTATTGTAGAATCTAACGAGTCAAACTCATCATCAACACATTTTGAAACATCATCGGAATTGGATTGAACAATGTAACAAAAGTTTGGTGTATTTATGTTAAGTAATTTTACTATAAAGTTATCTTTATGACGCTTTTAGATTATTTGTTAGAAGATACATTTTAAGATGACAAATAGGTGGATTTTTATACATATTGACATGGGATAATTTAATCATAAAATTGATTACTTTCTTTTAACTATTTAACTATTATATTTATTTGAGTAAATTATGCATTTTAGAAAAAAATTTATGACATCAATTATTTTGTCACTATTTGTACGATACTTTTAATGATGTATTTTGTTATATGATTATCGAAACAAAATCATGACAAATAAATAGTTTGTCATCAAAAAGTTTAATACAGTGACTCGTGATGCATCAATTATATCATTTTTTATCATATTAGATGTTTAAACCCAATTAGTGATATCAAAAATATTATTTTTTTCATGTCAATATTACCTTTAAAGAACTTCCAATGACAAATTAAGTTTTTTCGTAAAATATCAAATTTTAATTATCATTTTGTGACAATGAATTCTTTTTAATGATATAATTAGTTTGTATATTATGATGCCAAAATATGTCACAAAAGATCATGAAAAAATGTCTTTTGTTACTAAATATTAGATTTTTTTTATTACTTTGGTGATGATTCTTATTGCATAGTGACAAATTTTTATCCCATACAATTACACAAATATGTCACAGAATATCCATAAATGTACGACGTAATAGATTATGTCACCAAAACTAAATAAATTAGTGACAATTTTACCACTCGTTACGATTTACCATCAATGACGCGATTAAGGTGATGAACGTCATATATTATTAAGTGACGAAAATGTATTTTTTGTGATAATTAAATTTATGCTACAAATAATCAAATTTTTTGTAGTGATAGAAGAATTTATATTTTAATTTTTTAAATTATAGTTATTCACTTATAATATGGGGTATGCAATATCCTTGCATGATGTTGAATTTTATCTTTTAAAAATTAATATTGCTATTCAGAATAAATTCTTCTACTATTTTAAAAATACTTCGGTGTCTCGAGCATGTCACGAGATTAAAGCAAGTTATATATATATATATATATACTAGTTTTTTTAACTCGTGCGATGCATAAAATTTTTTATTATATTTTTACAATTTAATTTTTTCTCTTTAAAATTTATTTTAATTTTAATATTATCTTTATAAAATATATATTTTTATTGATCTACTATATATAATTATACACTCATAAAGTTAGCATAATTAAATTCTTTAATTTGATTGATTTATAAAAATAAAAAAATGATTAAATATCAAAAATAGAAGCGATATCTATATATAACACAATAATAAAAATTAAAGTGCACAATAGTAAAAATTAATTATGGTTAAAGTGAAAAAGATATTTAGAACTATAAATTTTGATTCATAAATATCAATGTCCAAAACCATTTCTTAGCTTTCCCAATTTAATCTATTAATATTCATAAGCAAAATTAACTTGTAAAGATTAAAATCATATTTAAGTTCTAAGCTATTGAAGGATATTGAATTTAAAAGGATATAATTATTATGTGTGTTTTTAAATTTAAAAAAGATAATATATTAAAGGATTATTAGAAAATTAATTTGTAAAGATTAAAATCATATTTAAGATATTTGAATTTAGAAAAACATATATTTGTTGATTTGGATTGCAATTCTTTAAATTTCAAATTTTAAATTTGTAATTTCTTTTAATTTTTAAAATTATATAATTTTATATATTATCCTATATGTCAAAATCATAGGATATCCAAATATGCGTCCATGTCAGCAGAGTTTATACAGTCAGTATGTATTTTGTTATATTATATATATCATACATATGATTTTAACTACACAACATTTGGTGCCGACACGTGACACTTTTTTTTTTTTTTGGTAGGGAAGAAAAAAAAGAAAAGAAAGGAAAAGAAAGAGGAAGAGAAAGAGAATGAGAGAGAGAAAAGAAAAAAAAAAAACAAAAGGAGGGAAGAGGGAAGATAGGAAAAGAAAGGAAAAGAAAGGAAAAGAAAAAGAAAGTGAGAAAAATTTGTGTGTTCGTGTTATTTTTTTTCATTTGTTTAAAGTTTTACACGTTAATAATTCATTTTATGTATATTTTGACACGTTCGTGTATTCGTGTAGTGTTCATGTTATTTTTTGTGTTGTGTTTTAATTACTTTTCGTATTCTCTATTCGTGTCATATCTCAATTCATTTCAAATTTTGAATAGTTTTGTATTGTGATTCAATTTAGAGAAAAATGTGTGTTTGTATCATGTCTCAATTCATGACATTTTTTGCATAATTTGTCATAATAATTCAATTTAAAGAAAAATTTGTATGTATGTATGTATGTTTGTGACGTGTTCGTGTTCGTGTTATTTTGTGTGTTCAAAGTATTATAAATTTATATAAATTTTTACACGTTAATAATTCGTTTTATATAGATTTTGTGTGTTCGTGTCGTATTCACATTATTTTTCGTTTCGTGTCGTGTTTTAATTATTTTCTCATGTTGTGTTTGTGTCGTGTCTCAATTTATCTCATATTTTATTCCTGTTATTTTTAGTGTGTTTAAAGTATTATAAATTTATATAAATTTATACACGTTTATAATTCGTTTTATTTAAATTTTGACATGTTCTTATTTTCGTGTTGTGTTTTAATTATTTTTCTATGTTGTGTTCATATCGTGTCTCAATTCATTTCATGTTTTGCATAGTTTGTCATTGTAATTCAATTTATAGAAAATTTTGTATGTTCGTGCAGTGTCTCAATATATGACATATTTTGCATAATTTGTCATAGTGGTTCAATCTAGAGAAAAATTGTGTGTTCATGACGTGTTCGTATTCGTGTTAGTTTTTGTGTTTTCAAAGTATTATAAATTTTTACGCGTTAATAATTCGTTTTATATAAATTTTGACACGTTCGTGTATTTGTGTTGTGTTCATATTATTTTTCGTGTCGTGTTTTAATTATTTTCCCATGTTGTGTTGTAGCATGTCTCAATTCATCACATATTTTGCATAATTTATCATAATGATTCGATTTTAACTCTAAATTTATTTACTTAAGATATTAAAACATAAAAGATTATTTAATAAATGATAATTATTTAATATTATTCAACTTAAATTTATTTATAATTATTAATTTAGTTAACATTTTATAAATATTAAAAAAAAAAAATCTTCCAAAGCGAGGGAAAAAATTTAGTATATATATTTGAATAAACTTCCTTCTTTAATTTCTCTATATAAAAAATGCTAACTCTAAAAATATACTAAAAGTAATTGCAAGCTCCTTGAAAAAAAAAAAAAGAAAAAGAAATTGCAAGCCCAAGTAACCGAGGATGCTTTAGTGGACCAATGTTGGGCTACACTAAATGAAAAAAAAGGGGCGGCGGAGGCCTATCTATCAGATAATTAGAGAAATTGTAACTTAGTTGAAAGCAGTGATATTCATTAGTATGTGTATATATTAACACTGGTCCATAATATAACTGCAACTATTTAAATATTTTAAGCTATGTTTTTGTGTTTGGTTATCTTTGATCTTGGGTCATTGACCTTTTTCAATTGACTCGGTATGTAAGTGATTAATTATTCTAAAAGTTTAAATTGATAAGAAAGAGTTAAATTATTATATTTAAATTTTAACACGTTTTCTCAAGTGTAAGTTGGATAAATGATTAATGGATTTGAACGTAAATTCAAGTTTAAAATAAATGCGCAATCTGAAAAAAGATTAAAGTATCAACATATAGCTTGATGACAATAAGATATTGTGTGAAGAAATTTTAAAAGAAAAAAGTGATTGTCAAGATTTGAATTTAAGAATTCTGTTATCATATTAAATTAGTGAGATCAATTATCCCAAAAAGTAAAACTAATAAAAAGCAAATAATTATTATATTTAAATTAAAAATAAAAATGGAGGAGGTAGATTTAAGGACATCCATGTAAGTTTTACCATTTCTTTCTTTATTTCTTTCAATAACGTCCACTAGTTCCATTTATCCAACAACCAGCTGGAAACCATCCGACAGAAGACTTATTTTGGGAAAAATGATGAGGAAAGCTCTTTATCATGAGTTTTTCGTAGTTTCATTATATATTTAATTTATTATGTTTATATATAATTTGTATCATGTTTATATGTAAAAAAAAAATACACTATTTGAAAAATGTAATTTGTATCCGACAGAAGATTTATTTGTTATGTTTATATGTAATTGTCATGTTTATATGTAAAAATAATTACATATAAACATGATAAATTTATGTAATTTAATATGTTTATATATAATTTTATCATGTTTTATATGTAATAAAATTTATTTTAAACTCATCATAACAAAATTTATCTTAGACCTCCTTTATTTTGATCGTTATGGAATACTTGTGTCAGGTCCAAAATTTTTATGTTAAAAGGTCGGAATAATTAAATTATAAATTTTTGAGAGGATGAAAAATCAAGACTTTCACTTGCGTTTCATATGAATTGACAAATACTTGGATGACCCAAAACATGGGGAAAGGAAATTAAATTAACACCGTAACTTGAAGACCAAGCAAACGACTGCAAAATTCTGCTTATGATCAATTCTATATGGACGTATTTCCAAGTTCCAACCAATCCCTTTCTCAATCCAATCCAGATAATTCCTTCATTTAATTTAGGCATTACATCTTTGAAGTTTGAACTTGCCTACAAAGATTTGTTTTTATTTTTTTTTATAACTTTTAGACTTTGGTTTTTTATCTTCTTGGGTAAGGCTTGATCATCATATTTGATTTTATGTTAATAGCTCATACTGTTATTCTTTTTGAGTTTATCACATAATAGGTATCCCAGTTTCCGTCTACACGTGATAGAGAATTGTTAAAGTGATATTATCTCACGTCTGCTAAATCTTAAGTTTTTTGTGATTTTATATTTAAGTTGATCTCTTTCCTTATAATCAATTGATTTTAGATTTAAAGCTCAACACTTTTTTCGGTTTTAGCTATTTTCATTATGTTAATATTGTTTTATTAGTATTTAAAAAAATGATTTTTTTGATGATTTGAAGAGCTATTTTTTTTTTTCCAATTCAGTTAATGTTTTTGTTTGGTACATATGGTTATATTATTTTAGGATTTTTACAAATTATTGTATTATTTTCGGATTTTATTTTACTATATTTATTAATGCTTTACTGTTTTTAACCAACATATCAAATTGTACTACTTAGCAAATGAACTTTCTTAATGATAATGATGATTTTCTTATTTTACTAATTACTTTGTTAGTTAAAATTTAAAATTATTTTCTTTTCTAGTCTCTATAGACTCGCGGTGTTAATTATATTATTATTTTTGTTACTTTTGAACTGATGAAAATAAATATATTTTGTTCATTAAATTCTAAATTACCTTTTAAATTAATTTTTATATATTCAAAATTTATCATTGTCTCTATTGTTATGCTGAAATAGAAATTAGGAAACTTGTAAAGTTTTTTAACCCAAAGAATACGCTACAATTGTAACCACATATGACTCGAACACATTGTAGCTTAGAAATTGTCTATTCTTGACTTAAAAAGACTCAACAATCTTGGCCAAAAAAGCAACAAAAACTTAAATAATGAGTCAAATACACTCTGGTCAATTCTTTTGGCATTTTGTGGCAAGAAATCGACCAGTATAAACTGACAAAAAAAATATAAACTATTTTAAATAGGGACGACTATAAATAATACGAATTCGAATATCTATAACTATCTGATTCATTTTTTTTATGGATTTGAATATTGTGGATTCGGATAAAATTCGAATTCGAATATTATAATTACTATCAGCAGAAGATTCAGAACGAATACGGATTTGAAATCTCGAATATTGTAATCCGAGTCCGAATCCAAATCTATTATCCGTATAGTAAAATGGAGAAATTTATGCTCATGGAGAGAGTTGAATATTGGCTTGCAAGGTTAACTACTAAAAGTTTTACAAAGTGAACTAATCTAAACTTTTGAAATAACATGTTACTAAAATTAAATTATATCAAACATAATGAAATATAATAATAATTTAATTTTTTTTTTCAAAATTATAAAATATAATTAATTAAATACTTTTTTTTTTTATATTTAAAAATGCATGTTACTTTTATAAAATAATATTTGATGACTTAATAAACTTAATTAGTTAAATCACTTTAATGACAAGATTTATTTATTTATTTTTTTTACAAAATAATCTTGTAATAAAATTATGTACTTATTTTAATTAAAATAAATATTAAAATATAAATATTTTCTAATATGACATAAATATATATATATATATATATGTTTTTAAGTATAAATTTTAGAACTTGTTTGTTGTTAATTATGAGTGACTTTGAATTTAAAATTAATTTTTTATTTTTATTTAGAATTTTTTTGACTTACTGAATTCAGATATTTAACGGATTCGTATATCCGACGGATAATATTATTTAATTCGAATAATATTTAAATTTAATATGAATAATAAACAAAAATGAATTTTAAAATAGTTATACAAATTCGAATTTAAAAAGAAAAAATAGATATCCAACCTAATATATTCCTAATTTTAATCGCTTAAAAGACCACATAAAAATGAGTCAATGACAACAGACCGTTATTATTCTCAATTTATGAGGAAGATAGACCATTTTATGACCTTATGTTCCCACTATATTTGTCTCTTATTCAAGAATTTACTACTTGTCAATTTGTCATTCATCTTCTTCTAAAAAAGAAATTAAATATAGATGGGTCCGCATTGATTAGGTTAGAGGTGACTATCATAGGATCAAGTTCGGATTGGTGCTGGACATAGTATTAACATCTTACTAGAATGTTCTCCCTACTTCGCTTGGGATTTAAATTTTTTTATATAATTTTAATTATATTAAATAATACTTATTTACTTAAATATTTTTATATATTAAAAAAATTATATTTTTAATATAAAAATTAAATATTTTAAATTACATTTTTTTCATAAAAAAATATATTATCACTAAATCAATTTTAAATAAATAAAAAACTATAAAGTTTAAATTTTTTTAAATCAAGTGATAAATTTATCAAAAAAATAAAATTTAAGTCGATTTTTTTTATCAAAAATGTTCACTTTCTTAGATTGAAGGAGTCCAAACCGACCAATTACTCTTGGTATTTCTTTTTTCTTCTCAAAAGATAAAAAATAATTGCAAAATCTTATTTTTCACATATTTTTTTAATTTCCTTATTAATAATTATTTATTATAATAATAGTATATAATAAATATTTCTAGTAAATTGATTCATATTGTAAGTCTTCCAATATTGTTGGTTTATTAGTTAATTTTGTAATTCTTCAAAAAAAATTTGGTCACAAATAGGTACGATAGCGGATTAGATATTTGCAATTTTTTAAATATTCGAATTCGCTTAATTTATCCAAAATTCGAATCTATTTATTATACGCTTACTATCCTAATCCGTATCTGATTTAAAGAGCAATATTTTTCAGATATCCAAATTCGCTAAATATTTAAATTTATCAAATCATTTTTTAAACATAAAATATAAAATTAAATAAGAACTAAATATGTAAATGGAGCGGATAATGAATTCGGATATTCGACACTATTCGAACCAAAATTAAAGCGGATTCGAATTATAAATATCCAAGGTTCATATCCGAATCCGTTGAGGATAGTAAATTCAATATCTGAATCCGCAAATCTGAACCAGTAATATCCGAATCTAAAAAAACAGATTGAATCACAAAATAATAATAAAAAAAAGTTTCTTATTAATAATTATTTATTATAATGATTATAAATTCTAAATATGTAAATGGAGCGGATAACGAATTCGATTATCAGACACTATCTGAACTAAAATTAAAACGAATTCGGATAACGGATATCTAAGGGTTCATATTTAAATTCGATGCGTATAGTAAATTCAATATCGAATCTGAAAATTATTCGAATTCGTAATATCTGAATCTGAAAAAAAAAACGGATCGAATTACATAAGCTAAAAAAATTTATTTTTTTATTAATAATTATTTATTATAATAATTATAAATTATAAATATTTTTATTTATTAACCCATTTTGTAATTTTTTTTTTTAAAAACTGAAAAAGCTGCTGAAGCCAGCTGCTACAATATCCTCTCAATTGATATTTTTAATAGATGTTCTCATTCAAATTCAATTTATCCAAACAATTTGAAATTCAATAGTTGTTCGCTGCCTAGGCCAGCTTTGCTACAATATCCTATCAGGGAATACTTTTAATATATATTTATAAATTATAGATGTTCTTACTCAAATTCAATTTATCCAAACAATTTGAAATTCAATAGTTGTCCGCTCCCAGGACAGCTTTGCTACAATATCCTCTAAGGGGATATTTAGAAATTCAAATTTTAATATATATTTATAAATTATAGATGTTCTTACTCAAATTCAATTTATCCAAACAATTTGAAATTCAATAGTTGTCCGCTCCCAGGACAGCTTTGCTACAATATCCTCTAAGGGGATATTTAGAAATTCAGATTATTTTCTATTAAAAAAAATAAATTATAGATGTTCTTACTCAAATTCAATTTATCCAAACAATTTAAAATTCAATTTTTTCGAGGTCTATTCATATTATTAAATGATATAATCTAAGCTTGTTTAATTAATTATGAATTTAAAATTTTATGTTTAACCTCACTTGTGGAGTTCAAAACCTCCGGTGTACAAAATAATAATAATAATATAGTAAAGTAAAATAAAAAAATAATACAAATTATATGTAAAAATCCGAAAACAATATAACCATATGTATCAAACAGAAACACTAACTGAATTGAAAAAAAGAAGCTCTTCAAATCTTCAAAACAAATCATTAAAAAAAAAAAATACTAATAGAACATCATTAACATAATTAAAATAGCTAAAACGGAAAAAAGTGTTAAGTATCAAATCTAAAATTAATTAGTTATAAGTGAAGAGGTCAACTTAAATATAAAACCAAAAAAAAATATAAAATTTAGCAGATATGAAATAATATCATATTAATATTTCTTTATCATGTGTAGACAAAAAATGAAGTACCTATCATATGACAAACTCGAAAGGATAATGAGTTTCAATTATTAAAGGTAAAATCAAATATGATGATCAAATCATATCCAAGAAGATAAAAAAAATCAAAGTCTAAACGTTATTAGATAAAATAAAAAAAAAAAAAAAAAACAAATCTTTGTAGGCAAGTTCAAACTTCAAAGATGTAATGTCTAAATTAAATGAAGGAATTATCTGGATTTGATTGACAAAGGAGGTTTATCCAAAGGGATTGGTTGGAACTTGGAAATACGTACGTCCATTTAGAACTGATCACAACCAGAATTTTGCAGTGGTTGCTTGGTCTTCAAGTTAGGGTGTTACTTTAATTTCCTTTCCCCATGTTTTGGGTCATCCAAGAATTTTGCAGTGGTTGCTTGGAAATATGTAGTGGTTGCTTGGTCGATTGATATGAAACCAAAGTGAAAGTCCTATTTTTCCTCTACATTCCAATAAGAAAAAAAAACAAAAAAGAATTGAAAGCTGTCAGTCAGCGTAGTTATGAATTGATGGTGATTGTAGAGCACGTTAGAAGAAAAACTCATAGCTTGAAAAAAACGTTATGAAGAGACATTACCGTGAAGGTGCAGGGACATATGGCGATAAGCTCGTCCTGCAATAGCAGGGACGGATTTAAAACATAATAGTTACATGTTTTATTTTTTTATTTTTTAAATATAATTTAAGGATGTGTGATAATTTTTATTTTTGTTTGTAGAATTAAAAGACTTCAATGTCAGTATAAATGATAATAATTCATTTATTAATATTTTACTGTTTTTAACCAACATCAAAATTGTACTGCTTGTTCAAATGAACTTTGTTAATGATAATGATGATTTTTTTTTTTTATATTACTAATTACATTGTTAGTTTTTTTTTTTTGGTAGTTTCTATAGACTCGCGATGTTAATTATATTATTATTTTTGTTACTTTTGAACTGATGAAAATAAATATTCTTTATTCATTAAATTCTAAATTACCTTTTATATTAATTTTTATATATTAGAAATGTATCTCTATTGTTATGTTGAAATAGAAATTAGGAAACCTATAAAGTTTTTTAACCCAAAGAATACGCTATAATTGTAACCACATATGACTCAAACACATTGTAGCTTAGAAATTCTCTATTCTTGACTTAAAAAGACTAAAATAATCTTGGTCAAAATAAAAAGACTCAAATAATCTTGGCAGCCAAAAAAAAAAAAAAAAACCCTTAAATAATGAGTCAATTGCACTCTGGTCAATTGTTTTGGCATTTCGTGGCAAGAAATCGACCAATATATAACTGAAAAAGAGAAAAAATGTAAACTATTTTAATTGCTTAAAAGACCACATAAAAATGAGTCAATGACACCAGACATTTATTATTCTCAATTTATGTGGAAAATAGATGACCTTATGTTCCCATTATATTTGTCTCTTATTCAAGAATTTACTACTCGTCATTCATCTTCTTCTAAAAAAGAAAATTAAATAAAATAGATGGGTCCGCATTGTTTACGAGGTGTCTATCATCGAATCAGGTTCGAATTGGTGCTATACAGAGTATTAACATCTTATGTTCTTAGTCAAATCCAATTTATCCCAACAATTTGAATTTTAAATTATTTCTATGTCTATCCATATTATTAAATTTAAGTTTATCTAGATTATTTTTTATGATTAAGTCGGGTTAGATCGAGTTCAGATTTGGACAAATTAGATGAATTTTTTGAGGTCAAATCAAATTTGAAAGGTCTAGGTCTAACAAACAATTAGGTTAAGTAAACTTTTGTTATCTACAATTATTCGAAGTATACTCAATTATGCATGCATTTGACGCAATAGTTGGTGTCTGATACGATAAAAAAAAATAGTACATATTTTGAAAGCTCCTACTCTTTTTTTTTTTTTTTTTTCATTTTGAAAGCTCTCCTCTAACTAATGAAAAGCTTTGGCTACCGTACATATTTCAATAACTCATAGATGGTTTACAATTTGTTTAACAGAGATGAAGGTGCCCACTACAGCTATAAACGACCCAGCCATCAAAATCACTGTAATTATTACCATTTCTAACCCAAATTTTCGAGCAGATTTCTTGATCCGAAGGTAGCACAGGCATGGCAGTAACATAGATGCAGTAACACTCAAAAAAGATCCTATAAATGCCATCATGTATCCAAAAAATGGGATTGTTATGGCAACAATTACGGTGCTGAACACAAGTGTTGTTCTCATGATGATGCTAAGAGACCTGTTGTTGTTGTGGAAGAGGAATTTTTCTTCTACAGCAGTAGCAATTGGAGTCATTATAAGAGCATATTTGGTTAGGGGATTGATTAGAGTGGTATAAATTGCTATTTTTGTGCTAATTTTTTTGATAGGAAGGTTTAATGTCACTTGAGACTTCAAATGTTCTCCATACATCAGGTAGCCAAGAACAGCCATTGATCCATAGTTAATACAACTAGTAACAAAGCAGACAAGTAAAACCTGTAATTAATAAGAAAAACCCCATTAGAAAATTAGGTGGAAATGAATCTGTTCAAAAAGATCTTAGCGCACGAGAGATTGTCCACGAAATTAGACATGTGCAAGGGTAAAGCTATCCAACCGGCTTGGTTTTGGACAAGGTTTTTCAAAACCCGCCCGGTCCGGAGTTATCTTGTTTAATTAAAAATATTTCATATTTAAATTGATATAAGAGTCTAATCTAAGTTTTACCCAAAGTAGAACTCTGGAATATAATTTGTTACCTTAGAGAACTGGTTTCTATCTTTCATTGAGCTGCACAATGTGGGGAAAACAGCATGCGCAGAAAAACAAAAGGAAAACATGCTTATAGCTGTAGGGATTCCTCTCCAATTCAAAAGCACGCCTCTTTCATGGAATCCAACTCCGTCCATTGCTGCAACCCAGAAAATGCAAACAACAAGAACAAAAGAAGCCAAAACCCCACCAGCAGAAACATATGCCAGCAGACCCAAACTCTTCAACCAAGTCGTTGGCAAAACAATGAGGGAAGTTAGTAGAACAAAGGCTTTCTTTCCTTCAATTTTCAGCCCAGCAATTTTGAACCCCACGTCGGGAAACAGTTTGTCCAGATTGTCACCTTCTAATATCAGAAACTCAACCGCAAGCAGATAGAGCTCAGCGTACATGAAGATGGATACAATAGCTCTGCCTTTGTATCCAAAAGCATACTCGCCTATATCAGGATAGGTTTTGATAACTGGGTTCGCTTCCATACAACGTTGCAGAAGTATTCCTGTGAACCAACAGAGAGCAGCTACCAGGAAAAAAAGCATCAAGCTTAACCATCCTCCTCGAGAAACTGCATATGGAATTGACAGTATCCCTACACCTGATCGGTAAATATAATGATATAGGAGCAATGTTAAAATTGAAAAACACAAATAACCGGAATCTGGTTGGTATAAATAACTAGAAATGACCATGCATAAATAATTTACTTATGACAGATTGTTTAATCAAGACCATGCATAAATAATTTACTTATGACAGATAGGAGGAATAAATGACAATCTTATGAACCTATTCATCCAGGTGAAGTGCTATATGGTATGGTTATGGTGCCAGCCATTGGGTGCCCATTTAATATATAAGAGCAGGGAAGAGAGGAACCTGATAAGGCATTGAGCCCATTGAAAGAAGTTCTGAGGAAGGTAGAACCTCTGCCTGCTTTCTGAGGCTGTGGGAGCTCATTTTGGCTTTCTAAATTCATTTTGTGCTATATCTTGTGGCAGTTATACTCATGAACTCAAAATGTTATATCTCTTTATATAACTCCAAATCTTAGCTGTAAAATTGTTAAAAACGAATAATCTAAATACCCCTTTTAGTTTTTTTTTTTTTTTTTCTTTTCTTTTTTCTATATCGTAAATTTTGATTCACATTCACAACTTTTCTTCCACCACCTTTTCAGTTTGCAAAAATTAATTCTTGTGGTCCTAAAAATTAGAAATGGATTGTATTAATTGCATTATGCAACTTTTCAGTCTTTCTGCCCTATTGTTACTCCATGAAAGTAAGCTTACCTAAACTATACAAGGACAACACAAAATGGATAAGACAATAAACGTCAAACCATTGTCACGTTACACAAAGGTATCATAACTCTCCCCATTCTTTAGCTCTTTAATTTCTTTGTTCTAAAACTCCTACAAGCAAAATTAACAAAAAAAAAAAAAGCCTAATCATAATATATTATGAAAAGCTAAAAAAAATATATATATATACATGAGAAATGTTGAAAAATAATGTGGTTCACATGATAATTTAGTAATCCAATACAAGTGTTTAATTATTTAATAATTATTTAAGTGATACTTTTTCAGTAAATCCTATTCAAGTTAAACTACTCTAGTGATAAGAATTAAAGATAACTACTCTCTATCTCAGTAACTAATTAAGATAAGGATTCCTTGATGGTAGGATTTAAATCTAATTAGTTATCAGGTTGTAAAGCCTCTTATCAGATCATTATCAGATTATCCATCCTCACCCAAAACTCCAAGCCAATCCCAAGCTTTCATATCACATAGAAGTAGATTAGATAGAAGTAGTACATCTTAATCTTTTAAATAATATCAGTAATTATTATTAGAGATAATTCTTGTATATATCACTTCAAAATTGTAACTCTATAAATACCCAACCAATAAGAACAAAAATGTAACTTGCCTTTCTCAAATCTTTCATGGTATCAGAGCCTCTATAAATCTAAAACCATATGGCACCATTGATAGATATAAGGCCAGATTAGTGGCTAAGGGGTTTCATCAACGTCTTGGTATGGATTGCATAGAAACCTTTAGCCCTTTGGTTAAACCAACTACCATTCGCGTTGTATTATGTCTTGCTCTTTCAAGAAATTGGAAAATTTGACAATTAGATGTTAATAATGCTTTTCTGCATGTTTATTTATCTGAAGATGTTTACATGGTACAACTGTTGTCGATTTTAATCACGCAAGTGCACGTACCGTTGACAAGTAATATAATAAAAAGTAGAGTGTTGAACCCTCGAGGAATTGTTACTAATTTTGCTAAGTACTAAAATTAACACAACTCAATCTTATCTAAACAACTAATTAAAGATGATAATCAAAAACTAAATTAAAAGAAACTAATATTAAAAAACAAGTAAATTAAAAAGATGAATTCAATTAATTAATAAAAAGCTAGGATTACAACTTTCCTCAACACTTCGCTTGAATCTCTCTCTACCTCTTCACTTGATTAATGATCATGAGTTGTTAACCTAGAGTTATATCTTATTTGTAAGGATCTTTCGATGGTCTCATAAAAATATCCTTCTTAACCATTAATTATATTCCTATGATAATTGAATTAAAGAAGAACTCATTAAGCTTAGGCTTTAACAATGGTTACACATCAGAAGTAAGTGTATTCCTACCCTACCTGCAGACCAATTCATCCTAATAAATGAATATGAAACATGTGTCATTCAATACATGTCTAACACTAAACTCCCCTTTCCAAGTTGTATTTAGGTTAACAAGTCAATCTAATTGGTGGCCAATCAATTAGAAGCATTAAGAACAAGATTGAACAAACAACTCAACAAACCATTAAATCAAGCTAAGAGAGAGAAAGTAAATTCAAACTATATGTTGAGTTCCATTGAAATCCTAGTAAAAGAAATTTAGTTCATGATAATTAATGAAAACAAATAATAAAATAGTTTCACTGTAGAGATCTAATTTTGTCCGGACCACTAAAACATGTATGTTTTCTTTCTAAATTGATGTTTCAGAATGTAAAAAGACATTTTTCATCCTGCAGGTGGTACTCCAAGACTTAGTTTAAGAGGGCGAGCATAAAAAGTCAAACTTGAAAAAAGTCAACCCCAGAAAGTCAACCCCGAAAAGTCAATTACTGAAAAAGTCAACCCACTTTCAAAATCAAGATTTGAAGTTCAATTGAAAAATGGCGAAATAATTTTGATAGTCCGAGGTCTACATTGAAAGATATGGAGTTCGGAAGTTGGTTTATGGAGATTCAGTAGAAAAGAAACCTTAGTTCGGGAAATTTGGGGAAAAGTGCTTAAACGATCGAATTGGTCGAGATTGAAGGTTCCAAATGAAAGATAAGCACTGACTACGGGTAATGGAGAAGCCACTTGAAAGAAAAACTAAAAGAAAAGTCAATCCGGGAGAAAACCGAGAATTAAGGTTTTTGGTGGATTTCGGTGAAATCGGGACGAATTACAGAAATAGCCCGACTTGGTAAGACAAAAGCCCCTAATGGATAAGGAATGATTAAAAAGGGATAAACCAAGGCTCAATTTGAAGAAAATCTGAAAATCGAACTTGTTTTGGGCAAAACCGGGTTTCGGAGGCAAAAGGGTAAAATTGGAAAAATTGGGAAAAAAAATAGAAAATGGACTCCGAAAACTCCAAAAATTTGTAAATATCATTCTTAAATCATTTGGAAGAGATTGGCGAAAGAAAATCTTGATTCGAAGTTCGTTTGCAAAATGGCCAAATCCCGCGTCTCGTATGCAGAAATTCAAGAAGGAAAATCCCGAAAAAATAGCAAATGAACTCCAAATCTGCTGAAAATTTGAAAATCTCATTTTTAAATTATTTGGAAGAGATTGGAGAAAGAAAATCTTGATTCGGAGTTCGTTTGCAAAATGGCCAAATCCCGGGTCTCCTATGTAGTAATTCAAGCAGATAAATCCCGAAAAAATAGCAAATGGACTCCAAATCTTCTGAAAATTTGCAAATATCAATTTTAAATTATTTGGAAGAGATTGGCAAAATAAAATCTTGATTCATAGTTCGTTTGTAAAATGGCCAAATCTCGAGCCCCTATGCAGTAATTCAAGCAGATAAATCCCGAAAAAATACCAAATGAGTTCCAAAAATTATGAAAACTTCTAGATCACACTTTTAAATTATTTGGAAGATATTGGTGAAAAAAAAAATCTTGATTTGGAGCTCGTTTAAAAAATGGTAAAATGTGGGGGCATGAAAGGGCATTTTTGGAAGAAAAAATCCAAATAAATAGAAAAAGGACTCGAAAAATTTTGAAAAATTCCAGAATTCAATACTTTATTATTTTGAAAGTATTAAAAAAATAAAATTTGAATTTGGAGTCCGTTTGCCATTTATTTGCATCCGAGGGGCAAAATGGTCATTTTACCCAAGCAACCGAAAAAGGCTTCTTTTGGCCTTTCAAAAAATCATACTTGGGCTGGAAAAGAGAGTGCTGGCCTGCCAAGGCCCAAAGGAAGGAGGAAGCTTCTGATTTTTCAATCAAAAGGCCAAGAATTAAGAGTTAGTTAGAGATTTTTTTTGATCAAGCCATTGTAATTAAGCCACATACGCCAATGCATGAAGAGGGAGAGTGTCAACATTATTCTTGAACAACTGTAATTATGGACAGCTGATACACTAATCTAAGGGTGATAATTTCATGATTTTTCACCTTGAATCACTAGCCCTTGGATGGAAATTCGTTGGAATCAAAATGACAACATCCTAGGAGGAGAGAGGGTGCATTCGGCCAGCCTAAAGGGGGGAGGGGAATTTTCATTTTCTTCACTTCATTTTTCAGATTTATTCTTGGTTTTTGCTTAGTTTTTCTCTCCTTGGTTGAAAGAAAAAAGAAAAAGTTTAGAAAAGAAAGGAAAGTTGAAGAGATAAAGCTTGAAATATAGCTTCTTGAGGTTGCTTTGAGCACCAACTCTTGCACTTTCTTGATTTATCATTCTTATTTTTGCTGTTTTTGTTTATTATTTGGTGAGTTTTCTTTTTAAATTAGTGTTTTTTTTTTTTTTTTTTTATGTTCTTCTTAAGTTCTTTCTTCATTTCTTTCTTAAACAATTTTTATAATTTTTTTTTCCTTATTTCCTCACCATGGCCGAATGGCCCAGATTTTTTAGTGTTGCTGTTTTGTTTGATTTGTCATGTTATTCATGTTATTTTCTTTAGTCTTGATGCTTTAAATGTTCTTCTACTATATATACTTGAGGCTTGTTTTAATTTGATTGCTTGTTTGTTGTCATTTATAAGTTTATTATCATGTTCTTGAATTTTTAATTTTATGTTTCCATAATGTTTAAACTTGTTGATGTTTTAGTTTAAGTATATCAAGTGTTTGTGAAAATGCCATGCTTGTTGGAGCTTGAAGCCATTCGGCTACTCCATGTGTTTTACATTGTATGTGCATTTTTGTTATGTTAGTTAATAGGTTTGCATTTGCATGACATTTGTTTGAGTATTTAGTTTAAGTATACCAAGTGTTTGTGAAAATGCCATGCTTGTTGGAGATTGAGGCCATTCGGCTACTCCATGTGTTTTACATTGTATGTGCATTCTTGCTATGTTAGTTAATAGATTTGCATTTGCATGACATTTGTTTGAGTATTTAGTTTAAGTATACCAAGTGTTTGTGAAAATGCCATGTTTGTTGGAGCTTGAGGCCATTCGGCTACTCCATGTGTTTTACATTGTATGTGCATTTTGGCTATGTTAGTTGATAGGTTTGCATTTTCATGACATTTGGTTGAGTTTTTGGTTTAAGCATGCCTTGTGTTTGTTTTGTTGCCATGTATGCTTTAGTTATTAGGTTTGGTTTATTTTGCCATGCATGTCCATGCATTTTAGACCTAGGTTGCATTAAATGCCATGCAAGTTCATTTAGGTCTAGGTCACTATATTGATGCCATGCATTTTTTCATGACATTTAGGTTTAAACTCATCCATTTCATGCATCATATTTGCTGTTTTTTTCATGTATTTCATGTTCATGCCACTTGACTAATGACTTAGGCCAATTAATGGTTCAAAGTCATGCTCTCTTGAGCACACTTGTGAAAAATTAAGGTTTGTCAAATTGATTATTCTACCTATGTGATTTTTTATTTTTTTACTTAGCCAATTTTTGTCTAACTTTTAAAAAGTCCTAGCTACTGTTTGTGAGTCATTTTGTGAGTCTTAAATATTTTACTTTGATTTTTAAATGATTTTATCAAAGGCAAAAATGTGTTTTGGCAAAACAGTTTTTTCACCCAGTACTCTTACTTTCCCGATTTTTCAGGGAATTCATCTTTAATAAGAAACTTAAGCTAATTTTTTCCCGTGTAGTTTTACATCTCTTGAATCTCCAGTATTTGTTTTAGATTTTTTTGAATTTTTAAAAATAGGTAAAAAAAACATGGCTTAAAACTGGACAGTGGAGTCAGAATTGAATTTAAAGAAAAATCATTTTTCTGTTTTGGTTAAGTTACTTAGAGGGAGCTGATTAGGAAGTTTAGCTACTGACTTAGAGTAATTTTTAAGCCTTTTTAAACTCTAAAAATGATTTTTTAATTCTCGAGTCAAGGGTGGTCAAGTCCGGGATTTTAAACTTAGGAAATTAGAGCCATTTAAAAAAGGTTTAGCCCAATTTTTTTTTATTTTTTTATTTTTAATCTAAGATTTTCCAAATTGTTTTCAAACAATCACAAAGTATTTTGGTTTTAGAATATTTAATTTGACATATTTTCCTAAGGTAGCCGGATATCTTTTTAGATATACGAATTTTCTTAATTAAAGGAAAAAAATACATTTTCATGCATTGCATTTTCCATATTCGTGCATTTTATATAATATGTGATTTTTGCTATGATAATTTCTATGATATTGTTATGATTTTGAGTTATGTTATATTGTTTATTATATGATTTGGAATATTTCATGATATCCTATGCTTTTTATTTAGTTATTTTTGTCATAATATTTAGCATATACTATGTTCATGCATTATTATTTTCAATTTTATTTTCATGCATATTATATGATAGCATTATTTTATATTTTATGTCATTTTAATTATATGTCATATCATTCATATTTGCCATGTCATTTAAATTATTTCAATTCATATAGAATATATTATGTTACTTAGGATATTACATTTCATATAGAATATATTATGTTACTTAGGTCATTTCATTTCATGTAGAATATATTATATTACCTAGGTCATTTCATTTAGGATATATTATGTCATTTAGGATATTTTATTTCATTTAGAATATATCATATGACTTAGGATATTACATTTCATTTAGAATATATTATGTTACCTATGTCATTTCATTTAAAATATATCATATAACTTAGGATATTTCATTTCATTTAGAATATGCTAAGACATTTAAATCATATCATATCATTTAGGGTGCATTATATTATTTAGATTTTGCTATGTCAATTTATTTATGTTATGCATATACATATTCATATCTTTTAAAATGTTTTCAAAAAGGTAATGATTTTCAATAAAATAAAGATATTCCCGAGTTAAAATAATTCATGAGTTCTCTGTCGGGTTTGCTGGGGAGGATATCATCAATTATGATTAATAACAGAATATCTTCTTTAAAAAGAGAATGATTCGGAAAGTTTTCCAAATTAATAAAAATTTCTATATTTTGCCACGTTTGTTGGGGAATATAGGAAAATTTTGAATTTATAAATTCCGAATCATTTTCAATTAAAAAATGGAATTATTTTTCTTTAAATTGGGAATTAACTTGAAATACTAAATTTAAAACCAACTTTTTACCGAGACTTGAGATAACACACGATTAATAAGGTACCGTTTTATACGGGCATTGTGGGGGTGCTAATCCTTCCCACACGTAACCGAGTCCCGAACCCTTTTTTTTTTTTTTTTTTTTTCATTTCTCTGGTTTAAAACGCAGACTTGAAATTGGTTTTAAAAATGTTTTAATTAATTTTTTTAAAATATTTTTATAAAACCAGTTTTAATAGGTGGCCGATCACACCTAGCTAAAAAAGATTGGTGGCGACTCCATGTCTTTTTTAAGGTCATTTTCAAAACCTTCATTTTTTTAGAGGAATTAAATCGACTTTTCCTCGTTTTTTTTAATGTCACGCTTAACGAATAATAAAGTTTTGCGATGAGACTTGTTATTTTTTAGGTTGCGACAGCTTGGCGACTCCACTGGGAACTATTAGAGAGTCAGACCTAAAATTAGTCGTGTGTTATCAAAGTCTCGGTTTTGTTGGTATTTAATTTTAATTCCCATATTTTAAAAAAATAAGGATAATTTCAAAAAAATAATAAAATATTTTTAAATATGTCCATATTCATGTGCATACATATCATAATTGTTCTCTGGTTATTTTGGTGCATATATTCATTTATTGGTTAATTAATGATTTATGTTGTTTAATCTTGTTTGGGGCATTTAGAATAAGGGATATAGAATAGGTGGTGAAAGGTTTGTTATTTCTCCTCACACACTACACGTGCATTTGCATATCATGAATCCTATACCCATGTTCCGTCCTTTTAGGTGGGAGAAAAGTAACTAAGCCTTCGTGATTAACAATCCGCATGGGCTAGTGAAACACTTCCGGAGTACTAAATTACTTAAGCCTTCGTGATTAACAATCCGCATGGGCTAGGGAAATAGACTCTAACGAATTGAACCCGCTTTTATCGGGGTGCCTTACTAGCCTTCACCGGCGACAGTGAGGAACAATTCGGGGATTTTAGAACCCATTCACCTTCATATGGTAAACCTAGACGAAGCCATGTCGGATTTCCAATTAGATATCCCGAAGTTAAGAACACATGGAGGAATATTTCCAATCCTTTTACCTTCTATTCTACTTTCCGAATAAGTTTATTTTTCGGACAATGATGAACGTACATCACAATGCCCGTAATAAATGTTGATATTTCATCCCCAGGGTGTTATAATGCTGAAATTTTGTTGGCATCCGCAGGGATAATTATTGCTTTGAATTATATGTTTTTTTTTTTTGTATTATTCGTATTTATTCCCGTTACTAATTCATTTTCTTTTTGTTGTTGTTTTTTTTTTGTTTTTTTTTTTGCATTCTTGTCATCATTTTTGCACATTTGAAGGTTATTGGTCTCGGGATATTATTCAACAAAAAGGGCTTTCATGGAGGGTCAGAGTGTCTCAGTGGTCGAGAAGCATTTAGAGGTTAGGAAACAGTCCGAGAAAGGTCAACACGATAATGGGGATTGTTTGAAGATGGGACATGTGTCAGCATTGCCAGTCGAGGTTGATCTTATTATCAAGAAAAATGATCTCCGGGAATTGATTGATATATGGAATCAGTGGAACATATCGGAAAAAGAAGCCTTCACTCAGACATATGGGGACATAGCACTGTTAGCTCAGGTTAAGGTCAGTGGCGAGGTGATGTGGGCTATGGTGCAATTCTGGAATCCCGCTTATTTGTTTTTCACCTTCAACCGGGAGGATATGACTCCAACCATAGAGGAGTATTCAACCTTGCTGCATATTGAGAATGTTATTCCTGACCGTATTTATTTGAAAGATACAAAAAACGCAGGGTTTCAAGAAAAAGGTGTCTAAAATTCTGGGAGTGGAAAGAAATTGGGTAGAAAGCCATGTTGTCCGAAAAGGGGTAAGCTACTGTATATCATGGGACATTTTATGGGCTTTAATTCATAGCCATTCAAGCAAGGAGACAGTTAGGAATATTTTTGCTTTGGCTACTATGGTTTAGTTATCTTCCCGAAAACATTAGGGTATGTGGATGTGGCAATATTTGATGTTTTCGAGAGGCTTGAGCAAAGGATAAACCTAGCCCCGACAATTGTAGCAGAAACAATCCGATCCCTGAATTTCTATAGACGAGAAGGAAAAGGGCGTTTTCTGGGTTGTATACAACTCCTTTACATATGGGTTCAGAGTCATTTTTGTAAACAGGAGAATTTCCATCTTCGCTCATATATGAAATTTTTTGCACCAATTGGTGAATTTATTAAGAGGGATTGGCTTGAGAATAGGACTGAGGAGCAATGGATCAATATATTCCGGAATATCAGGGCTGAGATGATAGTTTGGAGAGCTCCATGGATAGCTCATATACCGATATTGTATAAATGCGGAGATAAAGCTTCTCTTCCATTATTGGGAGTATGGGGAGGAGTGAGCTATGCACCACTGCTAGTATTGAGGCAATCAGAATCTCGTCAGCTTACTCCAATGACCCATGACCTTAGTAATTTGGAATTTGCTTACGGAGAAGATGGATATTCGGGAAAGCTACGTGAGATTGTGGTGGCATGGAAGGAAACTCTTCGGGTGGAGGTAGCTAGATATGTCGATATCATCACACCTGATTACTTGACATGGAGGGATTCGAGGGTTAATGATAGGTTGTTGACATCAGATGGGGAAGAAGTTCAGCATTTGATTTTGCCGCCTAAGGAAGTGCCATCAGAGTTAGAAATCGCGAGGGCATAATTTGAAAAAGAAAAGGCCCAAATGAGCAAGGAAATTGCCCGATTGCAAGAAGAGCTTAAGGATATGAAAGATAAGGAGGCGGCCCGAGAAAAAGAAAAGGAAAAGATCAAGAGAGAGCGGGACACTGTTCAAAGTGATCTTCAGGAATTACACTTGGAGAACAAGAGGTACCGTTTCGAGCTCAAATTCAAGGGGACTCTCAAGACTTTCGGGGAGTGACAAGAAGTCAGAAACCTCAAAAAGGAGAAGAACTATTGGGCAGAAAAGACAAAACACGAGGAAGCCTGAGCAAATCAACTTGAGAAATAAGCTAGGGAAAGCTTACACGGCGATGCTTCTGCTGACACGTCAAAGGGTCGTGAACAAGTAGGGATCAGATGGAAGAGTAAGGCAATCAAAAGAGGGCAGTGAAGAAGGTCCAGGATCCGAGGGAGTTATTATAGGACCAGTATTTGTAATAGTTTTTTAGGAGAGATAGATTATAATATTGTTTTAAGCAGGGATCTTTTTTTGATGTATTTAGTTCCAGGAAATCAATGAAAGATAGTTTGGTTGGAGTTATCCCGGGGCCAATACTTTTAAATGCATTCATCATTCATTTGTTCTTTCTTTTTATATATTTCATTTTATTTGTTCATTCATTTATATTCATAATAATTTATTCTTTATAAATTGGTCATACACTTAGTCATTTATTTATTTGTCCATTCTTTTATTATTTATAATTAGTCATTTAAGTTCATACACTTAGTCATTTACTTAGTTGTGCATTCACTAACATTTGTTCATTCATTCATTTTTTATAAAATAAAATAAGAATTGTGTCAATAATTTCTAATCCATGGTTTTTAAAACTAAAGGTACAATTGGTTGTACTCAGAAAGAATCAGACTTTCAACACCCTTACAATACTCGATCTCGAGAAAGAGCTGTGGAGAATGACCAGCTTGCCAGAATTAAAAGGATGGAAAGAATTCAGAAAGAACTGCAGGAACAGTTAACTAAGTCTCAAGAGGAGACACGAGAACAGATGACAAAACTCATGGAGATGATGAGTACTATGATGAGGCAGAAATGGCCAGGAGAAAAATCGGCTACCGGAATAGGGGCAGTGACCTAGGAAGATTGACCAGAAGTGGTACAGAGAAATGGCCAAACATCCCAACCTGTGGGAAATGAACTCCCAACTGGGGCATAATCCTACATTTATATCCAACTAGTAGCCGAAGCACAAAATTTCGATCCTAAAAGGGGTAATATCGGAGTTGATCCAATTGAGGTTGAGGTTCCAGACTTCGAAGAAATGGCAGAAAAGGAAAGGGCCAAAATGACTAAATTGAAGAGGGTCAAAAGTGCTGAATGTCAAAAAAAATACCAGCTGCTGGAGGAAAGGTTATGGGCAATTGAAGGAGCAGAGTTATTTGGCAGTCTAGATGCCAAAGAGATAAGCTTGGTACACGATCTAGTAATTCCCCCAAAGTTCAAAGTACCAGACTTTGAAAAGTATAATGGGACCACCAACCCATCAGCTCATCTGACCATGTACTGTAGAAGGATGACGGGGCATGATGATAATGAGAAATTACTTATTCATTTCTTCTAAGATAGCTTGATAGGGTCAGTAACCCGATGGTACAATCAACTGAGTCGCACCAAAATTCGTTCATGGACGGATTTGGCCAGGGCCTTCATGGAATATTATAAGCATGTGTCTGACATGGTACCTGATAGGCTGTCATTACAGAATATGGAAAAGAGGTCCAATGAGAGCTTCAAAGAATATTCGCAGAGGTGGAGGGATCTGGCCACACAAGTGCAACACCCTTTAACTAGCAAAGAAACCATAGTGCTTTTCATCAACACCTTGAAAGCACCTTATTATGAAAAATTGGTGGGAAGCGCTACCAAGGACTTTGCAGATATGGTAATATCTGGAGAAATGATTGAGTCAGCTATTAAGAATGGGAAGATGGAAGGGGGTGAGTCTGCTACCCCAAAGAGAGTTTTTCCTGCAAAGAAGGAGGAAACACATGCAGTAAGTTTCAGCCAATACCCTTATACACCTCCTACACCATACACACCATCAAGGCCCTATACTCCTACCACACCTTATGCACCTCCGAAACCTTACACACCATACCCGGGGTATAATCCTTACTACCCCAATGTCAACCACCTTACCCAAAACCCATTCCCCTACACCAATATACCACAACAGCCATTCCCAACTGGTATATCCTCTCAAATAACCCTTCCTAAAAATACTATCCCAAACACTCAGGGTCCTGCACGCAATGATCAACGTTCACCAAGGAACGATCAAAAAACCCAATTTGATCCTATTCCTGCCACCTACAGTGAGCTATATCCAAAACTATTGTAGGGTCAACTTGTTGCACCCGTGTACCTCAAACCTCTAACACCTCCATATCCAAGGTGGTACAATGCAAACACTAACTGCGCATACCATACGAGAATCCAAGGACATTTGATTGAAGATTGCCTGGCCTTCAAAAAGAAAGTCCAAAGCCTGATCAATGCTGGGGTTGTGAAGTTTGGGTCAAAAAATGGGCCGAATGTAGCTGGAAACGCATTGCCTGATCATGCTGGGAATCAGGTAAATGCAATATTGACCGGAGAAGGCAGAAGATTAAAAAGGGATATTAGGGAAATCAAGACTCCGATGTTGACAGTATGGGTTGAAATGGTCAAGGCAGGATTGGTGGAATATACAGATAGTCTGAAAATGGTTGCAAAAAGGGTGCATAATTGGTGCCCGTTCCATAAGTGTGGAGGCCATGACATACAGGACTACGGGGGCTTTCGGGTTAAAGTCCAAAGGATGATGGATAATGGGGAAGCCCAATTCTACGAGGAAACAGAGGAGGAAATAGAAGTCATTGAAAATGTAGGTGGCTATGGGATAGGAAGACCCCTTATCATCTATTATGATGAACCGGAGGAGAAAGTTATGCCAGTCATTGAGGAAAATGTGCCCAAGTTAATCATTGATTTGCCTGTTTCCTTTTCATACAAGGAAAACAAGGCTGCATTATGGAAATACGACTGCAGCATGGTTATGCCTGGGTCTTCAAGTCAGCAAGATATCACAGGTGTGGGGCATTTAACCCGAAGTGGAAGGTGTTATGCTTTGGAGGCTGCTGAACAGGGGTTAGCAGGGAAAGACAGAGGAGCAGATAAAGGGAAGAAGGTAGTCGAGCCAATCCATGTTGAGATAGATTTGCCAAAAGAAACAGAGAGGGATTAGCCCCGGTTAACAGAATGAAAGAACCAGTATGTGAGAAGGAAGCCTGTGAGTTCTTAAAATTCATAAAGCACAGTGAGTATAGCGTGGTTGAACAACTGCAATGTCAACCAGCTAGAATCTCAATCCTATCCTTGCTTTTGAATTCAGAACCACACAGAAATGCCTTGTTAAGAGTATTGAATCAGGCATACGTGGCTAATAATATATCAGTAGAAAAGTTGGAAAGGCTGGTGGGAAACATCGCAGTAGACGACTACATATTTTTCAGCTACGAGGAGATACCACCCAATGGTATTGGGTCAACGAAAGCTCTCTGTCGCAACCTAAAAAATAACGAGTCTCATCGCAAGACTTTATTATTCGTTAAGCGTGACATTAAAAAATCGAGGAAAAGTCGACTTAATTCCTCTAGCAAAATGAAGGTTTTGAAAATGACCTTGAAAAAGACATGGAGTCGCCACCAATCTTTTTTAGCTAGGTGTGATCGGCCACCTATTAAAACCGGTTTTATAAAATATTTTAAAAATTAATTAAAACATTTTAAAAACCAATTTCAAGTCTGCGTTTTAAACCAGACAAATCAAAGAAGCGGGTTCGGGAGTCGGTTAAGTGCAGGGAAGGATTAGCACCCCCACAACGCCCGTATAAATCGGTACCTTATTAATCGTGTGTTATCTCAAGTCTCGGTAAAAAATCGGTTTTAAAGTTAATATTTCAAGTTAATTCCCAATTTAAAAAAAAAAAATAATTCCATTTTTAATTGAAAATGATCCGGAATTTATAAATTCAAAATTTTCCTATATTCCCCAACAAACGTGGCAAAATATAGAAATTTTTATTAGTTTTGGAAAACTTTCCGAATCATTCTCCTTTTGAAAGAAAGATATTCCTTTATTAATGATAATTGATGATATTCCCTCCAGCAAACCCGGTAGAGAACTCATGAATTATTTTAACTCGGGAATATCTTTATTTTATTGAAAACCATTATCTTTTTGAAAACATTTAAAATAAATGAATATGTATATGCATGACATAAATAAAATGACATAGTAAAGTCTAAATAATATAATGCAACCTAAATGACATGACAAATATGAATGGTATGGCATATAATTTAAATGACATGGAATAAAATAATGCTATCATATAATATGCATGAAAATAATAATGCATGAGCATAGTATATGCTAAATAAAAATAACTAAATAAAAGCATAGGATATCATGAAATATTCAAAACCATATAATAAACCATGTAACATCAAAAAATATAAATCAAAATAACAACAATATCATAGAAATTATTATGGCAAGAATCACATATTATATAAAATGCATGAATATAAAAATGCAATGCATGAAATGTATTTTTTCCTTTAATTAAGGAAATCCGTATATCTAAAAAGATATCCGGCTACCTTAGGAAAATATGTCAAATTAAATATTCTAAAACCAAAATGCTTTGTGATTGTTTGAAAACAATTTTGAGAAGCTTGAATTAAAAATAAAAACTGGGCTAAAATTTTTTTAAACGGCTCTAATTTCCTAAGTTTAAAAAAATCCGGACTTGACTACCCTTAACCCGGGACTTGAAAAACCATTTTTAGAGTTTAAAAAGGCTTAGAAATTATCCTAAGTCAGTAGCTAACCCTCCTAATCAGCCCACTCTAAAGAAATTAACCAAAACAGAAAAATGATTTTTCTTTAAATTCAATTCTGACTCCAATGTCCAGTTTTTATCCACGATTTTTTACCCTATTTTTAAAAATTCAAAAAAATCTGAAAACAATACTGGGGACTTAGAACACGTAAAACTACACGAGAAAAAATCCGCTTAATTTTCTGATCAAAGATGAACTCCCAGAAAAATCAGAGATGTACGAGTTTTTGGAGGAGAAAAAAAACTGCTTTGCCAACACATTTTTGCTTTTGATAAAATCATTTAAAAAACAAAGTAAAAATATTTGAAACTCATAAAATGACTTGCAAACAGTAGCTAGGACTTTTTGAAAATTAGATAAAAATTGGCTAAGTAAAAGAAATCACAAAGGTAGAATAATCAATTTGACAAACATAATTTTCCACAAGTGTGCTCAAGAGAGCGTGACTTTGAACCATTAATTGGCTCAAGTCATTATTCAAGTGGCATGAACATGAAATGCATGAAATAATGCAGCAAACATAATGCATGAAATGCATGGATTTAAACCTAAGTATCATGAAAAAAATATATGGCATTCATAAAGTAACCTAGACCTAAATGAACTTGCATGGCATTTAATGCAACCTAAGTCTAAACATGCATGAAATGCATGGCAATGCTAATGAAACCTAGACCTAAAACATGCATGGCAATAACACAAACACATAGCATGCTAAATCAAAATACACAAAGTCATGGCATGAAATGCAAACCTATCAACTAGACAAAATGAAAATGCATACACAAAACCAAATCATGTTGACCGAATAGCCCTCAAATCACATAGTATAATCCTAGCTAAACAATAACACAAACACATGAAAGAAATAAACTAGCAAACATGATAAACAATGCAATTATGTACGAAAATCCATCATGGCTTAACTAAATAACATGAACCTAGCATAGTATTGTCACAAACACACAGCATGGTATACTATTAAACTACCACAACCAATCAAGCAAGAAATATCTAGCAAGAACAAGCACAATGAATATAAAAAGTAAAAGAAAGAAACTACCTCTGAAAGCACCTTAAGCTACAGCCTCCATATTAACATGCTAAAACACTTTCTTACATCTTCCCATCTCACTTGTACTCTGGATTATCTCATGTGCGAAAGAAGTTCTAATAAACTCCATTTCAATAATATGTCCTATCATTGTCTCAGATGGTTCGAGGCCTTCTCGGAGAAAATTCCCAATAACTTGATCCATGTGCTTTCTCAGAACAGGAAACCGCAGCAATTCATTCACCATACAGTGATGGCTAATCTTTATTAACTCATCATATATGAACCTGGCACATTGTAGGCTTGGATCTAGCAAACGTGTTATTTGCCTTCGAACAAGTACTTCAAATGGGACTTCTGGTACAAATATTGCAGCTCGAGGACCAGTTGCATTCTGAATGGCAATTCGAATGTCATCGTCAGTCAAGTCTTCACATGGATCAACCTCCTCTAAGCTCTTAACAAAGATTAATTGGAAAATATAATGGATCCTTGCTCCACCAGCCAGTTCAGATGTAGACATTTCTTCATTTTTCCCCTCTACAATTGATGAGAATGCTTCACAGTACTTTGAAAGAATATTCAGTAGAAGAGCTCCCTGGCTAGCCTTCGATTCTGTGATTTCTCCATAGCTTGCATGCTCCTTTGCCACAGAAACCAATGCAGAACTAATGCGTGATTTCAGCCCAGGAAGTATTGCCTTTTATGTTGTACTAAAATCTGGTTCAGCTTCTTCGCCAACTGAGGTACACCACAACGATCAGCTAGACCATTATATACTGGACGACTACGGAAGAACTTTTCCTCTTCCACAAGGGCATCCTTGATACTTCGGTTGAGTAAAATATCCTCCTGACTACGATTCACAACACCTATGTAACCAAGTCGAAGGGGAACCACTTTTCCAAGCAACAGGTTACGAGCATCAGTACCTCTGTCCATTATATCCAACTTTGTAATAACACCAATGGTTCTATAACCATCAGGATCGGCATTTCCTGCAATTTGAAGCGCATCAGAGTTTGCTAAGTCTGAATTTGCTGGAGTAACAGCAAGAATCAGACAGCTTGGCTGTTTAATGTACGACATGATCATTGTTCTAATTCGAGCTTCAATGTCAGAAGGCTGGTCACCCACAGGAACCTTTGTGATTCCAGGAAGATCCACAAGATTGATATCAAGAACATTTGGTGAGAAAATCTTAAGTCGAATCTGCTTGTCTGACACACCTTTGTTCCCTCCAGCCTCCCTATCTGTCTCAGCCTGAATCTCCCTGCGAATCTCAGAAAAGTCATAGAAGCGCTTGCCAGGCAAGTGAAGAAACTCGCCATACTCTTCCTCAGAGCCATCAGGATTACGCTTGGTCTGAAGGAGCTGGAGGACGAGGGGACGGCGCGTGCAGATATCGGAACCGCGAGGCAAGAAGTCGCGGCCAACGAGTGACTCAAGCACGCTGGACTTGCCACTGCTCTGGCTTCCAACCACCGCCACCTGCGGAAACTCTATACTGGACTGGCTACCAAGCTGAGCGAAGATGTCTTCCAGCTTGTTCACTATCGGTATGAAGGAAGATCCCAACGGAGCCACAGATGATGGAGGCGGCGTCGATGCTGCTACTTCTTCAGCCATTGATTTTCACTGATTAATCGATTGATGAAAAAGATCAGAGATTTGGATATGAAAATTTCATGAGGGTTTTGGATTTTATTTTATTTTTTGATAGAGCGATATGCTCAGTTTTTTTTGTTTTTTCTATTTTTTTCTTGTTTTAGCCGCCAGCTCTCTTTCTTTTCATCATCCGCCCCCTTTACTTTTCTAGACTTTGGCTCATTTTATACCTCCATTTCTAACCTAAAAAAATGGGTAATGTCTAAGTTACCCTTCCTTTATTTTTTTCAAGTCTCTCTTTTTTCTTTTTTTTTAATATTTTCGATTAAAAAATTTATTTTAAAAATCTAATAAAACTCAAGATTAAACTTTTTCACCTCGGGTTTAAATTTAATTTTAAAATTGGTAATTTTACGGTCCGATTTTATTTGAACAATTAAAGCTAAAAAGGATATATATAATCTAGAGCATTTTAAAAATCTAAAATCGCGACCGTGACTTTTACAAAAATATTAAACCCGAGAGAGGGACAAATCAAAATTGGTTTTAAAAGGCCCGGACAAAATTAGGTGTCTACAGCTGCCCCTCTTTGGCTATTGCTGAGAATCAGGAATCAGACAAAGATAAAATAGACAACAATTTTGTCCGGTCTGTGAAATCACATGTGAAGGAAAGGAAATGGGTTTTCTTTTTCATTTCTTCATACATTTTTGCATTTTTCATTTTTCATTTTCTACTTTTTTTTCTTCCTTTTTTTTATTTATATTTTTCCCTTTTTTCAATTTTTCATTTTTTTTTTGATTTTGATGATTTTCTTTTAAAAACAATAAATTGAAGATTTTGTCCTTAAATTGAATTCCATGCCTAAACAAGGCTCGATTCGTCTTAAGGAAACGAATTCGATTTTCAAAAGAAAAATTTATGCCCGAAGGTCTTTAAAATTGGTGCCCGGAGGTCTTAAAATGGTGCCCGGAGGTCTTTAGAATGGTACCCGGAGGTCTTAAAAAACTGGTGCACGTAGGTCTTTAAAATTGAAAATTGTGCCCGGAGGTCTTAAAAATTGGTGCCCGGAGGCCTTACCCCTGAAAAAAAAAGTTATGCCCGGAGGTCTTAAAGATATTGCCCGGAGGTCTTACCTGTGAATTATGCCCGGAGGTCTTAAAATGGTGCCCGGAGGTCTTTAGAATGGTGCCCGGAGGTCTTAAAAAAACTGGTGCCCGGAGGTCTTTATAATTGAAAATTGTGCCCAGAGGTCTTAAAAATTGGTGCCCGGAGGCCTTACCCCTGAAAAAAAAAAGTTATGCCTGGAGGTCTTAAAGATGTTGCCCGGAGGTCTTACATGTGATTTGAAAAATTATGCCCTGAGGTCTTAAAAATGGTGCCCATAGGCCTTACCCCTGAAAAAAAAAGTTATGCCCGGAGGTCTTAAAGATGTTGCCCGGAGGTCTTACATGTGATTTGAAAAATTATGCCCGGAGGTCTTAAAAATGGTGCCCATAGGCCTTACCCCTGAAAAAAAAGTTATGCCCGAAGGTCTTAAAGATGTTGCCCGGAGGTCTTACATGTGATTTGAAAAGTTATGCCCGGAGGTCTTAAAAATGGTGCCCATAGGCCTTACCCCAGAAAAAAAAAAGTTATGCCCGGAGGTCTTAAAGATGTTGCCCGGAGGTCTTACATGTGATTTGAAAAATTATGCCCGGAGGTCTTAAAAATGGTGCCCATAGGCCTTACCCCTGAAAAAAAAGTTATGCCCGGAGGTCTTAAAGATGTTGCCCGGAGGTCTTACATGTGATTTGAAAAATTATGCCCGGAGGTCTTAAAAAATGGTGCCCATAGGTCTTACCCCTGAAAAAAAAGTTATGCCCGGAGGTCTTAAAGATGTTGCCCGGAGGTCTTACCTGTGATTTGAAAAATTATGCCCGGAGGTCTTACAAATGGTGCCCATAGGCCTTACCCCCGAAAAAAAGTTATGCCCGGAGGTCTTAAAGATGTTGCCCGGAGGTCTTATGTGAGACCCTCGTAAGCCAGAGATGACTCGGGTCTCCTATAACACTCTAATGGCTCGGAACTACACATGTAAAATCCACTAGGAAGGACGGACTATCATGTGGTATACATGTTGTATGATAGGTTATAGAATTGGAGGTTAAATCTGGTGGTTAAACGATCTGACCCTAAAATAGTTTAAAATTCAGACTAAAATCGGGAAGGGCAAAATTTCATAAAATATGCTAAATTGAGTGGATATGATGAGAATATACTATATAGAACCCATACCTATTATCAGAGTAACAATCGGCATCAAATTCAAAAAAATATGTATTAGGGGTATTTTGGTCATTTTACACCCCTTTTCATTTTTAGTCCGAGAAATGGTATAAATGGGCTTTTTGGCTATATAATATGTTAATATGACATTTGGATCTAATATTTGGCAATAAAAAAAAAAGTCAAATTTGGTCAACTTTTTTTTGACCAAGCTTAGGCAAGATGAGAAACATGGGATAATTTCCCATAAGTTTCAGCCCTAATATGAAGACACAACGTCTTCTTCTTTTTTTTCATGCCGTTAGGCATTTTCTCCCCAAAAACACCATTAAAGCTTGCTAAAGCTTTCTCTCTCCTCCAAATTTCAAGGGAAATCACCAAGTATTGCAAGGATTCCACTAACCTATAGGTAATTTCATATTCTAAGCTTGATTTTGATATTAGATTTTGAAGAATTTGTCTCTATCTATGAGAAATCATTTTGGCTGAAAATTGGTAGTGATGAAGCACCATGTTGCCGCCACTTTTTTCGTTATGGGAGGTGTTCCTCCACCTCCTTAAACCGTAAATTAGTATCGGATAGCTTTGAATCAAATTAGAGGCTAAAACAAGCTTGGTTAAAACCCTAGCTTGCCCATGAGGTGGTGCCGCCACCTACCTTGGTTGTCCGAGGCCACCGTTAGCTTCATTGTTATTGTGTGAGCAACTTTTCAGTTGATTGTTGCTCCGAATTTTGACTCGAGCTAAGTGTAGGAATTTATTTGTAAAAATTCTTAAGCTGAAAATTTTTGGATAGTAGCTAACTATTATAAATAATGGGAATTTGAGTGTCCCGTAGTTGTAAAATACTTACAGAATATCCTGACGATGTCATAGGTACCCATATCGTGGAGTTCGCCTGGGATCGCGACAGAGTAACGAAAGTGTCGCTTTAATACTCGAAATAACACAGTGAGTATTTAGGTTAATCTAGGAAGTAGTTATTGTTTTATATGCAATGTTGACTGATATGGAAATTGAAACACGAAAGATTGCTCGGATTACAAATATGGTAAGTTTCGAGCCTTACGCGGATCAAAGGCGTAAGTGTGGTGTTAGTTTGGTTACATGAGGTAAGTGTTGTGGAGTTGAATAATAATGAATGTTAGCTATTTGTAATGCTTTGAGAAACATAAGTAGAAATATATTAGTGTAGAGATTGTTTCCTAGCATAGTATATATATATATATATATATATTACTCCATGATATTAGAGAATTAATATATCATACTATTATTGTACGGACAGGGTGATGTCCGGGATGCTATTTTATATTGTACGGACAGGGTGATGTCCGGGATGCTAATATTGTACGGACAAGGTGAAGTCCGGGATGCTATTGTTGTACGGGCAAGATAGTCCAGGATAACAAATATTACGGACTGGTATAAGTCCTGGATATTTTGATAATGTAGACATGAGAAATTCTTCATTTATAATTGTGAAGGTATACACGTAAAATCGATTGCTAAATATTTTTGGCTATCAAGTTAGGCTAGCCAATAGCTTATTTATATTCAACACTCAGTATAGAAGATTTCATATGGGACAAATAATTTTTATAAGTCCCGGAACAATTTTTAAATATTACTTTTCGGTTAATTAGTCATACTTGATATGTCATGTTTATACTTTAATGGTCAAGAAAGGAAGTACGAAATTTCCAAGTACTCATCCTAGTTACCTTATGCTCACTGAGTTTTTCGACTCACTTTGTTTTTTTTTAATTTTTTTTTCAGATTCTAACAGACCCAGCTCTTCCCATATTCCGGATAGTTAGCTGCTCACATACTTGTGGTGAGCGAATTGACCCAAGACGTGGTAAGCAGTGGCGATGGTTGGGTACATTTTGCAGTCACTAGGGTATCATGGGTCCTTTGTATTTTGTGTATGTTGAATATGTTCTGTATATTTATAAGCGGATGTAATTAATTGATGTATGATGTATAACAGTCTTAGAGGCCTGGTATGACATGGTGATGTTTATTTTGTTATGATATAGTATAAATATATGTTTGTATATAAGATGTCATAAATGTTGAGTCTGCTGCGGGGCATTTCGGTTACTCCCTATCGGAGGCGTCCAAACCGAGATGTCATGTGTTGATGAATTATTATATTGTGAATGTTGATGATTGAACGGCAAACGCCCATGTAGGGCGAGATTATGCCAAAATTTTCTTTAATTTGGTTTAATGAGTATAGACAGGCTTCGGAGGCAGGGGCATACCTTGTCTCTAGCCGATCACATGCCCTGAATTTGGGGTGTGACAAAGGTGGTATCAGAGCATGGTCTAGAGGTCAGTGACTGCAAAAAAAAAAAAAAGGGTGTAGGGTAGTAGTGCATTGCTTACAAGTAATCCCGAGATATTAGTAAGTAGTGTACTACCCCTATGGGTGTGTATCGTCACATGCTACTACGTCCGGTGATTTTTAAGCTAGCTAGCACATATTGAACTTTATAAATAATATTATGGAGTTATTGACATATGTTTATTTTCTAGATACGATGCCTCCCCAAACAAGAACTCGTAGACCTAGAGATAAATCAAGGGACCGAGAGCTTGAGGTCCCGGATCAGATTTCTGCTGGCCCTGAGATTAGAGGCCAGAGTGGGGAAAGTAGTAGGACTTCTACTAGGAATACTACAGAGACGGAGATGAGATTTGACAGGATGGATGCTAAAATGGATGAGGTATTACACCAGGTAGAGGCTCTGACGCAGGTTGTGGCAGAGCAACAGAGGAAATTAGATCAGGCCCAGCAGGCACAGCCACAGCCACAACAGGCAGCTGCACCGGTAGAGTCAGAGCAGGGCCGACCAGAGGGATACCTTCAGGTTTCGTTATCTGAGTTTAAGAAGAATCAACCACCTTTGTTTACAGGGAAGGATGCGAATGCAGATCCCAATGACTTTTTGGATCAATGCAGTAGATTGTTCATATCATTGGGATGTTCTCCGGTTCGATCTGTAGAGTTAATTAGTTTCCAGCTTAGGAGTATAGCTGGGACGTGGTATACGACCTTGCTTAAGAGACGACGAGCTACTGATCCTCCATTAGCGTGGCCAGAATTTTGTACTGAGTTTCTTCGTAGGTTCTTACCACAGAGTGTTCGCGAGACTAGGGCTCGCGAATTCGAGCAGCTAAAGCAGACAGAGACCATGACTGTGACTGATTATGATATTCGATTTTCTGATCTTTCTGTATATGCACCACAGTTGGTATCCACCGAGTATGATAGAGCTAAGAGGTTTGTGGATGGTCTTCGGGAGTATTTGTTTAGGTCAGTTCAGTTGACAGAGACATCCATATATGCTGATGTCCTAAATTCTGCTCTAAGGTTCGAGCAGCGAGCTCGAGATAGGCAGAGTGATAGGGGCCCACAAAAGAGGCCCAGATTTGGTGGACAGGGTTCTAGGGCAATAGGGTTATCAGGGCCAGTTGGTGGTATCGTGTCTAGAGGAGAGACATTTACTAGTGGTGTACAGAGGGACTGGGGTCAAAACAGTCAGCATAGAACCTGGTGGTCGCCCTCAGAGTACATCAGCAGCTACTATTACTGGGGGAGCTTCTACCCCATTATGTCAGATTTGTGGACGCCGACATAGAGGCGTATGTTGGAGATCAGATTTATGTTTTAGATGCGGTAAATCGGGGCACATGAGGAGAGACTGCCCATTGGGTTCTGGCTCACTCCCATCAGTAGTAGCTCCACTCCCAACTACAGCTGCACCAGGACAGTCAACAGGATCAGTCGCACAACAGGCTGTCAGAGGTACTCAGGGTCGGGGACAGCAATCTGCTAGTAGGGGACAGACGTCAGACGGCAGGGGGCAGGCTCGAGTTTTTGCACTGACACCTAGGGATGCCCAGGCATCCAATGCAGTTGTGACAGGTATTATTATGGTTTGTTTACAGCCTGCACATGCTTTATTTGATCCGGGTGCCACCCATTCATTTATTTGCCCTCGATTTGTGGATATTTTGCTCAGAGATGTTAGTGAGTTAAATGAACCTTTGCTAGTTTCAACACCTGTCGGGGTAGAGTATGTAGTTAGTCAAGTTTTGAAAGGGTGTGATATTGAGATTGGTGGGGAGGTGTTCATAGCCGATCTAGTGATACTAGATATACTAGAATTTGATGTGATATTGGGCATGGATTGGCTAGCTGCCAATTGTGCTGTGTTAGATTGTTTCGAGAAGGTTATTACCTTCCAGATACCAGGAAAATTAGTTTTAAAATATCAGGGAGATCGAAGTATGAATACAACAAGAATAATATCGGTCTTAAAAGCTGAGAAGTTATTAAACAGTGGCTGTCAGGGCTATTTAGCCTATGTGTGTGATATTGAAGGCAAGGTTTCGGATTTGGATAAAATACCAATAGTATCTGAATTTCCAGATGTATTTCCAGAGGAGTTACCCGGACTGCCTCCTGAGCGAGAGATTGAGTTCTGTATTGATGTGTTGCCAGGAACCCAACCTATTTCAATTTCCCCTTACCGTATGGCTCCCCTTGAACTGAGGGAATTGAAGGTACAACTTCAGGATTTGTTGGACAGAGGATTCATACGCCCGAGTACTTCACCCTGGGGTGCTCCGGTATTGTTTGTTAAGAAAAAGGATGGATCCCTGCGCCTATGTATTGACTATAGGCAACTTAATAAGATGACTATTAAAAATAAGTACCCACTACCGAGGATTGATGATTTGTTTGATCAGTTGCAGGGAGCTAGTTGTTTTTCTAAGATTGATCTTCGATCAGGTTATCATCAGCTCCGTATTAGGAGGGAAGATGTGCCTAAGACTGCTTTTCGCACGCGTTATGGGCACTATGAGTTTCTTGTAATGTCTTTTGGACTGACTAACGCCCCTGCAGCTTTTATGGATCTAATGAACAGGGTATTTAAACCCTATTTAGATCATTTCGTGATAGTATTTATTGATGATATTTTGGTGTATTCACGGACTGAGGATGATCATAGCCAGCATCTTAGGGTGGTACTTGAGACCTTGAGAACACAGCAGTTATATGCTAAGTTTTCAAAGTGTGAGTTCTGGTTGAGTAGTGTAGGATTCCTTGGACATATTGTATCCAAGGAAGGTATTAGTGTGGACCCTAAAAAGGTGGAGGCAGTACGTGACTGGAAAAGGCCTACCACCGTTACTGAGATTCGGAGTTTCTTGGGGCTGGCAGGGTATTACAGGAGGTTTGTTGAGAATTTTTCAAGATTGGCAGCTCCATTGACTAGACTTACCCAGAAGGATGTCAAGTTTGAGTGGTCAAACGAATGTGAGAGGAGCTTTCTAGAGCTCAAGGAACGTTTGACTACTGCTCCAGTTTTGACATTACCCACGGGATCCGGTGGATATGTTGTATATTGTGATGCATCTAGGGTTGGATTGGGATGTGTATTAATGCAGGGTGGCAAGGTTATAGCATATGCCTCAAGGCAGTTGAAGAAACATGAGCAGAATTATCCTACACATGATTTAGAGTTAGCAGCCATTATCTTTGCATTAAAGATATGGCGACATTACTTATATGGCCAATCATGTGAGATATACACCGATCACAAGAGTTTAAAATACATTTTTGATCAACGGGAGTTAAATTTAAGACAGAGGCGGTGGTTGGAATTACTCAAGGATTACGATTGCACTATCCTTTATCATCCAGGCAAAGCCAACGTGGTTGCAGACGCTTTGAGCCGTAAATCTATGGGAAGCATGGCTCACTTGTCCCTAGAAAAGAGACCGTTGGCTAAGGCTATTCAGGATTGTTTGGGAAGAGGTGTTACCTTGAGTTTTATCGGGACTGGTGCACTTATTGCACATGTACAGGTTAGATCCTCCTTAGTAGAGGAAGTTAAAGCAAGGCAGCATGTCGATGCTTTTTGTACTGAGACTATAACTAGTGTGAAACAGGGTAAAGATGATGGATTTCAAGTAGATGAAGAGGGAAGTCTCCGTTTCCATAGTCGATTAGTAGTTCCTGAGATAGAGGGAATTCGAGGTAAGATCCTTGATGCAGCACATAATTCATCATATACGATGCATCCTGGTGCTACCAAGATGTACCGTGATCTTAAGCAATTCTACTGGTGGCAAGGCATGAAACGTGATGTAGCAGATTATGTGGCTAAATGCCTAATATGTCAGCAAGTAAAGGCTGAACATTTGAGACCAGCTGGTCTATTGCAGAGCCTTGAAGTCCCAGAGTGGAAATGGGATCATGTTACCATGGATTTAGTAATTGCTTTGCCTAGAACTAAGACAGGATATGATTCGATTTGGGTGATTGTCGACAGATTGACTAAGTCGGCACATTTTATTCCAGTGAAAACTACTTATCCAGCTAATAAGTATGCTAAGCTTTATTTGGATCGAATTGTGCCTTTACATGGTGTACCATTATCGATTATATCAGATAGAGGTTCGCAGTTTACAGCAAGATTTTGGAAATCATTCCAGGAGGCCCTCGGTACGCAATTGCGGTTTAGCACTGCTTTTCACCCCCAGACAGATGGACAATCTGAGAGAACTATACAAACCCTTGAGGATATGTTGCGGGCCTGTGTATTAGATTTTGAAGGGACTTGGGATGATCATTTACCTTTGATTGAGTTCGCTTATAACAACAGTTATCACAGCAGTATACAGATGGCACCATTTGAGGCACTATATGGTCGGAAGTGTAGATCACCTGTTGGTTGGTTTGAGGCAGGCGAGTATCGGCTACTTGGTCCAGATATTGTGCAAGATGCAGTGCAAAAGGTTGGAATAATAAAAGAGAAGTTGATGGCTGCCCAAAATCGACAAAAGGCCTATGCTGATAACCGAAGACGTGATTTAGAGTTTGATGTTGGAGATTATGTGTTCCTAAAAGTTTCACCTTTCAAGGGGGTTATGAGATTAGGGAGACGAGGTAAGTTGAGTCCAAGATACATTGGACCATTCCAGATATTGAGCCGTAAAGGTGCGGTAGCATATGAGTTAGCGTTGCCTCCAGACTTGAGCTTTGTACACCCTGTATTCCATGTGTCTATGTTGCGAAAATACATTTCAGATGATTCACATGTTTTACAGCCACATGCAACACAGATAGACTCCCAGTTAGCATATATTGAAGAACCCGTAGCCATTGTAGATCGTCAAGTGCGAAAGATGCGGTCCAAGGAAGTTCCTACAGTTAAAGTTTTGTGGCAGTATCACAATACACAGGAGGCTACATGGGAACTCAAGGATGAGATGAGACAGCAGTACCCCCAGTTATTTCAAACATGAGGTAATTCTTTATAGGTTAATTTTATGTAAAATTCGAGGACGAATTTTATTAAGGGGGGAGAAATGTGAGACCCTCGTAAGCCAGAGATGACTCGGGTCTCCTATAACACTCTAATGGCTCGGAACTACACATGTAAAATCCACTAGGAAGGACGGACTATCATGTGGTATACATGTTGTATGATAGGTTATAGAATTGGAGGTTAAATCTGGTGGTTAAACGATTTGACCCTAAAATAGTTTAAAATTCAGACTAAAATCGGGAAGGGCAAAATTTCATAAAATATGCTAAATTGAGTGGATATGATGAGAATATACTATATAGAACCCATACCTATTATCAGAGTAACAATCGGCATCAAATTCAAAAAAATATGTATTAGGGGTATTTTGGTCATTTTACACCCCTTTTCATTTTTAGTCCGAGAAATGGTATAAATGGGCTTTTTGGCTATAGAATATGTTAATATGACATTTGGATCTAATATTTGGCAATAAAAAAAAAAGTCAAATTTGGTCAACTTTTTTTTGACCAAGCTTAGGCAAGATGAGAAACATGGGATAATTTCCCATAAGTTTCAGCCCTAATATGAAGACACAACGTCTTCTTCTTTTTTTTCATGCCGTTAGGCATTTTCTCCCCAAAAACACCATTAAAGCTTGCTAAAGCTTTCTCTCTCCTCCAAATTTCAAGGGAAATCACCAAGTATTGCAAGGATTCCACTAACCTATAGGTAATTTCATATTCTAAGCTTGATTTTGATATTAGATTTTGAAGAATTTGTCTCTATCTATGAGAAATCATTTTGGCTGAAAATTGGTAGTGATGAATCACCATGTTGCCGCCACTTTTTTCGTTATGGGAGTTGTTCCTCCACCTCCTTAAACCGTAAATTAGTATCGGATAGCTTTGAATCAAATTAGAGGCTAAAACAAGCTTGGTTAAAACCCTAGCTTGCCCATGAGGTGGTGCCGCCACCTACCTTGGTTGTCCGAGGCCACCGTTAGCTTCATTGTTATTGTGTGAGCAACTTTTCAGTTGATTGTTGCTCCGAATTTTGACTCGAGCTAAGTGTAGGAATTTATTTGTAAAAATTCTTAAGTTGAAATTTTTTGGATAGTAGCTAACTATTATAAATAATGGGAATTTGAGTGTCCCGTAGTTGTAAAATACTTACAGAATATCCTGACGATGTCATAGGTACCCATATCGTGGAGTTCGCCTGGGATCGCGACAGAGTAACGAAAGTGTCACTTTAATACTCGAAATAACACAGTGAGTATTTAGGTTAATCTAGGAAGTAGTTATTGTTTTATATGCAATGTTGACTGATATGGAAATTGAAACACGAAAGATTGCTCGGATTACAAATATGGTAAGTTTCGAGCCTTACGCGGATCAAAGGCGTAAGTGTGGTGTTAGTATGGTTACATGAGGTAAGTGTTGTGGAGTTGAATAATAATGAATGTTAGCTATTTGTAATGCTTTGAGAAACATAAGTAGAAATATATTAGTGTAGAGATTGTTTCCTAGCATAGTATATATATATATATATATATATATATATATATATATTACTCCATGATATTAGAGAATTAATATATCATACTATTATTGTACGGACAGGGTGATGTCCGGGATGCTATTTTATATTGTACGGACAGGGTGATGTCCGGGATGCTATTTTATATTGTACGGACAAGGTGATATCCGGGATGCTATTATTGTACGGACAGGGTGATGTCCGGGATGCTAATATTGTACAGACAAGGTGAAGTCCGGGATGCTATTGTTGTACGGGCAAGATAGTCCAGGATAACAAATATTACGGACTGGTATAAGTCCGGGATATTTTGATAATGTAGACATGAGAAATTCTTCATTTATAATTGTGAAGGTATACACGTAAAATCGATTGCTAAATATTTTTGGCTATCAAGTTAGGCTAGCCAATAGCTTATTTATATTCAACACTCAGTATAGAAGATTTCATATGGGACAAATAATTTTTATAAGTCCCGGAACAATTTTTAAATATTACTTTTCGGTTAATTAGTCATACTTGATATGTCATGTTTATACTTTAATGGTCAAGAAAGGAAGTACGAAATTTCCAAGTACTCATCCTAGTTACCTTATGCTCACTGAGTTTTTCGACTCACTTTGTTTTTTTTTAATTTTTTTTTTCAGATTCTAACAGACCCAGCTCTTCCCATATTCCGGATAGTTAGCTGCTCACATACTTGTGGTGAGCGAATTGACCCAAGACGTGGTAAGCAGTGGCGATGGTTGGGTACATTTTGCAGTCACTAGGGTATCATGGGTCCTTTGTATTTTGTGTATGTTGAATATGTTCTGTATATTTATAAGCGGATGTAATTAATTGATGTATGATGTATAACAGTCTTAGAGGCCTGGTATGACATGGTGATGTTTATTTTTTTATGATATAGTATAAATATATGTTTGTATATAAGATGTCATAAAGGTTGAGTCTGCTGCGGGGCATTTCGGTTACTCCCTATCGGAGGCGTCCAAACCGAGATGTCATGTGTTGATGAATTATTATATTGTGAATGTTGATGATTGAACGGCAAACGCCCATGTAGGGCGAGATATGCCAAAATTTTCTTTAATTTGGTTTAATGAGTATAGACAGGCTTCAGAGGCAGGGGCATACCTTGTCTCTAGCCGATCACATGCCCTGAATTTGGGGTGTGACATCTTACCTGTGATTTGAAAAATTATACCCGGAGGTCTTAAAAATGGTGCCCATAGGCCTTACCCCTGAAAAAAAGTTATGCCCGGAGGTCTTAAAGATGTTGCCCGGAGGTCTTACATGTGATTTGAAAAATTATGCCCGGAGGTCTTCAAAATGGTCTTTGAAGAATTGTTGAAAATTAACCTAACGATTTTGAGAAGATGCGAATGCTTTTTTGATGCAGATGCAGGTGTTGAATAAGATACGAAATGATTTAAACTGGTGCAAATGTCTTTGATGCAAAGGTAAATGCTTGGATTGATGTAAATGTTTTTTGATGTAGATTCAAATAACTTAGATTGATGCAAATGCTTCTTGATGTAGATGCACATGTTGGAAAAAAAATTCTGGATAACTCCTCCAAAAAGAAGATTTCTCATTTTTCAAAATTATAAAACCCTGGATATCTCCACCAGAGGCTTCAGCTATCACCACCGAAGATTTGTTCACTTTTAAAACTGTAAAATTCTGGATATCCCCACCAGAAGCTTTGGCTATCACCACAAAGACTTGCTCATTGTAAAATTCTGGGAACTCCTCCAGAAGAAGATTTCTCATGTTTCAAAATTATAAAACCCTGGATATCTCCACCAAAGGCTTCAGCTATCACCACCAAAGTCTTGCTCATTTTTTAAAATTGAAAAATTCTGGATATCCCCACCAGAAGCTTTGGCTATCACCACCAAATACTTGCTCATTGTAAAATTCTGGATAACTCTTCCAGAAGAAGATTTCTCATTTTTCAAAATTATAAAACCCTGGATATCTCCACCAGAGGCTTCAGCTATCACCACCGAAGACTTGTTCACTTTTAAAAACTGTAAAATTCTGGATATCCCCACCAGAAGCTTTGAGAAATGATGCAGATGCACATGTCTTTTAACAAGGTGCTCATGCTTCATGGTGCAAATGTAAAATATTTCTTAGTGCAAATGCAAATGACCTGGATTGATGCCCATGTTTCATGATGCAGATGCCCCTACTAATTGTGTTCATGTAACTGGTTTATGAATGGTGTAACTACAATTACCACACAATAATGAAAATGCAATGATTCTAGAAATGATGCAATTGATTGAGATGACACAAATGCGAATTCCATGAAGAATGTAAATGTAAAGTAAAATGCAGATGCTTATGGAATAATGCCAATGCAAATACCCATGAATGATGCAAATGCTTGCCGACACTGTGCAGATGCAAAAGCTCGATAAAGGGATGAGTGCTCATGAGTGATGCAAATGCCCCCGGTTGTTTTTCTAGACTTTGACTTAGCCTTTCAAATTCATTTTTCCTCTTCAAATCAGAGTATATCTTCAATTCATTTTGGCTATTCTCTTTGCCCCAACAGTTTTCAAACTTTCATCAACAGAGATCTGCACTGGGTTCGATTTCTTCTTCTCATATCTGGAAGTCAGGACCTACCCTGGCAGTTCTATACCTTTGGGTTAGAAAAACCCTTGTCTCATGTCAACATCAAAAATGGGTATTTCAAAAATATTTTTATTTTCCCTTTTTGAAAAACAATTTTGCTTATTTAAGGAAAACTTAAGCCAAAATTTTTAACTCCACAGTGTATGATGTACAAATCTTTTTATGACTGATGATCACTGTTAGAAATTTCCCTAAGTATTTAATTTGGGTTTTTCAATTTAAATTTACAAGGCTCGATACAACAAGATTTTGGTTTTTCCAGGAAAACTTCACAACAAAAATGTATGTCCCTTTTAGGCTCACAAATGGAACAGGTTTTATAAATCATGAATTCATTGAGAACCAAGCAAATTCAACATTCTTTTAGTTTCCAATATCAAGGTATTGTGACAAGCATCAAGATTAGCTGGGATGTTTAAACGGAAAGTTTAATCTTGGAGAAAAAGTTCCAGCTTTTGAAGACAATCCTCCGAATGAGAGTTGACACTTTGGGAGGTTTAGGAATTCCTAGATGTTCCTCGATGACCACTCCTTTAATAAGAGCTTTTCTTTTGGGGTATCGACACTATCATAGATGGCATCGAAAATTTCCAAATTTACTCTAGACCGCCCATTTTTGGGTTTTCGCCCTAGAGTCCCATTCTTTCCATTTTTTTCTTCTTTTTTCTTCTTTTTTTTTTTTCTACCATACACTTGAGAATTCTAAATTCTTCCTTAGTGAAATGATAATTCGATGAAATGGGATAAAATTTGAGGAAAAACCTTTCAAATTAAATATTCATGCTTGATCAAAATGGACTTTTAAAGCACATAATGTAGGCCATGGCTCAGGGTTCAGAAAGAAAGGATAAATAGGCCCAAAATATGTGTTTAAGGGTAATCAGATCAAGGATCATTTCTTGAGGAGGATTCTTTTTTGAAGCATTTGTCCCTTCTTGGACATTTCTTTCCTTTTGACTTTGCTCTTTTTCTTCTTTGCTTCTGGCTTTCAATTTGCCATGTCTTTCGCATATTTTGTTTTGTTTTTTTTTTTTTTGTTTTTCTTGGCTTTCATTTCACCATCTTTTTTTTTTGACAGAGTGCGCCCATATTTATTCGGGGCTTCATTTGCTTTGTATCTGTCTTTGAGCTAGGACTCATTTCTCAATAATCTTTAAAAAGATATTTCCTCGCATTTGCCCCCCAGTGTAGAGGGTGAACCTTGATCAGGGTTCAAAGAAGAAAAAATTCTTTTGGCTCAAAAGGGGTGACTATGGATAATTTCTTTTTGTGCGAAAAGGGATATGAAAGATGGCCATTTCTCATATCAAGCACAAATATTCACTTTGAAAAGCAATCCCCAGGGGAAATAGATATTCAGAATTTCATTTTGCACTTTGGAATCATCCGAATTCTCATATACATGATATCACAATTTTTTCTTTTTCTTTTTTCTTTTTTTGTTTTTTTCGTCGCATGCCCCCAATGATTCATGCATTAAGTCCATCCTTATTCACCATGTATCCATCATTTCCACATATGATGCCCCAATTTGATTAACCAATGAGAATTTGTATCAACGAGGAACATAGCAAGTCTAGGTCTGTACTGAAAAGACTGAATTTCAAATCTAAGTTCTTTGAAGAGACGAGGAAAATATGGCCTAAAAATGGGTTTTCTCATGGGACAAGGGATAATCTAGTTTAATCATTATGCCCCAGGGTGTCAATCATGAAGTGATGTTTGGGCAATTAGTGTTTTGTGGTTTGTTGGAAAAGGTCATGAATGGTTTTAGCACAAATCTTGACACACATCAAATTACCATGATCTGGATTCTTGAAAGAATGTCTCATTTGTTTGATTTTCAAGGAATTTGAAAATTTTCAAAGGTTCGTTCCTTTGTTCATAGCCTAGACTAAGATCTACGTCTTTGCTTATTCTGTGATGACATTGGTTTTATGAAGTCAAATCATTCATATTCCCTGAAGCATTAGGTCTTTCAAGTGGTCTCGGTTCAAAAGATTTAGGCTTAGGAAAGCCTAAAAGAGAAAGCTGAAGGTATTGGGTCATTTCTAACAATGATTATCAATATTCTCAAGATTGTTCATTATTTCATGTGAAAACCACTTATTTATTGTTTACCACAAATTTTCTCAAAGCTTCATTTGTTTTTGCAAATTCAAATTTATTGCTAAAATAAAATGAACACAAAATATTTAAATTCAAAATTTATTTATTTCATGTAGATGTCATCATGAGACAAGCGCTTTCATCATCAAAGTGTAGAAATATATGCATCAGAATGCTTCTATTGACATGCTTTCAAAGATAACAAATCTTATCCTCAAAATTCTTCAAGAGGAAATTAATCTATGGTAAAACAGATTTCCAATGTTCGATAAGCTCTGGAATCCAAATGCCATCGTGGACAAGACCCTCAATTCTTTCCTTCAGTTTTCTGCATTTTTAGTCGAATGCCCAATTGCCCCAATATGATACTCGCACTTGCTGTTGAGGTCATAGCTTTTAGCTGACGAAGAAAGCTCTTTAAAGCTAAGCCAATTTCTATTTCATCTTATTAATGTGTTTCATGATGAATGAGCTATGAATGTCATGAGTGCAATTTGATGCATGTGAAGGATAAACAAAGTTATGTGTGGTCATATACTGTGGAAACAATATTGACCATGTATGCTATAAGTGCAACACGATGCCAACATGATGCATGTAAAGAATAAGAAAAATCAATGCATGTATATATGCAATGAATGACCATGTATGTTCCAAATGCATTTCTCAATGAATGATCATATACACTATGAATGCCACACAATGTCAATTATGATGCATGTGAAGAATAAATGATTGACACAGAGTATATACAAAGTTAATCATGCTGACCGTGTATGTCATGAATGCAACTTGATGCCAATATGTCAAATTAATGCGTGAGCATATACGGAGAACTCATGATGACTATGTATGCCATGAATGCAACCTGATGCCAACATGATGCATGTAAAGAATAAGCAAATTAATGCATGAATATATACAGAATGACCATGTATGTTCCAAATGCATTTCCCAATGAATGATCATATACACTATGAATGCCACACAATGTCTTTTATGATGCATGTGAAGAATAAATGATTGACACAGAGTATTTACAAAGAAAATCATGCTGGCCGTGTATGTCATGAATGCAACTTGATGCCAACATGATGCATGTAAAGAATAAGCAAATTGATATATGGATAGATACAGAAAAATCATGCTGACTATGAATGCATGAATGCAACTTGATGCTACCATTATGCATATAGAGAAAGAATAAATTGATAATGGATATATACAGAAAAATCATGCTGACTATGAATGCATGAATGCAACTGAATGCCAACATGATGCATGTAAAGAAAGAATAAATTGATATATGGATATATACAGAAAAAATCATGCTGACTATGAATGCATGAATGTAACTTGATGCCAACATGATGCATGTAAAGAAAGAATAAATTGATACATAAGTATATACAAATAATGACCATGCATGTCATAAACGTATCTTACAATGAATGACCATGCATGCTATGACTATAACATGATGTCAAAATGATTCAAAAATCTCATTATGCAAGATTTGCCTCCAAATTTATGATTTTTTGAAACATTTTTTTTTATGAAAAACCAATCATATTATTTTCAAAAGAATTTCAGGGTGAATCCTACTATGATACAATATGCAAATGTTCATGTGACACTACCGGTTTTATGAAATCATCAAATGAAATTACCAACTGTTTATTGCAAAGAATGAGATCAATAATACAATAAAAAATGTACATGCTCTATTCACACATGCATGAAATGTGCAACACGCAAAAATGCTTGAAAAAGGATTTTTTTTTTTAACAGCTAATGAACATCTGCCCCAACAATATCTGCTTATTTAGGCATCACGATGCCTTCGAGGCGGAGTATCACATTTATTACGGGCGATGTACGTACATCGTTGCCCGATCTACCACACTTATTCGGAGTGTAAAATAGGTAACAAAAAGTTTAGAAATGTCCCTCCATGTGTTCCTATTTTCGGTATATCTAACGGAAATCCGGCATGGCTTCGCCTAGGTTCACTATATGAGGGTGAATCGGTTCTAAGGCCCCGAATTGTTCCTCACTGTCGCCGGTGAAGGCTAGTAAGGCACCCCGATAAAAGCGGGTTCAATTCGTTAGAGTATATTTTCCTATGCCCATGCGGAGGATCATCACGAAGGCTTAGTTACTTTACTCCCACTTAAAAGGACGGAACCCGGGTAGAGGATTCATGTTATGCAAATGCACGTGTAGTGTGTGTGGAGGAATAACAAACCTTTCACTACCTATTCTACAAACCTTATTCTAAATGCCCTAGCAATTAAAACATTCAAGAATAGTGTAACGCATTAACCAACAAGCAAATATAATATACAACCTTAAATAACTAGAGAACAATAATAAAATGCATGCACATGAGAATGAACATATTTAAAAACATTTTATTATTTTCAAAATTCTCCTTATTAAAAAATGTGGGAATTAAAATTAAATACCAATTAAACCAACAAAACCGAGACTTTGATAACACACGACTAATTCTAGGCCTGACTCTCTAATAATCCCCAGCGGAGTCGCCAAGCTGTCGCAACCTAAAAAATAACGAGTCTCATCGCAAGACTTTATTATTCGTTAAGCGTGACATTAAAAAAAAACCGAGGAAAAGTCGACTTAATTCCTCTAAAAAATGAAGGTTTTGAAAATGACCTTAAAAAAAAACATGGAGTCGCCACCAATCTTTTTTAGCTAGGTGTGATCGGCCACCTATTAAAACCGGTTTTATAAAATATTTAAAAAATTAATTAAAACATTTTTTAAAAACCAATTTCAAGTCTGCGTTTTAAACCAGAGAAATCAAAGAAGCGGGTTCGGGAGTCGGTTACGTGCGGGGAAGGATTAGCACCCCCACAACACCCGTATAAATCGGTACCTTATTAATCGTGTGTTATCTCAAGTCTCGGTAAAAATTGGTTTTAAATTTAGTATTTCAAGTTAATTCCCAATTTAAAGAAAAATAATTCCATTTTTATTGAGAATGATCCAGAATTTATAAATTCAAAATTTTCCTATATTCCCCAACAAACGTGGCAAAATATAGAAATTTTTATTAGTTTTGGAAAATTTTCCGAACCATTCTCTTTTTAAAGAAGATATTCCGTTATTAATAATAATTGATGATATCCTCCCCAGCAAACCCGGCAGAGAACTCATGAATTATTTTAACTCGGGAATATCTTTATTTTATTGAAAAACATTATCTTTTTTGAAACCATTTAAAATAAATGAATATGTATATGCATGACATAAATAAAATGACATAGCAAAGTCTAAATAATATAATGCAACCTAAATGACATGACATGATTTGAATGCCTTAGCATATTCTAAATGAAATGGAATATCCCAAGTTATATAATATATTCTAAATAAAATGAAATGACCTAGGTAACATAGTATATTCTATATGAGATGCAATATTCTAAGTCATATGATATAATCTAAATGAAATAGAATAACCTAAGTAACATAACATATTCTATATGAAATGAAATAACTTAAGTAACATGATATTTTCTAAATGAAATAAAATATTCTAGATGACATAATATATCCTAAATGAAATGAAATGACCTAGGTAATATAATATATTCTACATGAAATGCAATATTCCAAGTCATATGATATAATCTAAATGAAATAAAATATTCTAGATGACATAATATATCCTAAATGAAATGAAATGATTTAAATGACATGACAAATATGAATGGTATGGCATACAATTTAAATGACATGGAATAGAATAATGCTATCATATAATATGCATGAAAATAAAAATAATAATGCATGAACATAGTATATGCTAAATAAAAATAACTAAATAAAAGCATAGGATATCATGAAATATTCAAAACCATATAATAAACCATGTAACATCAAAAATATAAATCAAAATAATAACAATATCATAGAAATTATTATAACAAGAATCACATATTATATAAAATGCATGAATATAAAAATGCAATGCATGAAATGTATTTTTTCCTTTAATTAAGGAAATCCGTATATCTAAAAAGATATCCGGCTACCTTAGGAAAATATGTCAAATTAAATATTCTAAAACCAAAATACTTTGTGATTGTTTGAAAACAATTTTGAAAAGCTTGAATTAACAATAAAAACTGGGCTAAAAATTTTTAAATGGCTCTAATTTCCTAAGTTTAAAAAAAATCCGGACTTGACTCTCCTTAACCCGGGACTTGAAAAACCATTTTTAGAGTTTAAAAAGGCTTAGAAATTATCCTAAGTCAGTAGCTAACCCTTCTAATCAGCCCACTCTAAGTAAATTAACCAAAACAGAAAAATGGTTTTTCTTTAAATTCAATTATGACTCCACTGTCCAGTTTTAATCCACGATTTTTTACCCTATTTTTAAAAATTCCAAAAATTCTGAAAAAAATACTGGAGACTCAGGACATGTAAAACTACACGAGAAACAATCGGCTTAATTTTCTGATCAAAGATGAATTCCCATAAAAATCAGAGATGTAGGAGTTTTTGGAGGAGAAAAAACTGCTTTGCCAACACATTTTTGCTTTTCATAAAATCATTTAAAAACCAAAGTAAAAATATTTGAAACTCATAAAATGACTTGAAAACAGTAGCTATGACTTTTTGAAAGTTAGATAAAAATTGGGTAAGTAAAAAAAATCACAAAGGTAGAATAATCAATTTGACAAACTTAATTTTCCACAAGTGTGCTCAAGAGAGCATGACTTTGAACCATTAATTGGCTCAAATCATTATTCAAGTGGCATGAACATGAAATGCATGAAATAATGCAGCAAACATAATGCATGAAATGCATGGATTTAAACCTAAATGTAAGGAAAATGCATGACATAAATAATATGGCCTAGACCTAAAATATGCATGTCATTTTCACAAACACAAGGCATGCTTAATTCAAAAATCCAACCAAATATCATGCAAATGCAAAAACCTAACAACTAGCATGACAAAAAATGCAACACACAATGCAAAACACATGGAGTAGCCAAATGGCCTCAAGCTCCAACAAGCATGGCATTTTCACAAACACTTGGCATACTAGCATGAAAAACTAAGTCATAACACTTAAATCATGCAAAAATCACACAAGCATTTTCACAAACACTTAATATACTAAATCTAAAACATGCTCAACTAAGATATAAAACAAGAATCATGCAAAGAATCACACAAGCATTTTCACAAACACTTAATATGCTAACTCTAAAACATGCTCAAATTTAAACAACATGAAAACAGAAAATTAAAAATGCAAAAACATGATATCTAAGACATAAATGGCAACAAACAAAGCAACCAAATTAAAATATAACTCAAGAACATGAAGTAACATAACATTTAAAACATCAAAATAAAAAAAAAATAGCATAAACAATATGGTAAAATGAACTCAAAACAGCAACTCAAAATAAATAATGTAGGCCATTTGGCCATGGTGAGTTTATTGTAAAAACAAAATGTAAAAAAATATACTTAAGAAAGGAGATGAAGGAAGAACAAAAAACATTATTTTAAAATGAAAACTCACCAAGTAGAGATTAAAATAGCAAAAACAAGAATAGAAAATGAAGAAAGTGCAAGAGTTGGTGCTCAAGAGCAACTTCAAGAAGCTAATATTTCAAGCTTTTCTCTTCAAACTTTCCTTTGTTTTTTCTAAATTTTTTTTTTTTTTGCTCTCAACCAAGAAGATAAAAACTAAGAAAAACTAAGAGAAATCAGCCAAAATGAACCTCCAAATTCGAAATTCTGCCCTTCCCCTTAATGGTGGCAGAATTTTACCTCTCTCCACCCCTAGGATGTTGTCATTTTCTGTGTAACCAATTTTCCATCAAATGGCTAATAATTCATGGTGAAAAATCATGAAATTACCACCTTTAGATTAGCATCTCAGCTCTCTCAAATTACAGCTGTTAAAGAATAATGTTGACAGCTTTCTTAGCTTATGTGGCTTAATCACCATGGCTTGATCAAAGAGAATCTCTAACTAACTCTTGATTTTTAGCCATTTGATTGAAAAATCAGAAGCTTCCACCTTCCTTTGGGCTTGGGCAGGCCAGCACTTATCTTTTCCAGCCCAACTCTGATTTTTTGAAAGGCCCAAAGAAGCCCTTTTCTGTTGCTTGGGTGAAATGACCATTTTGCCCCCCGGATGCAAATAAATATCAAACGGACTCCAAATTCAAATTTTCTTTTTTAATACTTCCAAAATAATAAAATATTGAGTTCTGGAAGTTTTCAAAATTATCCGAGTCCGTTTGCTATTTATTTGGATTTTTCTTCCCAAAATGCCCTTTTATGCCCCTACTTTTTACCATTTTTTAAACGAGCTCCAAATCAAGATTTTTCTTCACCAATCTCTTCAAAATAATTAAAAAGTGTGATCTGGAAGTTTTCATAATTTTAGGAGCTCATTTGGTATTTTTCGGGATTTATCAGCTTGAATTACTGCATAGGAGGCCCGGGATTTGGCCATTTTGCAAACGAACTCCGAATCAAGATTTTCTTTCGCAAATCTCTTCCAAATAATTTAAAAATGATATTTCCCAAATTTCATAATTTTTGGAGTCCATTTGCTATTTTTCCGGGATTTATCTTTTTGAATTATTGCATAGAAGGCCCGAGATTTGTCCATTTTGCAAACGAACTCGAAATCAAGATTTTATTTCTCCAAGATCTTCCAAATAATTTAAAAATGAGATCTGCAAAATTTCAAAAGATTTGGAGCTCATTTGATATTTTTCTGGGATTTTCCTTTTTGAATTACTGCATAAGAAGCCAGGGATTTGGCCATTTTGCAAACGAACTCCTTATCAAGATTTTATTTTACCAATCTCTTTCAAATGATTTAAGAATGAGATTGACAAATTTTTTAGAATTTTCGGAGTCTATTTGCTATTTTTCCCAAATTTTCCAATTTTGCCCTTTTACCTCTGAAACCCGGTTTTGCTCAAAACAAGTTCCATTTTCAGATTTTCTTCAATCTGAGCCTTGGGCCATCCTTTTTAATCATTCTTCATCCATTGGGGGCTTTGGTCTTACCAAGCCGGGCCATTTCTGTGATACTTCCCGATTTCACCGAAATCCACTAAAAACCCTAATTCTTGGTTTTCTCCCGGATTGGCTTTTCTTTCGATTTTTCTTGCAAGTGACTTCTCCATTACCCGTAGTCAGTGCTTATCTTTCATTTGGAACCTTCAATTTTGATCAATTTGATCGTTTAAGCACTTTTCCCCAAATTTCTCGGATTAGGGTTTCCTTTCTACTGAATCTCCAAATCCCAACTTCCGAACTCCATATCTTTCAATGTAGACCTCGGATTATCAAAATTCTTTCGCCATTTTTCAATTGAACTTAAAATCTTGATTTTGAATGTGGGTTGACTTTTTCAGTAGTTGACTTTCTGGGGTTGACTTTTTCGGGGTTGACTTTTTCGGGGTTGACTTTTTTTCAAGTTTGGCTTTTTGTGCTCGCCCTCTTAAACTAAGACTCGGAGTACCACCTGCAGGATGAAAACAGTCTTTTTACACTCGAAAAACATCAATATAGGAAGAAAACATACCTGTTTAGTGGTCCGGACAAAATTAGGTGTCTACACTCTCCATATAACTACCACTTGTAAGGGGCACATATTACCAAGGGTCCTTTTTGATAATGGTTCTTCACTAAATATGATGCCTTTAGCAACCCTATCCAAATAGCCAGTAGATATATCTCATATGATACCAAGTTGCACAGTGGTCAGGGCTTTTGATGGAACAAGGAGAGAGGTTATGGGAACCATTGAAGTTATTCTGGAGATAGGCCCGTGCATTTATACGGTGAACTTCCAGGTCATGGATATTAATCCATCTTATAATTGCTTGTTGGGAAGGCCATGGATACATTCAGCTGGGGCTGTACCCTCGTCTCTCCACCAAAAGCTGAAATTTGTGATGGAGGGCCGTTTGATCACGGTATCAGGAGAAGAAGACATAATAGCCTTCGCATCTACTGAATCTCCTTATGTTTAGCCCAATGAAGATGCCGTAGAGTGTTCTTTTCGGTCTTTGGAATTCGTAAATGCAGTTTTCATCGCTGAAGGATGAAAATTTTCGAAACCAAGGTTGTCCAAGAACACAAGGCTGGGAGTAAGAACCACAGTGGGAAAAGGCTGCAGGGTTGGAAAAGGTTTGGGGAAATATCTTCAAGGAATGGCTCAAGCAATGGAAGTAATAGGAAAGAAAGACCGATTTGGCCTAGGGTATCTTTCGAAGGCCCATGAGAAAAGGAAATAAGTTGAAAGGAACCGACAAAGGAGGATGGCCCGCCTTGCGGGTATGGATATTGAATGAGAGCCTATGACGTTCCCACCTATCCTTCACAGCTTCCACTCAGCCAGTTCTCTGTTCGGAGAAAAGAATTCTGATGATGTGCTCGTAATGATAGAGCAAGCCTTCGAGAGATTCCAGGTGAATAGGGATGAGCAGATGTATGATGTGGAGGTCTACACAATTGAGGAAGAAAGAATTGAAAGAGAGAATGATAACTGGATGGTGCGACCTTGTCCACCAGGATATAGACTAACCAACTGGAGTGCGACTGAGTTGCCCATAGTTTTTAAGTCTATTCCAACGTAATACTTCTAAAAAAAGCAATCTTAATTATCTTTACCTAGAGATATTAAGAGTTTTTTTCTGTAATGGGCTTTTTGTTTAAATATTTTATTCAATAAATAACAAGCACAATGCATTTTATCCATATTGATGTGTCCATATTCTTTCATTTTTGTTATTTATTTTGTTTTCATTATATATTTTCCTATATTGTTTCTTCTCCACCTATTTACAGGTATGCGGATGCGGAATATGAGGATCTTCCTGTCAGCAATTCTGAAATTGATTTTGAAAGACCCATTTGTACGGGTGATTTTGAGTAATGAAGATATTGAGGATTATGGTCTACCTCCGGATCTATTAAGGGAAATGGAACAAGAGGAGAAACAAGTACTTCCTCATAAGGAATTATTGGAAATGATAAATCTGGGAAATGGTGAAGAGATAAAGAAAGTCAAAATCAGAACTTCATTATCATCATCAATAAAAGGTGAATTGATAGCTTTGCTCCAGGAATATGCGGATGTATTTGCATGGTCTTACCAAGACATGCCAGGGTTAGATCCAAATATTGTGGTTCATAAGCTCCCTTTAAGGCCAGAATGCAAGCCAATTCAGCAAAAGTTGAGAAGAATGAGGCCCGACATTCTATTAAAGATAAAAGAGGAGGTGAAGAAGCAATTTGATGCTGGATTCTTAGAGGTGGCAAAATATCCAGAATAGATGGCAAATATTGTTCCAGTACCAAAGAAGGATGGCAAAGTACGGATGTGCATTGATTATCGAGATTTGAACAAGGCCAGCCCTAAAGATAATTTCCCTTTACCCCATATTGATACTCTGGTGGATAATACAGCAAAGAATTCTTTATTTTCTTTCATGGACGGATTCTCAGGATACAATCAGATCAAGATGGCACCGGAAGACATGGAGAAAACCACATTTGTTACAATGTGGGGAACCTTCTACTACAAGGTAATGCCATTTGGGTTGAAGAATGCTGGGGCAACATACCAAAGAGCCATGGTGACATTGTTTCATGATATGATGCATAAGGGAATTGAGGTCTACATTGATGATATGGTCGCAAAGTCACAAGGAGAAGAGGAGCATATTGCGAATCTTAAGAAGCTCTTTGAACGATTAAGGAAGTTTAGACTCAAGCTAAATCCAGCAAAATGCACTTGGAGTCACCTCGGGGAAATTGTTGGGTTTTGTCGTCAGCAAAAGAGGAATTGAGATTGACCCGGATAAAGTGAAGGCTATTCAGACTCTACCACCACCTCGCACTCAAAAGGAAGTAAGAGGCTTTCTGGGGAGATTGAATTACATTGCTCGATTTACTTCACAGTTAACCGACAAATGAGATCCAATATTTAAGTTACTTCAAAAACGTGATCCAGGAGAATGGGATGAAGGTTGTCAGATTGCATTTGAAAAGGTTAAACATTATCTATCCAACCCACCAGTATTAATGCCACCTATTTTGAATAAACCAATGATACTGTATTTATCAGTATTTGAAAGATCCATGGGTTGTGTTTTGGGGCAGCTTGTTGAAACTAGAAAGAAAGAACAGACAGTTTATTACCTCAGCAAGAAGTTCATAGATTATGAGTTGAAATATTCGTCGGTAGAGAAGTTGTGTTGCGCCTTAGCTTGGACTGCTCGAAGACTTAGACAGTATATGTTGTATCACAGAACGTGGTTGATTGCTAACCTGGATCCAGTCAAATACATGTTAGAAGCACCTTCTTTGTCAGGGAGGACGACAAGATGGCAGGTTTTATTGTCAGAGTACGACATTGTATATGTAATATGTAAGTCAAAAAGCTATCAAGGGTAGTGCGGTGGCTGAATTCTTAGCAAGTCGGGCAGTGAAAGATTATGAGCCGTTGAACTTTGACTTCCCGGATGAAGATTTGATGTATGTGTCACAAGCAGATAAGATTCCTTTGAAGAAGAAAGTTGGAAAATGTACTTTGATGGCGCATCTAATGCCATGGGGCATGGAATCGATGCAGTGCTTATATCCCCAGAAGAAGATTATTATCCTTTCACTGCTAGATTGGATTTTGATTGTACAAACAATACTGCCGAGTATGAAGAGTGTACTATGGGTCTTCGTGCTGCAGTGGACAGAAAGATCAAAGTATTGGAAGTTTTTGGAGACTCAGCCTTAGTGATTTACCAGCTACGAGGAGAATGGGAAACCCGAGATACAAAGCTAATCTGATACCGAGAACTCATATTGAGTTTATTGGAAGAATTTGAAGAAGTGAATTTCAATTACTTTCCTCGAGAAAAAAATCGAATGGCAGATGCTCTGGCTACTTTGTCATCAGTATTTAAAGTGAATGAAGGGGTTGAAGTTGTACCAATAAAGATGAGTATATATGATTCTCCTGCCCACTGTCTGAGTACTGAAGAAGAAGCAGATGGCCTTCCTTGGTATAACGATATTTTGCAATACATCAAGAGTCAACAGTATCCAGAACAAGCAACGGAGAATGACAAGAGGACTCTGAGAAGGCTAGCAATGGGTTTTGTTCTAGACAGTGAGATTCTCTACAAGAATGGGAAAGATCAAGTCCTATTGAGATGTGTCGGGTCTGCCAAAGCTGGAAGAATCATAGAAGAGGTCCATGAAAGGGTATGTGGCACTCATGCTAATGGTTACATGCTTGCTAAACAGATTTTGAGGGCAGGTTACTATTGGTTGACAATGGAAGGAGATTGCATTAGTTATTCCCGGAAGTGCCATAAATGTCAGATTTATGCAGATAAGATTCATGTGTCGCCATCGCCGTTACATGTCATGACTGCACATTGGCTTTTTTCAATGTGGGGAATTGATATGATCGGGCCTATTACCCCGAAAGCTTCATATGGACATCGTTTCATCTTGGTGGCCATAGATTATTTAACAAAGTGGGTAAAAGCTGCATCCTATGCGAAAGTAACAAAGTCGGTGGTATGCAGATTCGTTAAAAAAGAAATCATATGCCGTTACGGGTTGCCATCAAGAATTATTTCGGATAATGCTCTCAATTTGAACAATAAGATGATGAGAGAAGTGTGTACTCAATTCAAGATCACACATCATAATTCGACACCTTACCGTCCCAAGATGAATGGCGTAGTAGAAGCAGCTAACAAGAACATCAAGAAGATTGTCAAGTAGATGACCAATGTGTACAAGGATTGGCATGAGATCTTGCCGTTTGCTCTTCATGCATATCGTACTTCGATTCGCACATCTACAGGGGCAATACCATTTTCTTTGGTATACGGGATGGAAGCAGTGCTACATATTGAAGTTGAGATCCCTTCACTTAGGGTTTTGATGGAAGTTGGCCTAGAGGAAGAAGAATGGGTTAGAGCTCGTTATGAACAGTTGAATCCGATCGAAGAGAAAAGATTGAAAGATATTTGTCACGGGCAGTTGTATCAGAAAAGGATGATTCGAGTCCACAACAAGTAGGTTCATCCAAGACAGTTCCGAGAAGGGGAGTTGGTACTAAGGAAAATTTTCCCTATAGTGAAGGACTCGAGAGAAAAATGGGCTCCGGATTGGGAAGGACCCTATGTGGTAAAAAGAGCTTTTTCTAGAGGAGCATTGATTTTAACTAGAATGGACGGGGAAGATTTCAGAAATCCCGTGAATGCTGATGAACTGAATAAGTATTATGCTTAAAAAAAAAATGTGTGTGATGCTGTGCACATGGAAATTCGAATGATTCCAAGTGTAAAAATAGAAATTCTATATATCTATTTCCCCTGAGAATTGCTTTTCAAAGAGAATAGTCATGCTTGTATGATAAATGGCCATCTTTCATATTCCTTTCACTAAGAAGAAATTATCCTTAGTCACCCCTTTGAGCCTTAAGAATTATTTCTTTCTTTAAACCTTGATCAAGGATCACCCTCTACAATAGAGGGAAAATGCGAGGAAAAATAAATAAAAAATCACGGCAAAAAAGAAAGCCATCGGAGAATGTGGCAAATGAAAGCCAACAAAGCAAAAAAGGGAAAGAAAAGAAAGTCCAAAAAGGAATGTTTCAAGAATGAGTTCTCCTTAGAAAATGATCTTTGATCCAATTACCCTTAAACACACTTGGGGCCTATTTTATCCTTTCTTTCTGAACCTAAACCTTCGCCTACATTAATGCTTTAAAAGCCCATTTTGATCAAGCATGGATATTTAATTTGAACGGTTATTCTCAAAATTCATCCCATCTTTTGAATTGATATTTTTACCTTGGAAGCATTTAGAATCCTCAGATGCATGGTAGAATACCCAAAAAAAAAAGAAATGAAAATGAAAAAAGAATGTAAAAGGAGAGGTTTAAGCCGAAAACCCGCAAAGGGCGACTTAACACCGAATGGAGGATACTTGAGTTGAAAACCCGCAAAGGGCGGCTCAAGTACTAATCAAAGTTTGAATCAATGCTCCGTGTAATGGGGGAGAAAGTATCTGACAATCAGAGGAAAGGGGAACAGCTCAGTCTGATGTAGCTACAGAAGCTAAGAGGTTGCCCAAGTGAATTGCTCGTTCAAGAGAAATTTCAGATGGTTTGAAAAGGGAGGGGTCCAAGATATTCCGCATCCGGGGCATCTATAGGCTATAACCTTACATCTGTTTCTTATATCCTTGATATTTATTTTTACTATTTTAAAACATTTCTTGCAATAAATACTTGTTATCCTTTTCATGACAATTTTTTCTTGATTCATATTTTCTTTCATATACTTTTGAGATGCATTATGGTTGTTATTAAGTTGAATAATGATTAGTAATAAAAATCTTTAAATAAAGGGTTTCAAAGTATTACTAAGGAATAGATTTAAATCTTGGGAAAGGTTTGGAAAGTTCACCAAGAAAAGAAAACAGTGAACGTGGTGCAAACTCCATCACGAAGTCAAACAAATCTGTGAACTTCAGCGAAAGACAGAAACTGAGACTGTTTGACAAGATATCTTGAGTGAAGAATTCCTTAAGTGGGGCATCAATGAACAATTGAAGACTCTGTCATGAAGTCAGATAATTTGTGAACCTCAAAGAAACCATGGATTAGAAATCATGGCATAATCATTTGATTGCATTTACTCTTAGGAAACATACAAGCATTTGCAAAGCATGACATTCTCAACATTGCATTTAGCTAATAGTGCAGAAATCAGGAAAACTTGGACTTCCCCAAAGAGAACTCGTTCTGTTTTTCAAATGAGTCGAGTCTTGAGATCACCATCGAGGTACGTTTCCTTTCCAAATCAAACTCATTCTGCATTCATAAACGAGTCGAGCCTTGAGACTGTTGTCAAGGTATTTTCAAATCACAGTTTTAAAGACCTTTGGGCATCAGTTTTAAGGACCTTAGGGAACCAGTGTTAAAGACCTTCGGGCACCAATTTTAAAGACCTTCGGGCACCAGTTTTAAAGACCTTCGGGCACCAATTTTAAAGACCTTCGGGCACCAATTTTAAAGACCTTCGGGCACCAGTTTTAAAGACCTTCGGGCACTAATTTTAAAAACCTTCTGTCGCAACCTAAAAAAAATAACGACGTCTCATCGCAAGACTTTTATTATTCGTTAGGCGTGAGTTTTGAAAATGACCTTAAAAAAAGACATGGAGTCGCCACCAATCTTTTTTAGCTAGGTGTGATTGGCCACCTATTAAAACCGGTTTTATAAAAATATTTTAAAAATTAATTAAAACATTTTAAAAACCAATTTCAAGTCTGCGTTTTAAACCAGAGAAATCAAAGAAGCGGGTTCGGGAGTCGGTTACGTGTGGGGAAGGATTAGCACCCCCACAACGCCCGTATAAATCGGTACCTTATTAATCGTGTGTTATCTCAAGTCTCGGTAAAAAGTTGGTTTTAAATTTAGTATTTCAAGTTAATTCCCAATTTAAAAAAAAATAATTCCATTTTTTTATTGAAAATGATCCGGAATTTATAAATTCAAAATTTTCCTATATTCCCCAACAAACGTGGCAAAATATAGAAATTTTTATTAGTTTTGGAAAACTTTCCGAATCATTCTCTTTTTGAAAGAAAGATATTCCTTTATTAATGATAATTGATGATATTCCCTCCAGCAAACCCGGTAGAGAACTCATGAATTATTTTAACTCAGGAATATCTTTATATTTTTTTTATTGAAAACCATTATCTTTTTTTGAAAACATTTAAAAGAAATGAATATGTATATGCATGACATAAATAAAATGACATAGCAAAATCTAAATAATATAATACAACCTAAATGACATGACAAGTATGAATGGTATGGCATATAATTTAAATGACATGGAATAAAATAATGCTATCATATAATGTGCATGAAAATAAAAATGCAATGCATGAAATTTATTTTTTCCTTTAATTAAGGAAATCCGTATATCTAACAAGATATCCGGCTACCTTAGGAAAATATGTCAAATTAAATATTCTAAAACCAAAATACTTTGTGATTGTTTGAAAACAATTTTGAGAAGCTTGAATAAGAAAATAAAAACTGGGCTAAAATTTTTTAAAATGGCTCTAATTTCCTAAGTTTAAAAAATCGGGACTTGGCTACCCTTAACCCGGGACTTGAAAAACCATTTTTAGAGTTTAAAAAGGCTTAGAAATTACCCTAAGTCAGTAGCTAACCCTCCTAATCAGCCCACTCTAAGTAAGTTAACCAAAACAGAAAATTGGTTTTTCTTTAAATTCAATTCTGACTCCACTAACCAGTTTTAATCCACAATTTTTTATCCTATTTTTATAAATTCCAAAAATTCTGAAAAAAATACTGGAGACTCAGAACATGTAAAACTACACGATAAAAAATCGTCTTAATTTTTTGATCAAATATGAATTCCCAGAAAAACCAGAGATGTACGAGTTTTTGGAGGAGAAAAAAAACTGCTTTGTTTTTCTTTAAATTCAATTCTGACACCACTGTCTAGTTTTAATCCACGATTTTTTAACCTATTTTTAAAAATTCCAAAAATTCTGAAACAATTATTGGAGACTCAGGACATGTAAAAATACACGAGAAAAAATCGGCTTAATTTTCTGATCAAAGATGAATTCCCAGAAAAATCGGAGATGTACGTATTTTGGGTGGAAAAAAAAAAACTGCTTTGTTTTTCTTTAAAATCAATTCTGACTCCACTGTCCAGTTTTAATCCACGATTTTTTACCCTATTTTTAAAAATTCCAAAAATTCTAAAAAAAATACTGGAGACTCAGGACATGTAAAAATACGCAATAAAAAATCAACTTAATTTTCTGATCAAAGATGAATTCCCAAAAAAATCGGAGATGTACGAGTTTTTGGAGGAAAAAAAAAACTGCTTTGTTTTTCTTTAAATTCAATTCTGACTCCACTGTCCAGTTTTAATCCATGAATTTTTACCCTATTTTTAAAAATTCCAAAAATTCTGAAAAAAATATTGGAGACTCAGCACATGTAAAACTACACGACAAAAAATCTTCTTAAGTTTTTGATCAAAGATGAATTCCCAGAAAAATCAGAGATGTACGAGTTTTGGGTGGAAAAAAAACTGCTTTGCCAACACATTTTTTTTGTCTTTGATAAAATCATTTAAAAATAAAAATAAAAATATTTGAAACTCATAAAATGACTTGAAAGCAGTAGCTAGGACTTTTTGAAAGTTAGATAAAAATTGGCTAAGTAAAAAAAATCACAAAGGTAGAATAATCAATTTGACAAACTTAATTTTCCACAAGTGTGCTCAAGAGAGCATGACTTTGAACCATTAATTGGCTCAAGTCATTATTCAAGTGGCATGAACATGAAATGCATGAAACAATGCAGCAAACATAATGCATGAAATGCATGGATCTAAACCTAAATGTAAGGAAAATGCATGACATAAATAATATGGCCTAGACCTAACATGAACTTGCATGGCATTTAATGTAACCTAGACCTAAGACATGCATGGCATTTTCACAAACACAAGGCATGCTTAATTCAAAAATCCAACCAAATATCATGCAAATGCAAAAACCTAACAACTAGCATGACAAAAACACAACACACAATGCAAAACACATGTAGTAGCCAAATGGCCCCAAGCTTCAACAAGCATGGCATTTTCACAAACACTTGGTATGCTAGCATGAAAAACTAAGTCATAACACAAAAATCACACAAGCATTTTCACAAACACCTAATATACCAAATCTAAAACATGCTCACTAAGATATAAAACAAGAATCATGCAAAGAATCACACAAGCATTTTCACAAACACTTAATATGCTAACTCTAAAACATGCTCAAATTTAAACAACATGAAAACAAAAAATTAAAAATGCAAAAACATGATATCTAAGACATAAATGGCAACAAACAAAGCAACCAAATTAAATATAACTTAAGAACATGAAATAACATAATATTTAAAACATCAAAAATAAAGAAAATAGCATAAACAATATGGTAAAATGAATAAAAAACAACAACTTAAAATAAATAATGTAGGCCATTTGGCCATGGTGAGTTTATTGTAAAAACAAAATGTAAGAAAAATATACTTAAGAAAGGAAATGAAGGAAGAACAAGAAACATTATTTTAAAATGAAAACTCACCAAGTAGCTTTTGAACGGATTAAGCTATAAACCCTCAGAGTAGCTTTTGAACGGATTAATCCCACAAACCCTCTCACAAGTAACTTTTGAACGGATTAAGCTATAAACCCTCAGAGTAGCTTTTGAACGGATTAAGCCACAAACCCTCTCACAAGTAGCTTTTGAACGGATTAAGCTATAAACCCTCAGAGTAGCTTTTGAACGGATTAAGCCACAAACCCTCTCACAAGTAGCTTTTGAACGGATTAAGCTATAAACCCTCAGAGTAGCTTTTGAACGGATTAAGCTACAAACCCTCAGAGTAAAACACTATGACTCACCACCCGGATAATCCTAATACAAGTGTATAGACTATCTCACAAGGGGTAGTGGGTGATTTCAACCAAAGGCCAAGACCCCTTATTTATAAGGTGAGCACCTCCTTGGCTTGACATTACAAAGGGATGTGGGATTGGGACTTAGGCTAAAAAATGAAAATCTCTAACTTAACTCTTGATTTTTAATCACTTGATTGAAAAACTCCTAAGCTTCCTCCTTCCTTTGGGCTTGGGCAGGCCAGCACTTCTCTTTTCCAGCCCAGCTCTGATTTTTGAAAGGCCCAAAGAAGCCCTTTTCGGTTGCTTGGGTGAAACGACCATTTTGCCCCCCGGATGCAAAATAAATATCAAACGGGCTCCAAATTCAATTTTTCTTTTTTTAATACTTCCAAAATAATAAAATATTGAGTTCTGGAAGTTTTCAAAATTTTCCGAGTCCGTTTGCTATTTATTTGGATTTTTTCTTCCCAAAATGTCCTTTTATGCCCCTACTTTTTACCATTTTTTAAACGAGCTCCAAATCAAGATTTTTCTTCACCAATCTCTTCAAAATAATTAAAAAGTGTGATCTGGAAGTTTTCATAATTTTTGGAGCTCATTTGGTATTTTTTCGGGATTTATCGACTTGAATTACTGCATAGGAGGCTCGGATTTAGCCATTTTGCAAACGAACTCGGAATCAAGATTTTCTTTCGCCAATCTCTTCCAAATAATTTAAAAAAGAGATTTGCCAAATTTCAGAATTTTTGGAGTCCATTTGCTATTTTTTCGGGATTTATCTTTTTAAATTACTGCATAAGAAGCCCGGGATTTGGCCATTTTGCAACCGAACTCGGAATCAAGATTTTCTTTCGCCAATCTCTTCCAAACAATTTAAAAACGAGATTGACAAATTTTTCAGAATTTTCGGAGTCCATTTGCTATTTTTCCCAAATATTTCCAATTTTGCCCCTTTAACCTCCGAAACCCGGTTTTGCTCAAAACAAGTCCGATTTTCAGATTTTCTTCAATCTGAGCCTTGGGCCATCCTTTTTAATCATTCCTCATCCATTGGGGGCTTTGGTCTTTCCAAGTCGGGCCATTTCTGTGATTCTTCCCGATTTCACCGAAATCCACTAAAAACCCTAATTCTCGGTTTTCTCTCGGATTGACTTTTCTTTCGGTTTTTCTTGCAAGTGACTTCTCCATTACCCGTAGTCAGTGCTTATCTTTCATTTGGAAACTTCAATTTCGACCAATTTGATCATTTAAGCACTTTTCCCCAAATTTCTCGGATTATGGTTTCTTTTCTACTGAACCTCCAAATCCCAACTTCCGAACTCCATATCTTTCAATGTAGACCTCGGATTATCAAAATTCTTTCTCCATTTTTCAATTGAACTTAAAATCTTGATTTTGAAAGTGGGTTGACTTTTTCAGTAGTTGACATTCTGGGGTTGACTTTTTCGGGGTTGACTTTTTCGGGGTTGACTTTTTTTCAAGTTTGACATTTTGTGCTCGCCCTCTTAAACTAAGTCTCGGAGTACCACCTGCAGGATGAAAACAGTCTTTTTATACTCGGAAACATCAATATGGGAAGAAAACATACCTGTTTAGTGGTCCGGACAAAATTAGGTGTCTACAGCTGCCCCTCTTTGGCTATTGCTGAGAATCAGGAATCAGGCAAAGATAAACCGACACTAATTTTTTACGGTCAGTGACATCACATGTGAAGGAAAGGGAAAGGGTTTCTTTTTCTTTTTCATTTCATTTTTTTCATTTTTTTCATTTTTTTTCATTTTTAATCTTTCTTTTGTTTCAATTTTTTTTTAAACAACAGTAAATTGAAGATTTGTCTTTAAATTGAATTCCCTACCTAATCAAGGCTCGATTCGTCTTAAGGAAACGAATTCGATTTGCAAGAAAGGAAACGACCTCGACGATGTTCTCGGGGCCTTAACCTTTCTTGTTCTCAGCTGTGTTTAAAAATTCTGGATATCTCCTCCAGAAGCTTCGGCTATCACCACCAAAGTCTTGCTCATTTTTTAAAATGTAAAAATTCTGGGTGTCACTTCCAGAAGCTTCAGCTATCACCACCAAAGACTTTTAACCTTTTCAAAGGATTTTAAAACTCTGGATATCTCCACCAGAGGCTTCAGCTATCACCACCAAAGACTTGTTCATAATAAAAGAAAAATACCTCGACGATGATCTCGGGGCTCGACTCATTTGAGAAGCAAACGAGTTCGATTCTACATGACAGCTTTAAGAGATGATGCAAATGCTTCATGATGCAAATGCAAATGTCTTTAGTTGATGCAAACGCTTCTTGATGTGGATGCACATGTTGAATAAAATTCTGGAAAACTCCTTCAAAAGAAGATTTCTCATTTTTCAAAATTATAAAACCCTCGATATCTCCTCCAGAGGCTTCAGCTATCACCACCGAAGACTTGTTCTTTTAAAACTGTAAAATTCTGGATATCCCCACCAGAAGCTTTGGCTATCACCACCGAAGACTTGCTCAATGTAAAATTCTAGGTAACTTCTTCAGAAGAAGATTTCTCATGTTTCAAAATTATAAAACCCTGGATATCTCCACCAGAGGCTTCAGCTATCACCACCGAAGACTTGTTCTTTTAAAACTGTAAAATTCTGGATATCCCCACTAGAAGCTCTGGCTATCACCACCAAAGACTTGCTCATTGTAAAAATCTGGGTAACTCATTCAGAAGAAGATTCCTCATGTTTCAAAATTATAAAACCCTGGATATCTCCACCAGAGGCTTCAGCTATCACCACCGAAGACTTGTTCACTTTTAAAAACTGTAAAATTCTGGATATCCCCACCAGAAGCTCTGGCTATCACCACCAAAGACTTGCTCATTGTAAAATTTTTGAGTAACTCCTTTAGAAGAAGATTTCTCATGTTTCAAAATTATAAAACCCTGGATATCTCCACCAGAGGCTTCAGCTATCACCACCGAAGACTTGTTCACTTTTAAAAACTGTAAAATTCTGGATATCCCCACCAGAAGCTTTGAGAAATGATGCAGATGCACATGTCTTTTAACAAGGTGCTCATGCTTCATGGTGCAAATGTAAAATATTTCTTAGTGCAAATGCAAATGGCCTGGATTGATGCCCATGTTTCATGATGCAGATGCCCCTACTAATTGTGTTCATGTAACTGGTTTATGAATGGTGTAACTACAATTACCATACAATAATGAAAATGCAATGATTCTAGAAATGATGCAATTGCTTGAGATGACGCAAATGCGAATTCTATGAAGAATGTAAATGTAAAGGTAAAATGCAGATGCTTGTGGAATAATGCCAATGCAAATACCCATGAATGATGCAAATGCTTACCGACACTGTGCAAATGTAAAAGCTCGATAAAGAGATGAATGCTCATGAGTGATGCAAATGCCCCCGGTTTTTTTTTTTTTTTTTACTTTGGCTTAGCCTTTCAAATTCATTTTTCCTCTTCAAATCAGAGTATACCTTCAATTCATTTTGGCTATTCTCTTTGCCCCAAAAGTTTTCAAACTTTCATCAATAGAGATCTGAACTGAGTTCGATTTCTTCTTCTCATATCTGGAAGTCAGGACCTATTCTGGCAATTCTATACCTTTGAATTAGAAAAATCCTTATCTCATGTCAACATCAAAATGGGTATTTCAAAAATATATTTATTTGTTTTCTTATTTTGAAAACTTCTGAACAAAAAATATTAACCCCACAATGTGTGATGTACAAATCTTTTGAAGACTGATGATCATTGTTAGAAATTTCTCTAAGTATCAATCTGTTTTTTTTTTCAACTGGGATTGGCAAGGCTTGGTATAACAAGATTCTGGCTTTTCCAGGAAAACTTCATGACAAAAATGTATATCCCTTCTAGGCTCACAAATGGAACAGTTTTTATAAATCATGAATTCATTGAGAACCAAACAAATTCAACATTCTTTTAGTTTCCATATCAAGCCATTTTGACAAGCGTCAAGATTGGCCGGGATGTTTAAACTGGAAAGTTGATTTTGGAGGAAAAAAGTTTCAGTTTTTGAATACAATCTTCTGAATGAGAACTGACAATTTGGGGGGTTCAGGAATTCCTAGATGTTCCTCGATGACCACTCCTTTAATAAGATCTTTTCTTTTGGGGTATCGGCACTATCATAGATGGCATCGAAAATTTCCAAATTTACTCTAAACCGCCCATTTTTGGGTTTTCGCCCTAGAGTCCCATTCTTTCCATTTTTTTTTTTGTTCATTGTTTTACCATGCACTTGAGAATTCTAAATTCTTCCTTAGTGAAATGATAATTCGATGAAATGGGATAAAATCTGAGGAAAAACCTTTCAGATTAAATATTCATGCTTGATCAAAATGGACTTTTAAAGCATATAATGTAGGCCATAGCTCAGGGTTCAGAAAGAAAGGATAAATAGGCCCAAAATATGTGTTTGAGGGTAATCAGATCAAGGATCATTTCTTGAGGAGGATCTTCTTTGAAGCATTTGTCCCTTCTTGGACATTTCTTTCCTTTTGACTTTGCTCTTTTTCTTCCTTGCTCTTGGCTTTCAATTTTCTTTTTCATTGTGTTTTTCTTTTGTTTTTCTTGGTTTTCATTTCACCATCTTTTTCTCTTCTTTTTCTTTGACAGAGTGAGCCCGTATTTATTCGGGGTTCCATTTGCTTTGTGTCTGTCCTTGAGCTATCACTCATTTCTCAATGATCTTTGAAAAGATCTTTCCTCGCATTTGCCCCCCAGTGTAGAGGGTAATCCTTGATCAGGGTTCAAAGAAGAAAGAATTCTTTTGGCTCAAAAGGGGTGACTATGGATAATAAATTTTTTTTTTTTTGAAAGGGATATGAAAGATGGCCATTTCTCATGTCAAGCACAAATATTCACATTGAAAAGCAATCCCCAGGGGAAATAGATATTCAGAATTTCATTTTGCACTTTGGAATCATCCGAATTCTCATATGCATGATATCACAATTTTTTTTTTGTTTTTTTTTTTGTCGCACGCCCCCAATGATTCATGCATTAGCCTATCCTTCTTCACTATGTATCCATCATTTCCACATATGATGCCCCAATTTGATTAACCATGCGAATTTGTATCAACGAGGAACATTGCAAGTCTAGGTCTGTTTTGAAAAGGCTGAGTTTCCAATCTAAGGTCTTTGAAGAGACAAGGAAAATATGACCCAAAAACAGGTTTTCTCTAGGACAGGGGATAATCTAGTTTAATCATTGTGCCCCAGGGTGTCAATCATGAAGTGACGTCTAGGCAATTAGTGTTTTGTGGTCATTGGGAAAGGTCATGAATGGTTTTAGCAAAATCTTGACACACACCAAATTATCAAAATCTGGATTCTTGAAAGAATGTCTCATTTGTTTGATTTTCAAGGAATTTGAAAATTTTCAAAAAGTTCGTTCCTTTGTTCATAGCCTAGACTAAGATCTATGTCTTTGCTTATTCTGTGATGACAATGGTTTTATGAAGTCAAATCATTCATATTCCTTGAAGCATTAGGTCTTTCAAATGGTCTCGGTTCAAAAGATTTAGGCTTAGGAAAGCCTAAAAGAGAAGGCTGAAGATATTGGGTCATTTCTAACAATGATCATCAATATTCTCAAGATTGTTCATTATTTCATGTGAAAACCACTTATTTATTGTGTACCACAAATTTTCTCAAAGTTTCATTTTTTTTATTTTTTTATTTTTTTTTTCAAATTTATTGCTAAAATAAAATGAACACAAAATATTTAAATTCAAAATTTATTTATTTCATGTAGATGTCATCATGAGACAAAAGCTTTCATCATCAAAGTGTAGAAATATATGCATCAGAATGCTCCTATTGACATGCTTTCAAAGATAACAAATCTTATCCTCAAAATTCTTCAAGAGGAAATCAATCTATGGTAAAACAAATTTCCAATGTTCGATAAGCGCTGGAATCAAAATGTCATCATGGACAAGACCTTCAATTCTTTCCTTCAGTTGTCTGCATTTTTTAGTCGAATGCCCAATTGCCCTAATGTGATACTTGCACTTGCTGTTGGGGTCATAGCTTTTAGCTGACGAAGAAAACTCTTCAAAGCTAAGCCAATTTCTATTTCATCTTATTAATGTGTTTCATGATGAATGAGCTATGAATGTCATGAGTGCAATTTGATGCATGTGAAGGATAAACAAAGTTATGTGTGGTCATATACAGTGGAAACATGTTGACCATGTATGTTATAAATGCAACACGATGCCAACATGATGCATTTACATGAGAAAAATCAATGCATGGATATATGCAATGAATGACTATGTATGTTCCAAATGCATTTCCCAATGAATGATCATATACACTATCAATGCCACACAATGTCAATTATGATGCATGTGAAGAATAAATGATTGACACAGAGTATATACAAAGAAAATCATGCTGATCGTGTATGTCATGAATGCCACCTGATGCCAATATGAAAAATTAATGCATGAGCATATCATGATGACTGTGTATGCCATGAATGCAACCTGATGCCAACATGATGCATGTAAAAAATAAGCAAATTAATGCATGGATATATACAATGAATGACCATGTATGTTCCAAATGCATTTCCCAATGAATGATCATATACACTATGAATGCCATACAATGTCAATTATGATGCATGTGAAGAATAAATGACTGACACAGAGTATATACAAAGAAAGTCATGCTGGCCGTGTATGTCATGAATGCAACCTGATGCCAATATGAAAAATTAATGCATGAGCATAACATGACGACTATGTATGCCATGAATGCACCCTGATGCCAACATGATGCATGTAAAAAATAAGCAAATTAATGCATGGATATATACAATGAATGACCATGTATGTTCCAAATGCATTACCAATGAATGATCATATACACTATGAATGCCACATAATGTCAATTATGATGCATGTGAAGAATAAATGACTGACACAGAGTATATACAAAGAAAGTCATGCTGGCCGTGTATGTCATGAACGCAACCTGATGCCAATATGAAAAATTAATGCATGAGCATAACATGACGACTATGTATGCCATGAATGCACCCTGATGCCAACATGATGCATGTAAAAAATAAGCAAGTTAATGCATGGATATATATAGGAAAATCATTTCTGACTATGAATGCATGAATGCAACTTGATGCTACCATGATGCATATAAAGAAAGAATAAATTGATATATGGATATATACAGAAAAATCATGCTGACTATGAATGCATGAATGCAACTTGACGCTAACATGATGCATATAGAGAAAGAATAAATTGATATATGGATATATACAGAAAAATCATGCTGACTATGAATGCATGAATGCAACCTGACAAAAAATTGATGGGATGCAAAATGCAAAGGGGGAGATATCACGGAGGAAATAAGAATCGGAGGAACTTAATCATCAACCTCTCATTAATTTGAAACATAATCAATTCATTCCCACATCAACATTCACAATGGTATAAACCATGTTTTACAAAATTTGAACAGTGGTTAAGACTGTCCTTACAAGCACTTTATTCTTCCTAACATCCTAAGGCTATAAGAGCCGGCTACTGAAAAAGTGAAATCCTATTACATCATATAAGACCGAAGTCTTTCCACCTCAATGATGTAAATCTCCCAATCCTAATGACGCTTTCCTAGTCCTCTATCAATCAGTGTCGTGGGATCCAACCACTTGGCATTTATAAGAGTTTGCACTTTCTTTTTGAATGCCATACAGTCTTCAATGTTATGGCCAACAATTCCACAATGATAATCACATTTTGCATTTGGATTATACCATCTTGGATATGGTGGTAACAGGGGTTTCAATGGGACACAGGCAACCATGTGATTTTGGATCAGTATAGGGAAGAGCTCTTGGTAGCTGATTGGAATGGGATCAAAAGGCATTTGGGTCTTATCCTGGGGTCGTTTCTTAGTTACACATGGCCTAGGAGTTGGGGCACTTGGTGGTGGCACTAAGGTCCGAACCAGAGTGTTTACATGGAGATGTGGCGGAACAGCATGGTGAGGGTATGGATTCGGATACGGGGCCTTTGGAGGTTGTACATAGCTCGAGGTTCCTATCCCAGATGCTGAATAAGGTGGTTGATGAGGGAAATAGTATGAACTGGTAGTTGTTGGTGATGGAGTGGGATTCAGGAATCCCGTAGTGGTCATCCCAATGGACGATTGGACCATGGTAGGGTGGGGATACTGGCTTGGACCTCGAACAGTTTGCAGGTATGGTACAGGATCCAAGGTTTCTATCTTTGGTATCAGGCTCTCAGGTTTAATCATTTTCACGATTTTGTCCATAATTTCATCAGGATTGCAACCTTTGTGGCATTGACAAGCGCAGGATCCAGCAAGGATTATGTGTTCTGGGCCTAATGGTTTTGGTTGATCCGAAGATGATGCGAAGCCCTGAGAAAGTTCACCTTTACTGTTACCCATATCCTCAACCATTTTCAGCAATTTGGCAAGTTGTTCCTTCACCTTTCGGATTTCATGTCCATATTCCTCTTGATTGCGTTCCAAAGCACCCAATCGTTCCTCCGATTCATTCCTCATATCTCGAATCCCTTTCATGCAAATGAAAATGTCATGAGATTAGGAATACAATTATGAATGTACATGCTCTATTCCTATGTGCATGAATAAACTGATGATTAATGCATGAACATATATAGAGAAATTATGACTATGTATGCTATGGATGAAATCTAATGCCAGGTATATACAGATAATGACTGTGCATGTCATAAACGTATCTTACAATGAATGACCATGCATGCTATGACTATAATATGATGTCAAAATGATACATGCAAAAATAAATGAATTAACACAAAGGTATATACAAAGAAATCAATGATTACACGAAATTGGTGGGACTATTCAAAAATCTCATTATGCAGGATTTGCCTCCAAATTTTTTTTTTTTTTGATTTTTTTTTTTTTTGATAAACCAATCACATCATTTTCAAAAGAATTTCAGGGTGGATCTTACTATGGTACAATATGCAAATGCTCATGTGACACTACCGGTTTTATGAAATCATCAAATTCAATTACCAACTGTTTATTGCAAAGAATGAGATCAATAATACAACCAAAAATGTACATGCTTTATTTACACATGCATGAAATGTGCCACATGCAAAAATGCTTGAAAAAGGATTTTTTTTTTTTTTTTATTAAAAAAAACAGCTAATGAACATCTGCCCCAGCAATATCTGCTTATTTAGGCATCACGATGCCTTCGAGGCGGAGTATCACATTTATTACGGGCGATGTACGTACATCGTTGCCCGATCTACCACACTTATTCGGAGTGTAAAACAGGTAACAAAAAGTTTAGAAATGTCCCTCCATGTGTTCCTATTTTCGGTATATCTAACGGAAATTCGGGATGGCTTCGCCTAGGTTCACTATATGAAGGTGAAACGGTTCTAAGGCCCCGAATTGTTCCTCACTGTCGCCGGTGAAGGCTAGTAAGGCACCCCGATAAAAGCGGGTTCAATTCGTTAGAGTATATTTTCCTATGCCCGTACGGAGGATTATCACGAAGGCATTAGGTACTTTATACTCCGAAAGTGTTTCACTAGCCCATACGGAGGATCAATCACGAAGGCTTAGTTACTTTACTTCCACTTAAAAGGACGGAACCCGGGTAGAGGATTCATGTTATGCAAATGCACGTGTAGTGTGTGTGGAGAAACAAAACAAACCTGTCACCACCTATTCTACAAACCTTATTCTAAATGTCCTAACAATTAAAACATTCAAGAATAGTGTAACGCATTAACCGACAAGCAGTTATAATATTCAACCTTAAATAGCTAGAGAACAATAATAAAACGCATGCACATGAGTATGAACATATTTAAAAATATTTTATTATTTTCAAAATTCTCCTTATTAAAAAAAATATGGGAATTAAAATTAAATACCAATTAAACCAACAAAACCGAGACTTTGATAACACACGACTAATTTCTAGGCCTGACTCTCTAATATGTCCCAGTGGAGTCGCCAAGCTGTCGCAACCTAAAAAAAAAATAACGACGTCTCATCGCAAGACTTTTATTATTCGTTAGGCGTGAGTTTTGAAAATGACCTTAAAAAAAGACATGGAGTCGCCACCAATCTTTTTTAGCTAGGTGTGATCGGCCACCTATTAAAACCGGTTTTATAAAAATATTTTAAAAATTAATTAAAACATTTTAAAAACCAATTTCAAGTCTGCGTTTTAAACCAGAGAAATCAAAGAAGCGGGTTCGGGAGTCGGTTACGTGTGGGGAAGGATTAGCACCCCCACAACGCCCGTATAAATCGGTACCTTATTAATCGTGTGTTATCTCAAGTCTCGGTAAAAAGTTGGTTTTAAATTTAGTATTTCAAGTTAATTCCCAATTTTAAAAAAAATAATTCCATTTTTTTATTGAAAATGATCCGGAATTTATAAATTCAAAATTTTCCTATATTCCCCAACAAACGTGGCAAAATATAGAAATTTTTATTAGTTTTGGAAAACTTTCCGAATCATTCTCTTTTTGAAAGAAAGATATTCCTTCATTAATGATAATTGATGATATTCCCTCCAGCAAACCCGGTAGAGAACTCATGAATTATTTTAACTCGGGAATATCTTTATATTTTTTTTATTGAAAACCATTATCTTTTTTTGAAAACATTTAAAAGAAATGAATATGTATATGCATGACATAAATAAAATGACATAGCAAAATCTAAATAATATAATACAACCTAAATGACATGACAAGTATGAATGGTATGGCATATAATTTAAATGACATGGAATAAAATAATGCTATCATATAATGTGCATGAAAATAAAAATGCAATGCATGAAATTTATTTTTTCCTTTAATTAAGGAAATCCGTATATCTAACAAGATATCCGGCTAACTTAGGAAAATATGTCAAATTAAATATTCTAAAACCAAAATACTTTGTGATTGTTTGAAAACAATTTTGAGAAGCTTGAATAAGAAAATAAAAACTGGGCTAAAATTTTTTAAAATGGCTCTAATTTCCTAAGTTTAAAAAATCGGGACTTGGCTACCCTTAACCCGGGACTTGAAAAACCATTTTTAGAGTTTAAAAAGGCTTAGAAATTACCCTAAGTCAGTAGCTAACCCTCCTAATCAGCCCACTCTAAGTAAGTTAACCAAAACAGAAAATTGGTCTTTCTTTAAATTCAATTCTGACTCCACTAACCAGTTTTAATCCACGATTTTTTATCCTATTTTTATAAATTCCAAAAATTCTGAAAAAAATACTGGAGACTCAGAACATGTAAAACTACACGATAAAAAATCGTCTTAATTTTTTGATCAAATATGAATTCCCAGAAAAACCAGAGATGTACGAGTTTTTGGAGGAGAAAAAAAACTGCTTTGTTTTTCTTTAAATTCAATTCTGACACCACTGTCTAGTTTTAATCCACGATTTTTTAACCTATTTTTAAAAATTCCAAAAATTCTGAAACAATTATTGGAGACTCAGGACATGTAAAAATACACGAGAAAAAATCAGCTTAATTTTCTGATCAAAGATGAATTCCCAGAAAAATCGGAGATGTACGTATTTTGGGTGGAAAAAAAAAACTGCTTTGTTTTTCTTTAAAATCAATTCTGACTCCACTGTCCAGTTTTAACCCACGATTTTTTACCCTATTTTTAAAAATTCCAAAAATTCTAAAACAAATACTGGAGACTCAGGACATGTAAAAATACGCGATAAAAAATCAACTTAATTTTCTGATCAAAGATGAATTCCCAGAAAAATCGGAGATGTACGAGTTTTTGGAGGAAAAAAAAAACTGCTTTGTTTTTCTTTAAATTCAATTCTGACTCCACTGTCCAGTTTTAATCCATGAATTTTTACCCTATTTTTAAAAATTCCAAAAATTCTGAAAAAAATATTGGAGACTCAGGACATGTAAAACTACACGAGAAAAAATCGGCTTAAGTTTTTGATCAAAGATGAATTCCCAGAAAAATCAGAGATGTACGAGTTTTGGGTGGAAAAAAAACTGCTTTGCCAACACATTTTTTTTGTCTTTGATAAAATCATTTAAAAATAAAAATAAAAATATTTGAAACTCATAAAATGACTTGAAAGCAGTAGCTAGGACTTTCTGAAAGTTAGATAAAAATTGGCTAAGTAAAAAAAATCACAAAGGTAGAATAATCAATTTGACAAACTTAATTTTCCACAAGTGTGCTCAAGAGAGCATGACTTTGAACCATTAATTGGCTCAAGTCATTATTCAAGTGGCATGAACATGAAATGCATGAAACAATGCAGCAAACATAATGCATGAAATGCATGGATCTAAACCTAAATGTAAGGAAAATGCATGACATAAATAATATGGCCTAGACCTAACATGAACTTGCATGGCATTTAATGTAACCTAGACCTAAGACATGCATGGCATTTTCACAAACACAAGGCATGCTTAATTCAAAAATCCAACCAAATATCATGCAAATGCAAAAACCTAACAACTAGCATGACAAAAATACAACACACAATGCAAAACACATGTAGTAGCCAAATGGCCCCAAGCTTCAACAAGCATGGCATTTTCACAAACACTTGGTATGCTAGCATGAAAAACTAAGTCATAACACAAAAATCACACAAGCATTTTCACAAACACCTAATATACCAAATCTAAAACATGCTCACTAAGATATAAAACAAGAATCATGCAAAGAGCCACACAAGCATTTTCACAAACACTTAATATGCTAACTCTAAAACATGCTCAAATTTAAACAACATGAAAACAAAAAATTAAAAATGCAAAAACATGATATCTAAGACATAAATGGCAACAAACAAAGCAACCAAATTAAATATAACTTAAGAACATGAAATAACATAATATTTAAAACATCAAAAATAAAGAAAATAGCATAAGCAATATGGTAAAATGAATCAAAAACAACAACTTAAAATAAATAATGTAGGCCATTTGGCCATGGTGAGTTTATTGTAAAAACAAAATGTAAGAAAAATATACTTAAGAAAGGAAATGAAGGAAGAACAAGAAACATTATTTTAAAATGAAAACTCACCAAGTAGCTTTTGAACGGATTAAGCTATAAACCCTCAGAGTAGCTTTTGAACGGATTAAGCCACAAACCCTCTCACAAATAGCTTTTGAACGGATTAAGCTATAAACCCTCAGAGTAGCTTTTGAACGGATTAAGCCACAAACCCTCTCACAAGTAGCTTTTGAACGGATTAAGCCACAAACCCTCTCACAAGTAGCTTTTGAACGGATTAAGCTATAAACCCTCAGAGTAGCTTTTGAACGGATTAAGCTACAAACCCTCAGAGTAAAACACTATGACTCACCACCTGGATAATCCTAATACAAGTGTATAGACTATCTCACAAGGGGTAGTGGGTGATTTCAACCAAAGGCCAAGTCCCCTTATTTATAAGGTGAGCACCTCCTTGGCTTGACATTACAAAGGGATGTGGGATTGGGACTTAGGCTAAAAAATGAAAATCTCTAACTTAACTCTTGATTTTTAATCACTTGATTGAAAAAATCCTAAGCTTCCTCCTTACTTTGGGCTTGGGCAGGCCAGCACTTCTCTTTTCCAGCCCAGCTCTGATTTTTGAAAGGCTCAAAGAAGCCCTTTTCGGTTGCTTGGGTGAAACGACCATTTTGCCCCCCGGATGCAAAATAAATATCAAACGGGCTCCAAATTCAATTTTTCTTTTTTTAATACTTCCAAAATAATAAAATATTGAGTTCTGGAAGTTTTCAAAATTATCCGAGTCCGTTTGCTATTTATTTGGATTTTTTCTTCCCAAAATGTCCTTTTATGCCCCTACTTTTTACCATTTTTTAAACGAGCTCCAAATCAAGATTTTTCTTCACCAATCTCTTCAAAATAATTAAAAAGTATGATCTGGAAGTTTTCATAATTTTTGGAGCTCATTTGGTATTTTTTCGGGATTTATCGGCTTGAATTACTGCATAGGAGGCTCGGGATTTAGCCATTTTGCAAACGAACTCGGAATCAAGATTTTCTTTCGCCAATCTCTTCCAAATAATTTAAAAAAGAGATTTGCCAAATTTCAGAATTTTTGGAGTCCATTTGCTATTTTTTCGGGATTTATCTTTTTGAATTACTGCATAAGAAGCCCGGGATTTGGCCATTTTGCAACCGAACTCGGAATCAAGATTTTCTTTCGCCAATCTCTTCCAAACAATTTAAAAACGAGATTGACAAATTTTTCAGAATTTTCGGAGTCCATTTGCTATTTTTCCCAAATATTTCCAATTTTGCCCCTTTAACCTCCGAAACCCGGTTTTGCTCAAAACAAGTCCGATTTTTAGATTTTCTTCAATCTGAGCCTTGGGCCATCCTTTTTAATCATTCCTCATCCATTGGGGGCTTTGGTCTTACCAAGTCGGGCCATTTCTGTGATTCTTCCCGATTTCACCGAAATCCACTAAAAACCCTAATTCTCGGTTTTCTCTCGGATTGACTTTTCTTTCGGTTTTTCTTGAAAGTGACTTCTCCATTACCCGTAGTCAGTGCTTATCTTTCATTTGGAACCTTCAATTTCGACCAATTTGATCATTTAAGCACTTTTCCCCAAATTTCTCGGATTAGGGTTTCTTTTCTACTGAACCTCCAAATCATAACTTCCGAACTCCATATATTTCAATGTAGACCTCGGATTATCAAAATTCTTTCTCCATTTTTCAATTGAACTTAAAATCTTGATTTTGAAAGTGGGTTGACTTTTTTAGTAGTTGACTTTTTGGGGTTGACTTTTTCGGGGTTGACTTTTTTTCAAGTTTGACATTTTGTGCTCGCCCTCTTAAACTAAGTCTCGGAGTACCACCTGCAGGATGAAAACAGTCTTTTTATACTCGGAAACATCAATATGGGAAGAAAACATACCTGTTTAGTGGTCCGGACAAAATTAGGTGTCTACACCTTCGGGCATCAGTTTTAAAGACCTCAGGGCACCATTTTAAAGACCTTTGGGCACCAGTTTTTAAGACCTTCGGGCACTATTCTTAAGACCTTCGGGCATAATTTTTTCTTTTAAAATCGAACTCGTTTCCTTAAGACAGGTCGAGCCTTGGTTAGTTAGGGAATTCAATTTAAGGATAAAATCTTCAATTTACCGCTTTCTCAAAAATAAAAAAAAAGGAAAGAGAAATGAAAAAACTGAAAAAAAAATGAAGAAATGAAGAAATGAAAAATTGAAAAAAACAAAAAAAAAGAAGAAGAAAAAAAAAAAGAAAACCCGTTTTCCCTTTCCTTCACATGTGATTTCACTAACCGTACAAAATTAGTGTTTGTTTATCTTTGCCTGATTGCTAATTCTCAGCAATAGCCAAAGAGGGGCAGCTGTAGACACCTAATTTTGTCCTGACCACTAAAACATGTATGTTTTCTTCCTAAATTGATGTTTTAGAACGTAAAAAGACTTTTTTCATCCTGCAGGAGGTACTTCGAGACTTAGTTTAAGAGGGCGAGCATAAAATGTCAAACTTGAAAAAAGTCAACCCTAAAAAGCCAACTCTTGCACTTTCTTGATTTTCCATTTTTGTTTTTGCTGTTTTTGATTATTATTTGGTGACTTTTATTTTTAAATAAATTTTTTTTATTTTTTTATTTTTTATGTTCTTCTTAAGTTCTTTCTTCATCTCTTTCTTAAATAATTTTTACAATTTTTTTTCCTTATTTCCTTACCATTGCCGAATAGCCCAGATTTTTTAGTGTTGCTGTTTTGTTTGATTTGTCATGTTATTCATGTTATTTTCTTTAGTCTTGATGCTTTAAATGTTCTTCTACAATATATACTTGAGGCTTGTTTTAATTTGATTGCTTGTTTGTTGTCATTTATAAGTTTATTTTCATGTTCTTGCATTTTTAATTTTCTGTTTTCATAATGTTTAAATTTGTTGATGTTTTAGTTTAAGTATATCAAGTGTTTATGAAAATGCCATGCTTGTTGGAGCTTGAAGCCATTCGGCTACTCCATGTGTTTTACATTGTATGTGCATTTTTGCTATGTTATTTAATAGGTTTGCATTTACATGACATTTGTTTGAGTATTTAGTTTAAGTATACCAAGTGTTTGTGAAAATGCCATGCTTGTTGGAGCTTGAGGCCATTCGGCTACTCCATGTGTTTTACATTGTATGTGCATTCTTGCTATGTTAGTTAATAGATTTGCATTTGCATGACATTTGTTTGAGTATTTAGTTTAAGTATACCAGGTGTTTGTGAAAATGCCATGTTTGTTGGAGCTTGAGGCTATTCGGCTACTCCATGTGTTTTACATTGTATGTGTATTTTGGCTATGTTAGTTGATAGGTTTGCATTTTCATGACATTTGGTTGAGTTTTTGCTTTAAGCATGCCTTGTGTTTGTTTTATTGCTATGTATGTTTTAGTTATTAGGTTTGGTTTATTTTGCCATGCATGTCCATGCATTTTAGACCTAGGTTGCATTAAATGCCATGCAAGTTCATTTAGGTCTAGGTCACTATATTGATGCCATGCATTTTTTCATGACATTTAGGTTTAAACTCATGCATTTCATGCATCATATTTGCTGTATTTTTTCATGCATTTCGTGTTCTTTCCACTTGACTAATGACTTAGGCCAATTAATGGTTCAAAGTCATGCTCTCTTGAGCACACTTGTGGAAAATTAAGGTTTGTCAAATTGATTATTCTACCTTTGTGATTTTTTTTTACTTAGCCAATTTTTGTCTAACTTTTAAAAAGTCCTAGCTACTGTTTGTGAGTCATTTTGTGAGTCTTAAATATTTTTACTTTGATTTTTAAATGATTTTATCAAAGGCAAAAAAGTGTTTTGGCAAAACAGTTTTTTCACTCAGTACTCGTACTTTCCCGATTTTTCAGGGCATTCATCTTTAATAAGAAAATTAAGCAAATTTTTTCCCGTGTAGTTTCACATGTCCTGAAACTCCAGTTTTTTGTTTAGATTTTTTTGAATTTTTAAAAATAGGTAAAACAATCGTGGCTTAAAACTGGACAGTGGAGTCAGAATTGAATTTAAAGAAAAATCATTTTTCTGTTTTGGTTAAGTTACTTAGAGGGAGCTGATTAGGAAGTTTAGCTACTGACTTAGAGTGATTTTTAAGCCTTTTTAAACTCTAAAAATGATTTTTTAAGTCTCGGGTCAAGGATGGTCAAGTTCGGGATTTTAAACTTAGGAAATTAGAGCCATTTAAAAAAAGGTTTAGCCCAGTTTTTTATTTATTTATTTTTAATCTATGCTTTTCCAAATTTTTTTCAAACAATCACAAAGTATTTTGGTTTTAGAATATTTAATTTGACATATTTTCCTAAGGTAGCCGGATATCTTTTTAGATATATGGGTTTCCTTAATTAATGGAAAAAATACATTTTCATGCATTGCATTTTCCATATTCGTGCATTTTATATAATATGTAATTTTTGCTATGATAATTTCTATAATATTGTTATGATTTTGAGTTATGTTATATTGTTTATTATATGATTTGGAATATTTCATGATATCCTATGCTTTTTATTTAGTTATTTTTGTCATATTATTTAGCATATACTATGTTCATGCATTATTATTTTCATTTTTATTTTCATGCATATTACATGATAGCATTATTTTATATTTTATGTCATTTAAATTATGTCATATCATTCATATTTTCCATGTCATTTAAATTCTTTCATTTCATATAGAATATATTATGTTACTTAGGATATTACATTTCATATAGAATATATTATGTTACTTAGGTCATTTCATTTCATGTAGAATATATTATATTACCTAGGTCATTTCATTTCATTTAGGATATATTATGTCATTTAGGATATTTTATTTCATTTAGAATATATCATATGACTTGGGATATTACATTTCATTTAGAATATATCATAGGACTTAGGATATTATATTTCATATAGAATATATTTTGTTACCTAGGTCATTTCATTTCATTTAGAATATGTCATATAACTTAGGATATTACATTTCATTTAGAATATGCTAAGACATTTAAATCATATCATTTAGGGTGCATTATATTATTTAGATTTTGCTATGTCATTTTATTTATGTTATGTTATGCATATACATATTCATATCTTTTAAAATGTTTTCAATAAGGTATGATTTTCAATAAAATAAAGATATTCCCGTGTTAAAATAATTCATCAGTTCTCTGCCGGATTTGCTGGGGAGGATATCATCAATTATCATTAATAACGGAATATCTTCTTTAAAAAGAGAATGATTCGGAAAGTTTTTCAAATTAATAAAATTTTTTATATTTTGCCACGTTTGTTGGGGAATATAGGAAAATTTTGAACTTATAAATTCCGGATCATTTTCAATTAAAAAATGGAATTATTTTTCTTTAAATTGGGAATTAACTTGAAATACTAAATTTAAAACCAACTTTTTACTGAGACATGAGATAACACACGATTAATAAGGTACCGTTTTATATGGGCGTTGTGGGGGTGCTAATCCTTCCCCGCACGTAACCGAGTCCCGAACACGTTTTTTTTTTTTTTTTTTCATTTCTCTGGTTTATAACGCAGACTTGAAATTGGTTTAAAAATGTTTTAATTAATTTTGTAAAATATTTTTATAAAACCAGTTTTAATAGGTGGCCGATCACACCTAGCTAAAAAAGATTGGTGGCGACTCCATGTCTTTTTTAAGGTCATTTTCAAAACCTTCATTTTTTAGAGGAATTAAGTCGACTTTTTCTCGTTTTTTTAATGTCACGCTTAACGAATAATAAAGTTTTGCAATGAGACTTGTTATTTTTTAGGTTGCGACATTCACCATCATCAACAATACAAGAAAGATAAAGAAGAGAAAAGAGAAAAGAAGAAACTAAGAGTTGTCAGTTCTTGAGTCCTCAATCTTCAAGCTTCCAATCTTCTTGAGAGAATTTCATGGTGGCTATCTTCTTGAGAGAGAATTAGGTTTCTAGATGTCTAATCCTCCTTATTCTGACCTAAAAGAGTTCTATTTAAAGTGTCCAAGGCCTCCTGGAGTCCGAAACTTCATTCCCAGGCAAAACAGGTAAGTTTTGCATTTTTTTACATTTTGAGGTACTTTTCACAAGCCCCCGGCACCTGCTTGTGGCACCGCGGCGCCACTGCTACTGCCTCCTTGGTGTTTCTCCTCCATTTGTTCGAAATTAGTTCATGTCGGCTTCTTGAAATTCATCAGCTGTTTTGACTGGACAAATCGTGTTCGATTTTGACGAGCCTTACACCGTTGGAAAGGTATCGAAGTCAGCTTCAAAATTAAAGAAGGACGTTTTCTCATTTGAAGTATTTAAGACTGAGTTTAGCTTGAAAGAATCTCTAGAGGTCGAATCTGGCTGCTCATTGGAATGCACCGATTTTTGTCGTTTTGCACCTCGAAGCTCCATATCACCTTGGACCTATAAAAATACATAAATAACAACTAAATAACTATTTTTAAACATAAAATGGATAATTAAAATAAATATAAAAATATCTAAAATTAATCAAATCCTAATAAAATCCTCAAGGACTTAGCCGATTCAAAAGCATAAAAGATAGCAAAATAACTATATTTCCTAGAGTTATCACACCCCCAAACTTAATATTTTGCTAGTCCTCGAGCAAAACAAAACTAAACACACTAAATAAATAAATTGACTCAAATCATCACTCTAGATAAATGCACTCAAACAACGATTTCTTTATTTTCCTCAAAAGTTATCTCAAAATCATGATTCAAGTTAGGACATAAACATAATCCAAATCTATGATTCAATTCAATCGTAAACTTCATGCTTGACTGCATTTTCAGTATGTGTGTGTATAATCTCTTGTCTAATCAATGCATGCAATCCAAATAAGTTTATATCAATGAAAAATACGAATTAGTATTAGATTCTCATATGTTTGCTTTTCATCTCTCTCTCCACTAATGTAGACTAACACTTCATCAAGGATCAAGTAGGTCTTTATTAAGCTTGTAATGTAAGGCTAAGGTCAAGGTATGATAAAGGATAAATTTCAGTTTAAGTTCACCCATAGACACTTTACGTTTTTATCAGGATTTTTGAGAGCCATAGTCTTTTCCTCAAATTACATTCTTCATTCTTTGAATACACTTCCTTTTTGCTTCACCAATTCACTTTTTTTTTTTAATTCTTCTGTTCTTCATTTTCGAAGAACCATAACTCCTTTTTTTTTATTCACCACCAATTCACCCAAATGCGACATGGCTCATAATTATTTCCTGTAATATCATCACATGCCTATGTAGTGAGGGTTAATCATGGTTTTTTTATTTGGCTAGGCTAAAATATGTGGCAATCAAAGAAAAGAGATATATCAATTAGGCACAAAGAGGTAGACTAAGGATAATCATATATAAGGGCAAGCTTGAAAGGCTCAAACGATCCAAAGATGGCCTAAATCACTTTCTCAACTTAGTGTTGTCTAGGATTTCGCCTTGAGAGAGAATCAAAGGAATTCTAGGTTCTAGACATAATTGCAATTCACATCAATATAAGCAGTCTTTAAATAAGGAATGCAAATATAAGCAAGAGATTAAGTGCTCAATTTTTTTGAAAATCACATCCTAACATGAAACTAACAAAAGAATTTAACACAAATTGTTCTAATGCTTATGTTTTCCCAAAAATCAAGATAAATCAATAACTAATATTCATCATTGGATAAGGATTTCATCATAATAAGTGCAAAATATCTCAAGCAAAAAATTTAGACTCCTAATAAAAATTAGACAATCACACAAACTAAAATAATTCAAAAGACACACCCCAAACTTAAAACAAACATTGTCCTCAATGTTTAGAAATAAAAATAGTAATAACAAAAAAACCCCCCTAGATGCAAGCAAAGCAGGAGAAGCTTTAGTTTTCCTCTTAGACTTCATCATGCTTGTCCAAGTTTGGTGAGTAGTCACTAAAAAAGAAAACAAAGTAAAAACAAAATTAATAATAATAAAAATACTCTAAAAATTAAAAGAAAAGAAAAATAAAAAATTTAGAACTTGGGTTGCCTCCCAAGAAGCTCTTGATTTATAGTCATCAGCTTGACTATCTGATGTTTATCATCCAGTATCCAACCACTTGATGATTTTCAATTCATGACATTTGGCTGTTCTTTCTTTGAACAGTTTAGTAGTCTTGCAGGCTTGAAAGCGTAATTCATCCATTTTCGTGGTAGAATTCAAGAATGCTTTAAGTGGATCAATGGGATAAATCTGTACGAATTCCTCGTTGTTAGCACTATTTATCCCATCGATTAGCTTTGGCTGTTGAATGCATTGGGGAACCAGGTTGTGGTGGGCCACACTGGGTCTCCTCTAAGTAAACTTTTTCACCTTATTTTGCATCCACAATTTCTTCTTCAAGAAATTTGGTTGGTGGTGGTGGGTCCCACTGAATCCCGACTTCATGAGCTTTCACAAATTCTTCTTCAATAAGCTCAGTTGACAATTCTGGGTTCTTGCTATCCTCATATATCTCTTGTTCAATCCCAAGTGTATTGGCATTGTAATGCTCTTGTTCTTTGCTCATAGGATTAAGTTCAGTATCACTTGGAAGAGTTTCTTGAAGTTGGTTGTCAATGGCATGAGCAAGCTGGCTTATTTGTGTCTCAAGATTCCTGAGTGTCGCTGCTTGACTCTGATTGATAGCTTCTTGTTCCGCCATGTAGTGCATAAACATCTCTTCCAATGAAGGATTCGTTTCTGGAATCGGTGCTTGAGCTTGTGATGAGAACTCAAAAGGATATGCTTGATTGTCTGAATATGAGGACCATTGATTGTTGTTTCAAGAAGAATTTTGGTGATCTCCCCAACCTGGATTGTAGTCGTTGGAATAAAAATTATTTTGTTGGATACTGTTGTTTCCAACATACTGCGTTGATTCAGCATAGGTTGGGCCCCAATCACTATGATGTCCACCCCCACAGAGTTCACAAATTACAAATGGGCTTTGGACAGAAGGTACACACAAAGTGTCAAACTTCTTGTTAAGTGCAGCTACTTGTGCAGATAAGGCATCGATTGCATCCCGTTTATAATCCCACATAGCGCATACAAATCAACAAAACCTGAAAATAAAGAAAAATAAAGTTTAATTTAAGACTAAGGTTGCTTGGTATTAATATTAACAAAAATAATAAACAATTCCCCGACAACGGCGCCAAAAACTTGTTGTCGATTTTAATCACGCAAGTGCACGTATCGTTCACAAGTAATATAATGAAAAGTAGAGTGTCGAACCCTCGAGGAATTGTTACTAATTTTGCTAAGTACTAAAATTAACACAACTCAATATTATAAACAACTAATTAAAGATGATAATCAACAACTAAATTAAAAGAAACTAATATTAAAAACAAGTAAATTAAAAAGATGAATTCAATTAATTAATAAAAGCCTAGGATTACAACTTCCCTCAACACTTCGCTTGAATCTCTCTCTACCTCTTCACTTGATTAATGATCATGAGTTGTTAACCTAGAGTTCTATCTTATTCATAAGGATCTTCCGATGGTCTCATAAAAATATCCTTCTTAACCAATTAACTATATTCCTATGATAATTGAATTAAAGAAGAACTCATTAAGCTTAGGCTCTAACAATGGTTACACATGACAAGTAAGTGCTACCCTACCTGCAGATCAATTCATCCTAATAAATGAATATGAAACATGTGTCATTCAATCCATGTTTAACACTAAACTCCCTTTTCTAAGTTGTATTTAGGTTAACAAATCAATCGAATTGGTGGCCAATCAATTAGAAGCATTAAGAACAAGATTGAACAAACAACTCAACAAACTATTAAATCAAGCTAGAGAGAGAAAGTAAATTCAAACTGCATGTTGAGTTCCATTGAAATCCTAGTAAAAGAAATTTAGTTCATGATAATTAATGGAAACAAATAATAAAATAGTTTCACCATCATCAACAATACAAGAAAGATAAAGAAGAGAAAAGAGAAAAGAAGAAACTAAGAGTTGTCTGTTCTTGAGTCTTCAATCTTCAAGCTTCCAATCTTCTTGAGAGAATTTGATGGTGGCTATCTTCTTGAGAGAGAATTAGGTTTCAAGATGTCCAATCCTCCTTATTCTGACCTAAAAGAGTTCTATTTAAAGTGTCCAAGGCCTCCTGGAGCCCGAAACTTCGTTCCCAAGCAAAACAGGTGAGTTTTGCAATTTTTTTTTTATGTTTTTACGGTACTGTTCAAGATCCTTCGGTGCCAGCTTGTGGCACCAAAGCGCCGCTGCTACTGCCTCCTTGGTGTTTCTCCTCCGTTTGTCCGAAATTGGTTCCTGTCAGCTTCTCAAACTTCATCAGCTGTTTTGACTGGGAAAATCTTGTTCTATTTTGACAAGCCTTATACCGTTGGAAAGGTATGGAAGTCATCTTCAAATAAAGAGGAAGATTTCTCATTTGAAGTCCTTAAGACCGATTTTGTCTTGAAATAATTTTTGGAGGTCGAATCTGCCTCCTCATTGGAATGCACAAATTTTTGTCGTTTTGCACCTCGAAGCTCCAGATCACTTTGGACCTATAAAAATACATAAATAACAACTAAATAACTATTTTCAAACATAAAATTGATAATTAAAATAAATATAAAAATATCTAAAACTAATCAAATCCTAATAAAATCCTCAAGGACTTAGACGATTCAAAAGCGTAAAAGATGGTAAAATAACTATATTTCCTAGAGTTATCAACAAGCTCCTGGATTTACAGATTCAAACCAGCCTAACTATGTTTGTAAATTACAAAAGGCACTTTTTGGGCTTAAACAGGCATCTCAGGCTTGGTACAAGGAGTTAAGCTCATTTTTGCTCGCGAATGGTTTCACTAATTCGGTTTCTGATGCATCATTGTTTGTATATTCTGATGAAGAAATTCTTATCTACTTCCTAATCTATGTGGATGACTTGTTAATCACAGGAAACAATGACACCTTTGTGACAAAGTTTATTGCAAAATTGACTGACAGATTTTCTCTCAAACATCATGGGAAACTGCATTTTTTTTGGGTGTTGAAGTAATTTTCACAGCGAAAGGTTTGTTTTTATCCCAACATAAATACACAAGAGATCTTCTAAAGAAAACTGGGATGATAGGTGCAAAAACAGTCTGCACTCCATTATCTCCGTTAATCTCCCTTAGTCTTCATGATGGCTCTTCATCAACAAATGCCACAAATTATAGGAGTATTGTGGGTGCTCTTCAATACTTGTCCCTTACAAGGCCGGATATAGCATATTCAATAACTAAATTATCACAATTTATGCACGCACATACCATTCAGCACCTGAGTTCTTTGAAATAAGTTTTATGGTATTTGAAAGCAATAATTTATCATGGGTTGTTTCTAAAAAGAGACTCTTCTTTACAGCTACTTGCATACACAGATGCTGACTGGGCAGGAAATGTTGATGACAGAACTTCAATATCTGCGTACATAATGTACATTGGAGGAAATGTGATCTCCTGGTCTTCAAAAAAACAATGAATAGTTGAACGCTCCTCAACTGAAGCAGAATATAAAGCCATTGCAAATACAACAGCTCAACTTATTTAGGTTCGTAACCTCTTATCTAAGTTGTAGGTTCCACATACCAAACCAGCCTTGATTTTATACGATAATGTCGGAGCAACTTATCTCTGCTCAAGTACTGTTTTTCACTCTTGCGTGAAACACATTGCATTGGATTATCACTTTATTAGAGAACAAGTTGCAGTTGGCTGCCTTTAAGCGTCTCATGTCAGTTCAAAAGATCAATTTGCTGATGCCTTAACTAAAGCTCTATCCAAACAACGCTTGCTCTTTCTTCGATCCAAGATTGGGGTTTCCAACGGTTCCCCCATCTTGCGGGGGCGTGTAAAACCTCTTATCAGATCATTATCAGATCATCCATCCTTACCCAAAACTCCAAGTCAATCCCAAGCTTCCTTATCAAATAGAAGTAGATTAGATAGAAGTAGTACATCTTAATCTTGGAAATAATATTTTTAATTATTATTAGAGATATTTATTGTATATATCACTACACATTGTAACTATATAAATACCCAATCAATAAGAACAGAAATGTAACTTGCCTTTCTCAAATCTTTCATTGTATCAGAGCCTCTATAGCTCTAAAACCAGATGGCACCATTGATAGATTTAAGGCCAGATTAGTGGCTAAGGTATTTCATCAATGTCTTGGTATAGATTACACAGAAACCTTTAGCCCTGTGGTTAAACCAACTACCATTCGAGTTGTATTATTTCTTGCTCTTTCAAGAAATTGGAGAATTCGACAATTAGATGTTAATAATGCTTTTCTGCATGGTTCTTTATCTGAAGATGTTTAATTGGTACAACCTCCTGGATTTTCATATTCAAACCACCCTAACTATGTAAATTGCATAAGGCACTTTATGGGCTTAAACAGGCACCTCGGGCTTGATACAAGGAGTTAAGCTCATGTTTGCTCGCGAATGGTTTCACCAATTCAGTTTCTGATTCATCATTGTTTGTATATTCTGATAAAGAAATTCTTATCTACTTCCTAATCTATGTGGATGACTTGTTAATCCCAGGAAACAATGACACCTTTGTGACAAAGTTTATTGCAAAATTGGCTGACAGTTTTTCTCTCAAAGATCTTGGGCAACTGCATTATTTTTTGGGTGTTGAAGTAATTTCTAGAGCGAAAGGTTTGTTTTTATCCCAACATAAATAAATAAGAGATCTTCTAGAGGAAACTGGGATGATAGGTGCAAAACCAGTCTCCACTTCATTATCTCTGTCACTCTTCTTTAGCCTTCATGATGGCTCTTCATCAACAAATGCCATAGATTATAGAAGTATTGTGGGTGCTCTTCAATACTTGTCTCTTACAAGGCTGGATATAGCATATTAAATCAATAAATTATCATAATTTATGCACGCACCTATCGTTTAGCACTTGAGTTCTTTGAAATGAGTTTTATGGTATTTGAAAGCAACAATTTATCATGGGTTGTTTCTCAAAAGTGACCCTTCTTTACTACTACTTGCATACACAGATGCTGACTGGGTTAGAAATGTTGATGACAGAATTTCAACCTCTGCTTACATAGTATACATTAAAGGAAATGTGATCTCTTGGTCTTCAACAAAACAACGAACAGTTGCACGCTCCTTAACTGAAGCAGAATATAAAGCCATTGCAAACACAACAGCTGAACATATTTGGATTCGTAACCTCTTATCTGAGTTGCAGGTTCCACTGATTGTATGTGATAATGCCGAAGCAACTTATCTCTGTTCAACTATTGTTTCTCACTCTCTCATGAAACACATTGCATTAGATTATCATTTTGTTAGAGAACAAGATGCAGTTGGTTGCGTTCAAGTGTCTCATGTCAATTCAAAAGATCAATTTGCTGATGCCTTAACTAAAGCTCTATCCAAACAATGCTTGCTCTTTCTTTGATCCAAGATTGGGGTTTCCGATGGCTCCCCCATCTTGCAAGGGCATGTAAAGCCTCTTATTAGATCATTATCAGATCATCCATCCTCACCCAAAACTACAAGTCAATCCCAAGCTTTCTTATCAAATAGAAGTAGATTAGATAGAAGTAGTACATCTTAATATGGTAAATAATATCAATAATTATTATTAGAGATAATTCTTGTATATATCACTTCACAATTGTAACTCTTTAAATACCCAATCAATAAGAACATAAATGTAACTTGCCTTTCTCAAATCTTTCACAGGTATGTGATCCTTAGTCTAGTATATATATTTGCTTGTAAAACCATCTCAAGTTAATTACAGAAAACAGAAATAGACTAGAAGACACATATCAAGTAGGAGAAAGTTTTTCGGTGTGATTGGAGCAAGATCGTTTTCTTGAATAACCATAGTCGGAGGTACGCTAAAGTTGTTTTAGCTTTCCTAATTCTTACATGTGGTATCAGAGCCAAGTTCTTTGGATATGTTATTCGGATTATACAGACTTACTTACTTATGTTTTCAAATCATGTATTGACTATAGCATTATGATTTTATTTTTTACATGATTATTAACCTTAAATTATTTTGGTTAAATTTCTCTCGATTTTATTTGCTTTAATCAAAATTATTTTTTGGCTTTAATAAATTAATGCTTTTGTTAATCTTTGGAAGTATTTGATTGTATTAAAACTAAGAAAATCATGTAAAATTTGAGTAAATATAAAAAAAGGTCGGTTATGGGTGTGGAAATCCGTAAGCATGAAAAACCCTTTATTCTTGTGTTTTTGAATTCAATTGATGCATGTGTTCTGTAAAGTATTGATTGAATATTGTTCTAAAGTGTTTAATTGCATGAAAAAGTAATAAAATCATAAAAAATCGAAGGATGAAATTCAACGATTATAAACGGGTCTTCATGGGTATGAAACTTAAAGTATTTTGAGTAAATTCATCTTGATTTATGTTGTTTTGATGCAATTTAAAGCATGGACTTTGTATATACATATATATGTGTGTGTGTGTTAATTGAATATTAAAGGGTTTAATTGCATAAAAAATCGATGAAAATCATGTAAAATTGACTAAAACACGAAAGAGACCCAAAATAGGTCGAATTTGCTATAGTTGGGTCTGGTCAACCCGACTAGAGAAAGAAGATAAACAATTTCAAGTTAGAAAACAGTGCTGACTCAGTGAATAGTACTGAGTTAAAACGGTACCCAGTTAGTGAATAGTGATAAAATCAATAATTTGACCCATATGACCTCATTTGGATTCCGTTTTTGACAACGTTTATTCTATTAGTTCGATACTTTTATACTGAATTTATTTATAATTTTTCTAGAATCTAATAATGGCATAAAATTTTTGTTCTTTAATATTTATATATGATTAAATGATAAATATATTTTTTGCACATATGTTCTGGAATTTTATTTCATGGTAAAATATTTTGGCATGCTAAGATTTTATTGGCAATATGTAGTCTCCATATAAAGTGTCCAATATTTTTGTACTCTCAGCTTAAAGTTAAGTGCATAATTGAATATATTTAGTAAAATAATTATTTTACTAACTTTAGTATTTCAATTTTAATTGCATTATGCACAATTATGCCATGAAATTTATTCATTAAGTAATTATTTAAAATAAAATTTTCATAAATAACTACATACGAAAAATGATATTAATATGTGATTATTTGAGTTATACTTGCAATATGTTAGCATGATATAATGTTATATTCCGCTATAATTACTTTATGATATGCATACATGTTGGATGTCATTATTAAAGTTCTAAACCATTAGCTTGAGAGTAGTTACATCATCTTAAGTTGATTGATTTAGATAAAATTAGTAGTTATTTAAAATAAAGTTTTTTTTTTAAATAACTACATAAGGAAAATGACATCGAAAAACAAATATTTTATAAAAAATATTATTTGGCTCCAAGGGAGGTAATTAATTTTGTAAAATGATTAAAGTGATAAAACAAGATTCCATCAAAAGTAAATTTTTCCTAGGCCCATGAGTATGGATTATTTAATTTTGATGTTTTAGTTATTGTTTTATCATAAAGTTATGTAAATTCATATGCATGATGCACGTCTACCCACAGGAAAGTTTAAATTTACTATTTGAATATAAAGGTGATTTATTCAAAATAAAGCATTATTTTCACAGCATGTTATGTTCTTGGATTTTGTAGTGTTTCTACCGTTTTAATAAATGAGACTGCTATAATTCCAATGTTAACTGGTGATGAAAATTTTCTCTGATTGGAAGGAGAAAATTGAGCTATTTATTGGGTGTAAGGACCTTGACTTTGCGCTTCGGGAACAATCTTGTCTAGACTTGCTCAAGGGCCGGGTTACCAGCCCAAACCTGAAGGCCCGCCCATATTTTGGAGGGTTTGGACAAAAATATTAAGCCCGAAATATGGGCTTGGGCAAAAACATGAGGCACATTTAGAAAATGGGCCGGGCCTTGGCTCCAATAATTAAGGCTCGAGCCCTGTTCAGCCCGTTTTTCATTTATATAATATATATATTTTTAATTTTTTATATTATGTAATTTATATCATATAAAAAATAAATATATATAATATTATAATGTAAACATTTAAAAATATGCTAAGTTATCTATGTTTTACAACTTAATAAAAGAAATAAAGAGATAAAATTACTAAAAATTAAATAATAAAAAATATTTGTTTAAATTTTTTTTAGAAAAAAAATAATATGGGTGGGCCTAAACGGGTTTGGACTACCCATTTACAAATATGGCTTGGGTAGGATTTGAGGCCCATATTTTGAGTCGGGCCGGGCTTGACCAAGTATATATGGCGTTGATACCATACCTAAGCCCGGCTCGAACTCGACCCAGCCCAGCCGATGAGCACCTCTAATCCTATCCTTAACGAATCAAGTGTGCAAAGGGAAATGGATTTGTATGTATAGTGAGAAAATCTAACCGTTTAAATATGATGTACATCAAATCCTATATTATAAGTTCATTCGGGGTTCTATCCCAGATTGTGACAATGTCAAGGATTACTTGAAAGCCATTGAAGACTTGTCTGTAAAATCTAATAAGGTTTTGGTTTCCACTCTGATAAAGAAGCTTTTAGGAATAAAGCATAACAGTTCTAAAAGCGTGCTTGCGCACATTATGGGATTTGAGAGACATTTTTGCTCAACTTAAGTTTTAGAAATTGAGTTTTCTGAGTCATTTTTTTATCACTTTTAAATTCAACTTTCTTCCTAATGAGTATAGACCATTCAAAACACACATAAAATAAAATGATCGATCAATGAACTCTTAACTATGTGTGTTCAAGAGGAAGAAAATTTGAAGAATGAGAAACTAGATACAATTTACCTACAGACTCAAGATAAAAAAAAAAAGGTGATAAGAAAGGCAAACGTGTAATGCTGAGTCCAAAACACATTATGGCTAGAATATTACTAGGCCCATTAATACTTTAGGAGCCTATTAAACATTAAATTTGGAGGGGAGGGGCTGATTTAGTGTTGGCAACAGAACATTTGTGTTCTGTCGAAACAACAAAGAGAAAGCAAAAAGAGCCCTTACTTTTCTTCCTAAGGTTTGAGAGCTTTGAAAAATTCAGAGGTTGCAGCTGGTTTAGTTCATTAAAGGTATGTAAAAACCCTTTTTAGATTTGTTTTATTCATCTATTTAAGAGTCAAGTATGATTATAAATTGGATTTGAAGGCTGGGATTTGAAAGAATTAAAGATTATTTGAGAGTAACATGAAAATCTGTCTTGCAAGAATAGAATATGTATGATGCATAAGTTTGGATTAAATTTTCTATCAATATATATAGTTTTACCATTCGATTTATACATGGTTAAAAATATTGTTGAATCTAGTTTCTATCAAACTAAACGGAATCGAATTCCGAGTTTTCCAAGTGAAGATACTTAATTTTTAGTAAAGACTGCTCAAGCTACAAGGCAGCAGCACCAGAGGCAATTTCAAGATTTTTCTTCATTTTATCCGTCGAACTATAAGCTAATATTTATATGAATGGAAATCCTATAAAGTGTAGTTTTTAAATCATCAAATGGATCTTGATTTCGAGTTGTATAACTTGAGTTATAGCCGTTTTAGTGAGAAGAGTGCAGGCTGTCAACATTAGTTAGTTAGATTAGCTCATGTTAAATTTGGTAATTCTAAGTGTACATGATATCTGGAAGAGATGTATTGATTCCTGATCAATTCAATGACTATCGATAGGTTTTGACTACTTGGGAGAAATGCCAAATTGTTTAATGAAGAAGAGAGGTAAGTATAATCTCACACACTTATCTTATCTCGCACCTATTGTATATACATAATCTTGGTGAATGAAATAAATGCTTTGTTTCTTTGTCTTTAGTATGAAAATAAGATCAAGCATGTGATTAATTTCCATTTTTGGTATATTAATATGATGAATTACGACTTCCTGAATGAGGAATGAAAATGGTCGATTATTTTTCGAAGAATGTTTTCATGAAAACTACGAACGATCTCTAGAAGTGGGATGTTGATATCAAAACTAGTTCTATGGCCCCGTTAACGGGTTATAATATTTAGCTTACGACCCCGCTAACGGGTTACAATAATTAGCTTATGACTCTACTAACAGGTTATAATAGTTAGCTTACGATCTCGTTAACAAGTTGTGATAGTTAGCATACAGTCTTGCTACATGTTATGGTAGTTAGCAATGATCGTGATGATGGAATTCTCGATACGGCCTTTGTCACGTGTTATAGTAGTGACATAGTTAACCAATAAAAAGTATGATGAAGTGATTTATTAAAATGACTTGGTACTCTTATATTGTACTATTAAACTTTCCTTCATCACTTGCTGAGTTTGAGAAAGAGAAAATTTAAGTTTGAGAATTTAATATATAATTTCTATTATTAGATTTTTATGGCAAAAACCATTTGAGAAAAATGTTGTTGGCCACTAGGTGTTATACTATGTATCTAACTTTTGCTATAATATAAAGAATATGTCCTTAGAGTACAATTAAGTCTATAGAATGATGTAAATGAATTATATATATTAATTTATCCTAAATGTGTGTGTGGTACTTAATTTGGTCCTAAGGGGTGTGTGATATTTATTTAATCCTAAATAAGTGTGTTGTACTTAATTTGGCCTTAAGGGGTGTGTGATGTTTATTTGGCCCTAAAGGGTGTATGGTATTTAATTTAACCCTGAATAAGTGTGTTGTATTTAATTTGTACCTAAGGGGTATGTGATGTTTAAATTTTGCCCTAAATGGGTGTGTCGTACTTTGTAGGCACCTAATTTTGTCCGGACCTCTCAAAAAGTATTATTTTCTCTTAATTCCATGGGCTTCTAAAATTTCCCTAATCCCGTGATCCGGTTTTGACACTTTGGGTTGAAAAAGTCAAAATTGACAAAGTCAACCTTGAGAAAATCAATTAAAGAAGAAGAATGATGCATAGAGATTGGATGGAAAACTTAAGACAATTTTGGAAGCCTAGTTTAGTTATAAAAATTTGGTGGAAAACTGGAAGCCCAATATTGGAAATCAAAGGAAATTGAAAAGAGGCCTGATTTTGGAATCCAAGCAATTGAAAAGTTAGTAGAAATTAGAATACCAATTTATTTGTAATAGCTTGGTGGGAATTAGGACTTCAATTTAGAAATCCAATTGGTAGAAAGTTGGATGGAAAGTTGGAGCCCCAGTTTTGAATCCAAGTGATGGAAAATTTGCTAGAAGTTGGAGGCCCAATTTTGAGATCCAAGTGATGGGAAATTTGCTAGAAATTGGAGGACGAATTTTGAAATCCAAGTGATTGAAAATTTTCTAGAGGTTGGAAGCCGAATTTAGAAATCCAATTCGTAGGAAGTTGGGTGGAAGTTGGAAGCCAAATTTGTAAAAATTTGGTGGAAGGCCAATGTAGGAAGTCCAAGTAGAGAAATGGTGGAAGTTGGAGGGGTGAATTAGAATCAAATGAAAAGTTAAAAGGAAAAATGCGAAAATATGCCTAAGGTAAGATTGTAATAAAATGGAGGAGTGAAGAATGTTTGTCGCAACCTAAAAAATAACAAGTCTCATAGTGAGATATTACTCGTTAAGTGTGACATTCGGGTAGCAGAGGAAAAGACGACTTAATTCCTCTTGAAATAAAATGAGGGTTTGAAAACAACCTCGAAAAAGAAATGGAGTCGCCACCAATCTCTTTTGGCTAGGTGTGATCGGCCACCTATTAAAATCGGTTTTATAAAATATTTAAAAAAAAAAAACCAATTTAGAAGTCTGTGCTTTTAAACCAGAGAAAACAAAAAAAGAGGTTCAGGAGTTGGTTACGTCCAGGGAAGTATTAGCACCCCCACAATGTCCGTGTAAAATGGTACCTGATTAATCGTACGTTATCTCGAGTCTCGATAAAAAGTTGGTTTTGAAACTAGAAATTTAAAATAATTCCCATATTAGAGAAAAATAATCCCATTTTTGTCGAAAAGGATTTAGAATTTATTAACTTAAAATTTTCCTATATTCCTCGGCAAACCCGGCAAAACATAGAAATTTTTTATTTATTTGGAAAATTTCCGAATCATTCTCATTTTTTGAAAGAAAGATATTCCATTGTTAATGATAATTGATGATATCCTCCCAGCAAACCCGGCAGAGAACTCATGAATTATTTTAACTTGGGAATATCTTTATTTAAAAAAAAATGATATTTTGGAAAAGATTTTTAAAAAAATGTTATGAATATGCAAATATTACTAATGACATGGCATATGAGTGAATGACATGGCATATGGATTAATCACATGGCATGCTTGACATGGCATAATCTAAATGACATGGTAGAATCTAAATAACATGGCAAAGATATAAATAAAATGTCAAGAATTAATGACATGATAAAACCTAGATGACATACTAGAAATCTATATAACATAGCAAAAATCTAAATTAAATGGCAAGAATTAATGACACGATAAAACCTAGATGACATATTGACATAGAAAAAATCTAAATTAAATTACAGTAATTAAAAAAAATATGCGTTTGGCTTAATGGTATGGTCTTTAATATAATACTAAGAGGTTAAAGGTTTAAATCTCATTAATTACAACAAAAAAAAAAGAGTCAGATGCTCTCTTCCAGAGAGTTTCAACGCAGCCATGATACTAGGGTTTTAGGGACGATCAAGCAAGTGTGGAATGTTGAGAACAATAGATTGTTACTATCTTTATTGATAATATTAGCAAGATGATTCATTTTAAATCTTTGTCAAATTATTTTAACAGAGTTGTTAGGGTGTTTGATCTTTTTATCTCTAAAAATAGAAGACCAAGGTGGGATGACTTGTTTGGTTTCATCCGTGTTGTTGGCGCTGATGCCAGGAGGTTGTTCATCAAATGCAATGGAGATGTAATTTTGGGGAGAAGGATTGCCTTATCTAAGGCACGATTTGGACCTGACAACAGATCCAGCTTGAGAAAAAAGCCACGAACATGTCACGAACATGCTTTGGGTAGGGTTCGAAAACCTGATAAATATCTTGAGAAAAAAGCCATGATTCAGCTGTCTTTACGTGATGATAGATCTTATGTCCAGGTTGTAGCAAATTTGGATAGTGGAAAAGCAAATAGAAACACAGGGAAGGAAATGCTAGTGCAGTCTTGCGATAATGAGAGGAGGGACGTTTGCTTACGACAGTCTTCTAGGGCTGGAAGGAGTCTGGAGGTAACGAAATTGTATGGTGGAAAGGAAATTCTGTTGCCTTCAACTGATAATGGGAGGAGAGATGAGTGTTTAGGACAGTCTTCTAGGGCTGGAAGGAGTCAGATTGTTGTGAACATGAATAGTGGAAAGGGAACTGCTACATGCGATAATGGAAAGAGGGTAGTGTGGCCTCGACTTTTTTTTTTTTATGGCTGGAAAGAGTCATGAAGTAGTGAATTTGATTGGTGGAAAGGATTCTGCAAATACAGGGAAAGAGTTTCAGGTGCATTCATGTGATCAAGAGAGAAGAAAAGAGTGCTCAGGACGGTTTCCTAGGACTGGAAGGAATCAGGATGTAGTGTACTTGAGTAGTGGAAAGGCAGATGCAATATGCCAAGATGGGAGGAGGGAAGTGTTGGGATTCGGCTCATGCTCAAACAGAGATAATGTATAATTTAATCATCAACTTAAACATACAATGCAGCGGAATAAAATAAAACATAGAGAATACCGAATCCCTCCAAGGATCTGCCTATAAATTCAAAACGAACAGACTGTCAAGAACATATAACAATCAAAATCTCATACAACTATTTTGAAGATTGTCGAATCCTCAAAACAGATTCTTGATGTTCTTGTTCTTGTGCACAAAGCTCGCTTGTTGCAAACCAAAGTCGTCCAATTGTCCGACCTTTAACAGTAATCCACACAGGTGATCTGAAAACCTTCACAAGGTTGAGATTATGTTTTGCCAAGACGATGCTAGTAGTCTAGGTTGTGAGAAATCTTCCGCCTCTACCTTAGTTAGCCTGAAGAAAACGAAAGAATCGTATTCTCCCTTCTCTATAGGTTTTCGGCCGAGTCTTATTTTTTGGGGAGAGAGGTGTCGGTTCAGGTTAGTAGCTTAGGGAGAGGCGGCAATAACATAAAGCATATATATAAGTAGGTTTAGTGTATGCCAATTATTGGACTAACTGCACTAAAGCCCTTATACATATTATTAAATATTCACAATAAGCCCACAACACTTAATAAATATTTAATCTGGCCCAATCTCATTTTAATTTCATTAATCACCTGTATGACCCATTAGGCCCTTAACATGTTGGCAACAAATATAATTAATTCAATTAAGAATTTCCTATTTATATTTATAGATCATGAGCGACATCTAGCAATGCATCATGACCACCCAAATGCCAAGAGAGTCATCAATCTTCAACAAGCCTTTCGTGTACAGTATGTCTGTGTAATTCGATCCCTTCATCAAATATCCCGGGATAGGAAAGAGCATGGTTCAGTGTCTACTCTTAACCCATTCCATATTAGATCTACAGCTTTAATATTAACTCCTTAAGTATTGCCTTGGCCAAGGACTTCCATAAATTAATATAAGCCAGATACATGTGAGATATGTCCCCTTAATCACTTGGGGTGATGAATCCTCTCTGGATCACTCATTCATCTTCGTATGCTTCATGTCATACCTAATAACACCTAACCATAAGCATCCTCGTGATTGGGACCCGTTCGTGATGAAATCTAAGTATGACAGTTCACATACAAGATGACCTGGTGTCACAAGTCAAAGGATTACTTACATTATTGACACATGAGAGTATTTACTCTAGACACTTGAGTAAAATACCAAATGGAACTCTTATAGCGGGTCATGTTTAGTGAACTTGTTCAACTAACAAGCACCCATATGTTATCCCTAAGTATCTCTATACTTTCAACCTATGAGATCAGTTGCATGCATCAAGTGCATGAAGGCTTAACATATGCCAGTATTTGAGCATTGTCAATGCCCTGTCTTCACAATACAATGACCAAGAACAATTTAGAAACACGACATTGATGCATAAGGATCCTCATAATTGTAACTCTTTGCAATTCCTTTGCAATGCCATTGTGTCTCATGGGCTTTATCTTCATAAGTGATTTATAACAATTATAACAAAACTCATGGATAAAGAAATACCTCAATTATAATTAATAAACTAAAATGTGAAATACATAAATATATAAATAGTGTCTTACAAGCCCAACTAGATTGGCTTGCAGGGCTTACACAAAAAATCTTCCTCTAGCACTAAAGCCAATCGCCTATGTACTTAAACCCATGTCCTTCCATGCGACGATTATGTTTCTACTGTGACAGAACCTTAGTGGGTAACTTTTTCATATTAATGTCACCTCTTTCAATAATTACACTAATAAGGTGAAACTGTTGTAATATATGTATGGATCATCGATGAGACCTTGGTTCCTTAGCTTGAGCTATGGCTCCATTGTTATCACAGTAAAGTGGATCTGGATCAACAATGCTTGGAACCACACCAAGTTCAGTTATGAACTTCTTGATCCAAGCAACCTCCATCGTTGCCTCAAACGAGGAGATATACTCGGCTTTGGTTGTTGAATCTACAGTATCTCTAGTTTGGAACCTTTCCAACTGACTGTACCTAGATTCAAGGTAAATATATAATTACATTGCTATTTACTATCATCCTAATCAGATTAGAAGTCAGCATCTGTATAACCCCTAACTTGGAGTTCAGCCCCTCCATAGACCAAGAAAGTATCTTAATGCTTCTCAAGTACTTAAGGATATTTTTCACAGCATTCCAGTGACTATTACTAGGATTGCCCTTTTGTATTGGCTCATGACACTCAGAGCGTACGATATATCTGGTCTTGTGCACAACATAGCGTACATGATAGATCCTATTGTCGAAGCATACGGGATCCTATCCGTCTGTGTCATTTCTTCATAAGTTTTAGGACACATCTCTTTCGAGAGTTGTACACCATGTACCATAGGCAAGTTACCTCTTTTGGAGATATCCATGCTAAACCTCTTTAGCACCTTGTCTATGTAAAAGAATGTGATAATCCAAGCAGCCTTTTTGATCTATTTTTTTAGATCTTAATTCCCAGAATATATGCTTCTTCTCCCAAATCCTTCATGGAGAATTGTTTGGAGAGCTAGACCTTAGTCGTCTGAAGCATAGGTACAACATTTCCGATAAGCAATATGTCATTGACATGTAGCATTAGGAGAACAACCACCAGTCTGTTTACCTTATTATAAACACATAGATCATCAGGATTCTAGATAAAACAATATCCTTGGATCGTTTCATCAATTCTGATGTTCCAGCTCCGAGATGCTTGTGTTAATCAATATGCAACGCATCACATTTCAGTAGAAAACCATATTTCACTGAATCATGTCTATCCTCACTAGACATTCAGAGCACTTGTGTTTCTTGAGCATCAGTCCGAGCATCCAATGCCTCGACCAATGGCTCAGGTTCTGAGGGAATATTAGGTTGTGGTTCTTGAACTTCTTCAAGATCTACTTTGCTCCCACTGAATCCTTCTAGTAGAAACTCTTTCTCTATAAAAGCAGCGTGTTTTGACACAAACACCTTTTGATCAGTAGGACTGTAAAAATAATATCTCATAGTCTCTTTAGGATATCCCACAAACTTATATTTTGCTGATCTATCTCCCAACTTATCAGATGGTACTTGCTTCACATAAGCAGTACATCCCTAAATCTTTAGATAAGATAAGTATGGCTTCTTGCCATTCCATATCTCGTATGGTACCTTATCTATCAATTTGCTTGGAACCCTATTTAGAAGGTAAGCTGCAATATCTAAGGCATATCCCCAAAAGGATATCGAAAGGTCAGCCTTAGACATCATGGATCGAACCATGTCCAACAAGGTTCGATTTCTCCTTTCGGACACTCCCTTATGCTGAGGAATTCCAGGTGGAGTCCATTGCGACAGAGTTCCATTTTTCGTCAAATGATCCAAGAAATTATGGGTTAAATATTCTCCTTCTCGATCCGATCTAAGAGCCAGAATATTTTTCCCAGTATGTTTCTCTACTTCAGCTTGAACTCTTTGAACTTTTCAAAAGTTTCAGACTTGTATCTCATCAGATACACATAACCATACCTTGAATGATCATCAATAAAGGTTATGAAGTATGATTAACCATCTCTAGCAGTTGTGTTTAGTGGCCCACCTACATCTGAATGTATTAAGCCCAATAAAACACTAGCTCTTTCACCCTTTCTAGTAAAGGGAGTCTTGGTCATCTTACCAAGGAGACAACATTCACAAGTCCCATATGATTCATAATCAAAGGGTTCTGAATAACCATGTTTATGCAATTTGAAAATCCTTGTCTCATTGATATGACCATGTCTACAGTGCCAGATGTAAGTCTTACTTGGATCATCCTTTCTTGCTTTCTTGACATTTATATTGAACACATGCATCTCTGGATCCAAAACATATAATCCATTATGTAATGTTGGCGATCCACAGTGAATATCTTTAAGAATGATGGAGCAACTATTGCCCTTCATTCTTATCTCAAAACCATCACTAATAGTGAGGTATGAAACCAAAATGATGTTTCTAGAGAATACTGGAACAAAGTAACAATGTTTCAGTTCCAATTTCATGCCAGACGACAAAGATAAAGTACATGTTTCAACTGCCTATGTTGCAATTTCTGCACCGTTGCCTACTCTTAACACTACTTCATCTTTGCTCAACTTTCTACTTCCTTTCAACATCGCTATGTCATTACATAGATGTGAACTAGATCTTGAATCAATTATCCAGGAATTGGATTTAACAGTAGAAAGATTCAGTTCAATCACAAACACAGTCAACCCAAAAACTTCTATAAGTCTTCTTGACTTGTCAAGTGAGCAACCTTCCTTTCATTAAGAACGCTTCTCAATCTCATGTACCAATCCAAACATTTGGGACTAGTGACATTCATAATGTCGCGTAGTGTAGTTAAAGTATTAACCATTTTCAACAACCTAATATGAAAAAAGTATATATATCAGTTATATTCATGCATTTATACCAATTTAAGATTAGGTATTAAATCTCTTATTGGTTCTCCCACTAATTTTTTGAGATAATAACCCTCACTATTATTCGAAATTCTCATCAAGGTATTTCTAGTGGGCCCATTCAACATGTTGCAACCTTGAGTAACTCAACAAATTACAACAAGCCTAGTTGGGTAGATAACATAGCTTATCAATTGCATCTCTATGCTACTCCCAGATCAGTTAGATGACAACTCTTTGTCTAAGCACATCATATGTACTTCGCCTAACTTTGCCTCTAACATCATGCGGTCAAGTTTTGCGCATCCGAACAACATGGCATTAGTTGAGTAAGACCTAACTTCATAACTCAAACATATTCGTACAGTAGTTTAACCCTGAGTGACTCAATAAGCCTCCTACTGGAAGAACTCTGATTATATTGTTATGATGATGGAAGGCAACTTTATCATGCGAAACATGTGACTCAATATTATAAAGAGGGATTTCCTTGTTCTTTATAAGTCTCATCATATCAAACATTCATAGCATTTATAATATCGCATAAAATAAATCTAGAACATGCTTTCTACTTGGATGATTATGGACTTTTCTAATCTAATTTCCTTGAGCCATCAAAGGAAATTAGTTGGTCAAATTCCTAGGTGATTACATACATAGTCTTGAAAGCTTGCTTGTAATCTCCTTATCTTCATGGCACCTTTGATCTCCATCTTCAAGTTACAAAAATTATTCCTAGCTAATCCTAATTTTACACTTTGACGTAACTAATTATATTTGCAATAAAGAAACCTCAAGTTATATTTGAGGGGAGTTAGGTGTGCAAATTTTTTTTACAACTCCAGAAAATAAGAGATAAGGCAAGGCACGCAGTCCCTATTTAATTAATAAAAACCATAAAAATAAATTCAACCATCCACAATCAAATTGGGTCTAAGTCCATAATCATCCATACATTCACAAACAATTTATGAACATATAAATCATGCTTTAATCTCTAGTTACCATTCAATGATTATATTGATCCATAATTTAATTCAAAGAAAATAACAAACATTTATTCTAATCTCATTAGAATAAATCCTAATTCAATTAGGATTATTTCCTTTAATTAAATTATCATCCAATTAAACAATTTAATTGAATTTTTATGTAAGTTCTTATTTTGGTGATTTAATTAATTTAACAATATTACCATGGTTACTAATTTTTAGTGTTGTATCTCAACTAGGACACTACAACATTAGTAACTCAATATTGCTAAAATCCATAAGCTGTGAGAATCTGATAGAAGCAAAAAGCTTAGAAAGGGAAGGCGCAGGCTGTGGCTATCAGATGTAGCTGCCGCTTTCTTCTCTCCTACAAGCTGCCTATCCGCTTTTCACATCTTCCAACTTTTCAATGCCAAATCAGTATTATGATTTTTCAGCTTGCCAAGAATAATTCTAAGCAATTTTAAACCCTAAAAATCATTAAACCATGCATTAAAAATCAGCCAAGAAAAATCTACAAGTTTTTCTCACTAAAAACACCAAATTTGCGTAAAGCAGGCAAAACAATTATCAATTGTTGCTAAACTTTTTCCAGTTGCATTAATCAGTTTAAAACAATTTTAAACCAATAAATCAACAAGAATTCACAATGATTAACTGATGCCATCACCGAAATACTACAAAGTGCAAATTCTCACAATTTCGATTAGTGACAATTAGATCAAAATAACTCAAAGAACAAAACAGTTTTGTTAAAGGTAACAATCAAAGCATAGATCATATTGGAATAACATAAGCGAGGCTCTGATACCACTATTGGGATTCGGCTCATGCTCAAACAGAGATAATGTATAATTTAACCATCAAGTTAAACATACAACGCAGCGGAATAAAATAAAACATAGAGAATACCAAATCCCTCCAAGGATCTGCCTATGAATTCAAAATGATCAGGCTATCAAGAACAGACAACAATCAAAATCTCATACAACTATTTTGAAGACTGCCGAATCCTCAAGACAGATTCTTGATGTTCTTGTTCTTGTACACAAAGCTCGCTTGTTGCAAACCAAAGTTGTCCAATTGTCCGACCTTTAACAGTAATCTACACAGGTGATCTAAAAACCTTCACAAGGTAGAGATTATGTTTTGCCAAGACGATGTTAGTAGTCTAGGTTGTGAGAAATCTTCCGCCTCTACCTTAGTTAGCTTGAAGAAAATGAAAGAATCGTATTCTCCCTTCTCTATAGGTTTTCGACCGATTCTCACTTTTTGGGGAGAGAGGCGCCGGTTCAGGTTAGCAGCTTAGGGGGAGGCGGCAACAACATAAAGCATATATATAAGTAGGTTTAGTGTATTCCAACTATTGGACTAACTGCACTAAAGCCCTTATACATATTATTAAATATTCACAATAAGCCCACAACACTTAATAAATATTTAATCTGGCCCAATCTCATTTTAATTTCATTAATCACTTTTTGTGTGAGACCCATTAGGCCCTTAACATGTTGGCAATAAATATAATTAATTCAATTAAGAATTTCCTATTTATATTTATAGATCATGAAGGGAATCGAGCAATGCATCATGACCACCCAAATGCTAAGAGAGTCATCAATCTTCAACAAGCCTTTCATGTACAATATGTCTGTGTAATTCGATCCCTTCATCAAATATCCCGGGATAGGAAAGAGCATGGTTCAGTGTCTACTCTTAACCCATTCCATATTAGATCTGCAACTTTAATATTAACTCCTTAAGTATTGCCTTGGCCAAGGACTTCCATAAGTTAATATAAGCCAGATACATGTGAGATATGTCCCCTTAATCACTTGGGGTGATGAATCCTTTCTGGACCACTCAATCATCTTCGTATGCTTCATGTCATACCCAATAACACCCAACCATAAGCATCCTCATGATTGGGACCCGTTCGTGATGAAATCTAAGTATGGCAGTTCACATACAAGATGACCTGGTGTCACAAGTCAAAGTATTACTTACACTATTGACACATGAGAGTATTTACCATAGACACTTGAGTGAAATACCAAATGGAACTCTCATAGCGGGTCATGTTCAGTGAACTTGTTCAACTAACAAGCACCCATACGTTGTCCGCAAGTATCTCTATACTTTCAACCTATGAGAACAGTTGCATGCATCAAGTGCATGAAGGCTTAACATATGCCAGTCTTTGAGCATTGTCAATGCCCTGTCTTCACAATACAATGACCAGGAACAGTTTAGAAACACGTCATTTATGCATAAGGATCCTCATAATTGTAACTCTGTACTATTCCTTTGCAATGCCATTGTGTCTCATGGGCTTTATCTTCATAAGTGATTTATAACAATTATAACAAAACTCATTGATAAAGAAATACCTCAATTATAATTAATAAACTATAATGTGCAATACATGAATATATAAATAGTGTCTTACAAGCCAAACTAGATTGACTTGTAGGGCTTACACCAACAGGAATAGGGGTTATGATAGAATTTTAGGGCTGGAAGGAGTGAGGAAACAACGAACTTGATTGGTGGAAACGTATACGCTAATACAGGGATGGAGTATCAGGTGTATCCATGTGATCATGGGAGGAGAGAAAAGGGTTTAGCTTATAATCCTATGGCTGGAAGGTCAGAAACATGTTATGCTATTGGGAAGAAGGAGGAAGTGATAAGGAACTCAGATACAGCTAAAAGGAGTATTAATGGTGTCAAGTTGGTTAGCGGAGATGTATTGGCTTCTTGACATTGTTCGTTGAAGAAATTTATATCAATGGATAATCTTTTGCTGTACAGACATGGCTATAGCAAGACACCACCTATGCAGCACACAAACAATAATTCAAGTCTGATGCCCCAGGCAGAGGAAAATGTGGATTCTCACTTCCAAAGGTGAGCAAACAACACACAAGAGGCAAGGGTTAGTAAGTCGCAATCTGAATCTCATTGCATTGATCTAGGGTTAAATCTTATGAATGGCTTAAACTATCTGTTGTTTGTGTATTACATGATTACACTAACCCAAAACTATTGGAAGACTTTTTTTGTGGCCAAGGATTTACTGGTTGCAGGGTGGCCATCGTTGATTTGAAGAGAGTTTGTATCTCTTTTGAAACTGATAAAGAGGTTTCAAAATTCTTAGAGGATGAGCATAATTGGAGAAACGATTGGCTTGTCGAGGCACGGCCTTGTTTACCACTTGATGTTGCTCAAGATTACTTTGTGTCGATTATAAAGAATTCCACTTGCATATTGGATCTGGATTTCTTTAAAAAAAATAGCTCAGCAATAGGGGTGTTTTATTGCAGTAGATGGAAAGACGTTATCAAGGGAAAGGTTTGATGTGGCAAGGATTCTCATCTCAGTTTCGAAGTCGTTCTCTTTTAATGGGTTGTGTTCTTGTGTCATCAATGGGGATACTTTCAATCATCATATATCGGGAGATTTCGCTGCACCTCTACATTATAGAAAACTTTCAAACAATATTGGGAAATCTCTGACAGTGATAATGAAACAAGGGAAGTGGCGAACGAGGTTCAAGGGAATTCAGACATCATCATGAGTAGCGACAGATTAGAGAGAAGCGGGTAGTTACAAGATGACATGATAAAGGAAAAAGAAGTCAACGAAAGTCAAAATATGGGATTATTCAGTATGAGTGATAAAGTTTATCTTGTTTAGGATTGTGGAGATGAAGGCATAGTTTGTAAGAAGGGTATGGCTAAATTCGTAGAGGATAATGGAGGTGCATCAGATGGCAGAAAAGAAAAGTCGACTCCAGAGGAGGTGTTTATTACACTGAAAAAAGTGGAAGGCCAAGAAAAATTCTAAGTTTGCTGACTTTGAATGCAAATAATAGAATTTACCCAAGAACCAAATCTAGAGGTCTTTTCAATAATGGAATACAAGGGGAAGCAATGAATTGTGTTTCTCCAGATAAGGGTCAGTTAACTTGGCAACAAGGGCAAAAAATGGGTCTTCATAGTAACGGTAAGAACAGTGAGATAGAAAGGAGACTCATAGAATCGGAAGAAAGGGATACAGAGTTGGTTAGAGAAAAAAGAGGAGTTTAGTGGGGTTTTGATCGGACAAAAGGGGATTCTATTTTTTAAATGAAGATAATTTATTTTAATGTCAGAGGGTTGGGGAAAAAGGAAAAGATACGTATGGTGAGGCATGTATCTAGCAAAAATAAGCCGTGGTTACTTCTTCTGCAAGAGACAAAGCTAGAAAATGCCGACTAAAATTTTTTGAGACAGATTTGGTATGATGGGAATGGTTCGGTGGAGGTTGTGGCTTCAGAGGGCAACTCGGGTGGTTTGATAACACTATGGGATGATAGGATCTTTGAGGTAGCAGAAGTTAGGGGTGTGCATAATTCGGTTTTAACCGAATTAACCGACCGAATTTTAATTCGGTTCGGTTAATCGGTTAACCGAATAAAATTCGGTTCGGTTAACGGTTAATGGTTTTGAGAAATTTCGGTTTTCGGTTAATTCGGTTCGGTTAAGTGAAAATAACCGAATTACACGAATTAACCGAAATGCTTAAAACAACAAGATTTTATGAGTTTAGATATATATATATTTTTTAAATTAATTTATATATTAAAAACTAAAAACCCTAATAATCTTTCCTATTTAATTTATATATTAAAAACTAAAAATTAATTTATATATTAATTTAGATATATTTTTGAGTCTTTGAGACTATGTAATTTTCATGTTTTATCATTTTTTTTAGCTGTGTTTGTTTCATATTTGGATTTTATAATATGCTTTGCTTTTGGATTTTGATTGGTTGGACTTGGATGGATAATTTGGATACAAAATCATGTAAAAAAATAGGTTAGCAAAATAAATTTTTTATTTATTTCGGTTAATTCGGAAACCGACCGAATTAACCGAAATAATTTCGGTTCGGTTAATTAACCGAATTAATTATTCGGTTCGGTTAACGGTTAATTGGAAAAAAAAATTCGATTAGTTCGGTTTTAAGTAATTCGGTTCGGTTATTAACCGAATTAACCGAATGAACACCCCTAGCAGAAGTTATAAAAAGAGTCAGGATTATGATTTTAATTGGGGAACTTTCACTATTAAAGATACGGGTAGCAATAGTGAATGTTTATGCTCCAAACAACGACGATGGGAGAAAGGAGTTTTGGGAGGAAATTCGGAGTTTGATGACAAACTTTTCAGGGCCATGGCTGTTCGGGGGAGACTTCAATGCAATCTTGAATTATGATGAACACTTAGGGATACATCACAATGTGAGAGCTATGTTTGATTTCCAATCTTTCGTTGCACAAGCTGGACTGGTTGAGGTTCCTATAAGGGGTGGCAATTTCACTTGTTGTACTGTTCGTGAAAACACTTTTTGGAGCAAACTGGACAGGTTTATATTCGTACCAGACTGGTTGCACCATTTTTTGGATATTACCGTGCAGAGATTACCGAATTATCTATCAGATCACAACGCTATATGTTGGATGTCTGAAAACACGGATTAGGGTCTTTTACCTTTTCGTTTCTTTGATCATTGGTTCTTGGAGGATGGCTTTGAAAAGGTAATAAATAGATGCATGGGAAAAAGAAAAAATAGGGGACGCCTGGGAAAAATTCAGAAACTAGCAATAAATGAGTGGCAGAGAAGCAAAACAAACACTATTGAGGATCGCATCAGAATAGTAGAGAAAGACTTGGCAGAGATTGACGTGAAAGGGGGCCATGGGACAATGTCTGAGGTCGATAAAGAAAGCAGAATTTTACTAACTTCAGAGCTTTGGAGATTGTTCAGAATGGAGGAGATGCAATAGAAACAGAAATCGAGATTGAGTTGGTTCCAATGTGGTGATAAAAATACCAAGTTTTCCATGCAACTGCTAGAATTAGGAAAAGACGCAACAATGTGGAGAAGTTGATGTACAATAACAGAATAATTTCTGAAAAACAGGACATCCGGAAGGTAGTGTTTGATCATTTCTCTAATCACTTCAATTCTACTAACACAAACATGCAAATTACAATGTCAGGTTGTGAGTTCAGAATACTTTCTGCTGAGAGCATATGGTTTTTAGGGCAAGATGTGACAGAGGATGAAGTGTGGGCGGCAGTACAAGATAGTGGCAGTTCAAAGGTACCAGGGCCAGATGGTTTCAGCATGGGTTTTATCAAACAGAAGTGGGAAATGCTAAAGGGGGACATACTCAATTTTGTGTTCGAGTTTTGGTGAACTGTTGTTATGCCTAGATGTGTTAAGTAATCCTTCATTCATTAATACCTAAGGTACAATCTCCTATAGTAGTATTAGATTTTAGACCAATTTGCTTGGTGGGTTGTTTATACAAGATAGTGGCAAAAATTCTAGCTAATAGATTGAGACATGTAATGGCGAAAATCATAGGGGATTCACAGTTTGCATTCATAGGGGGGCAACAGATCCTGGATAGTGTTTTAATTGCCAATGAAAGAGTTGATTGGGTAAGAAAAGAAAAACAGAGAAAATGTGTGTTATCAAAGTCTCGGTTTTGTCGGTTTTTAATTGGTATTTAATTTTAATTCCCATATTTTTAAAACAATAAGGAGAATTCTGAAAAATAATAAAATATTTTTATTCATGTGCATACATATTATTATTGTTCTCTGGTTATTATTCTTTGCTAATGGCTGACATTATATAATCTTGCTTTTAATATTTTGTCGGGATATTTAGGATAGAGGTTAGTTTAGGTGGTGAAAGGTTTGATTGTTCCTCTTCACACACTACAAGTGCATTTTCATAACAGGAGCTCTCTACCCGAGTTTCGTCCCTTTAAGTGGAAGTAAAGTACCTACGCTTCGTGTGGCAATAGCCTCTGCATAAGCCGGAGAAATGAACTTTAACGAATTGAACCTGCTTTTATCCGGGTGCCTTACTAGCCTTCACTGGCGATAGTGAGGAACAATTCGAGGCCTTTAGAACCAATTCACCATCATATAGTGAACCTAGACGAAGCCATGCCGGATTTCCAATTAGATATCCGTAGCTAGAAAACACTCGGAGGAGCACTTCTTACTTTTCACTATTTATTTATTTATTTATTTATTCATTTAATTTTATTATTACAATGATTTTTTATTTTACTGTCCTATTACTTGTGTTTTTTGTTTGTTTTGCTTTTGTTTTCATTTCATGCATCATGATCATCTAGGGATATTTGCCTTAAACCGGGTGCCAACCGAAGAGTTTTCATTATAGTCATGGAACGCCGAGACATTCTATCAGTATCAGTGGTTAGTAAGACATATCAGGAGGTCAGAACAGAGTCTGAGACGAATCAGTGTGACAAGGGAGACTGTTTGGCCGTGGGTTTTACATCTACACTTCCTGAGTTAGTTCACCTGGATTTTGTTCGAAATGATTTAGTGGAATTAAGGGAAATTTGGAGACAGTGGGGATTTGATAGGAAGAATGAATTCACTAGGAAATATGGTGATATAGCTCTACTTCTCTCGATCGAGGTGGACGAACAGCTGATTAGGGTCATAGTACAGCTTTGGGATCCTTCATATAGGTGTTTCACTTTTAATCAGGAGGATATGGTACCCACCCTTGAGGAATATTCTACCTTGCTCCGTATTCAGTCAGCAAATTCGGATAAGTTCTATTAGAAAGAAAAGAAAACATCGACTTGTTGGAAGAAACTTTCTAAAGTGATGGGTATAGATATTCTAGTAGATTCTCCACAGATAAAGAAGAAGGGTTCGAGTGACTGCATTCCTTAGGTATTCTTGCAGAATTATATCAAGAGTAACCAGGATGGTGATCACGTGTTGGATTTATTTGCTTTGGCAGTTTATGGGTTGGTTATATTTTTGAGAGTGGAAGGTCATGTCGAGGTAGCTGTAATAGATTTCTTTGATCGGTTAGACAAACATATTGATCCTTCTACTGCTATTCTTGCTGAGATGATTAGGTCATTTAGTTACTGTCGGAGGAAAGGAAAAGGGCATTTTGAGGGTTGTGTATAACTTTTGTATGTTTGGATTCAGAGTCATTTTTGGGAAGATGATAACGGGAAGCTTCAGCCCTATGTGAAGACATGTGTTCCTTTTACAGAATTCAACAACAAAAAATGGTCTAAGAAAGGGGAAAAGAAACAATGGATTAAGACTCTCCGTTAGTTAGGAAAGGAGGATATAACTTGGAGGGCTCCGTGGATGCCACTTGGGTCGATTCTGTACCGTTGTGATGAGAATTTATGGGTTCCACTATTATGAATTTGGGGAGCCATTAGCTATGCACCATTATTAGTGCGGAGGCAGTATTCGAACAGTTTATCCCGATGACTCATGAGCTTATCTCGATGGACTTCTCTTATGGTGAGCCCAGATATATGGGGAGAATACGTCAAGTCATCATGGCATGGAAGAAACTATACTGTTCACAAGTGGGTAGGTATACTGATAACTCGTATAATTATATAGTTTTTAGTTATGTTTTATTATTGTTTTGTGTCAAATACAAGTTATTATTGTTTAGTCTAATTGTATTTATGATCTTTTATATTTTTATGTAATTTGGTGTTTTTCACAAGTTTCTTTGAGTGATTTCAGATTACTAGAATTAAGGGCAAATCCAGTTCAGTTCCAGTTCCGACACCTTTTGCCATATCAGCTATATCTGGAGTTTCACTGAAGCAATAAGGCTGAAATTTGTAGCCGTGCAAAGATAAGAGGCATATCTATCTTTTTCATGTTTTACACTTCTTGAAACGGAGTCGTTTTCCCTAGCGAAATCGACCATCAAGTTGGCTGATGTGCAATGACGTCTGTGCTGACCTGTTTTCGTATTTTGCCCATATCTGCTTATCCACATCAGCAAATGAGCTGATTCCAATGGCTATGGATCCGTAACTGATACGGGAACCTTTGTCTAGAAGACCATATGATCAGATCAGGCCTCTAATATTGACGAAATCGACCATCAAGTTGGCTGATCAAAATTGTCATACAATATGACGAAAATTGTTAGAAAAATTCACCCACCTATTATACCTACCTTTGAAATTTGTAAAGCTTGTATCTTGTCATTTAGCCCTCCAAAATGTGTATAAATAGAGGGCCTTGGATGATTGTAGAGGATCATATTGTACATTGGTAGGATATTAGCCATTGTAATAAAATTCTCTAAGTTTTCTTCTTCTTTCTTTTCTCTAGTTTTCTTTTTCTTTAGAAAGAGCAAGAGGTTGGATAATTAATATTCTTCTTCTTCTTCTTTCTTTCTTTTATTTTCTTCTTAGATTCTATTTAATTTTATGTTTATAATGCCTATGCTAGGCTAAACTTCTATTTGGTTAAGGGTGATTTCAAAGCCCTAGACATGTTTTGTGATTGATTTTCAGATTCTATCTATCATTAATTTTCTATCAAAGTTGCTTATGTTCTTCTACAAGAATTGTTCATGATGTTGTCTAGATTTATTTAGGTGTACAACTAGATAGATCTTGATAATTATCTATTGCTAGTTTAGGAGTCTTGATCCGTGTAATTGTCTTGATTTCCTATTCATAAGTGGCAATTTGTGATTAATGATTATGGTCAAGTTTTCAATAATTGCAAAGTGGAACATAACCTAAGTTGAACAATCCGAGCTTATGTGTTTGTTGCTTAGATCAACCTATCTTTCTCATCATAAAGCTGCCATTAAATTGAATTTAGAGAGCTTATTCTAGGTTGTTTAATGGTTAGAGATTAAATAGAGAGCTTGTTCTATTTAACGACAAACTAAGGAAAGATTGGGGTAACAGAGCTTGTTGTTATCTACGGTTGTTAACTTTGATAGTTGGTTGATATTGATAGATCTGAAATTGATTCTTAATGATGTCTAGTGGTGGAGAATGAAACCTTAACCATATTTTTCATATTTGATTCTTCTTACTTATTTGTTTTCTTACTTTTAGTTTGCTTATTTTTTATATTTATTTTTATTGGCTGGTTATACCGCCTAATTTGTATATTAACTTTGTTTTATTTTTATTGGCTGGTTATACCGCCTAATTTAGTATATATATTTTTATTGGCTGGTTATACCGCCTAATTTAGTATATATATTTTTATTGGCTGGTTATACCGCCTTGCATCTTATTCTTATTATTTACTTTAGTTTAAATCTGGCTTCAAAAACCCCTTTTCTTTTATTGTTCTTGAATTTAAGTTTTAAACTATTAACTTATAAACTAAAACCCAATCCCTGAGGACTCGACCCTTGCTAACTACTATACTTACAATTTATCTTTTTAGTGCAAGGTTAAATAAGATACACTCTTTTGGGTGCATCATATACCGACAATGCTACTCCAGCCTATGTAGTATGGAAGGCCAAGAAGCTTCGTGACATTGTGCTTCCCGTCGAAGATCCCTCTGTTCATCCAGTCATTCTTCAGCATGAACCGATAATACCGTCAGAAGTTGAGCTAGTTAGGCAGGAATTAGAAAAAAACAAAGGGATGTTGAAGCGAGAATGTGATAAGCTTCAAGAAGATGTCGAGGATTTGAGGACTAGGCTTGAGATCCAAGAGACCAAGACAAGAAAAGTGGTCACAGAGAGGGATACAACATTGGCCGATATATTAGATCTGCATCAAGAAAACAAGAAGATAAGGGCCACGGGAAGATTTATGGGAGCCAACATTTCTTTTAAAGCACATGAGAAAGAAATGAAGAAACTTCAAATGGAATTGGATTATTGGAAGAGTAAGGCCAAGGAAGGTAAAGAAAAAGAGTCCAGGTTTTCTCAAGAGCGGCAAAAATGGGAAGATGGACATTCTTTGATGTCAACCCAGCTAGAGAGATGTGAGAAAGAAAATGAACAGTTCAGGTTCAGGTTGGGAAATGAGAAAGGAAGAACATCCCTAATACTTAAGGAGAATGAGTCACTCCATACGACTATTCAGACCATAGAGCAGCAACCGTCAGTCGAGAAAGTCGACATTGCAGATATCGTCCGAGAATACCGATAGGGCAAGTGAAAGGGCTGAAAGGGTAAAGACTTCGAGAAGCGTGATCAGTGATTGTTGCATCTCTTGGAAGAAGTTTAAGACTAGTATGAGCAAGTATTTCTATGTAATTTGATGTTTGTATGAAGTTTTCCATAAATTAATTAAAAAACCTTTGGCTTTGGGATCCTATTTTAAGGCAAATACCATTAGTTTCATTTTCATGAAAGCATTCTCCGTTTACCAATTCATTCATCTCATTGATTTATTTGTTTGTTGATAGACATGTATCATTTTAACATTATGTTACAGTCCTAACATACTTGGTTATTTATTGTAGAATACATTTGTGATATACATGATAATTTTTTGTATGTACCTTCGTGTTAATTCATTTATTCTTTACATGTATTATTTTGATGTCATGTTACAATCCTAATATGCATGGTTATTCATTGTAGAATACATTTGTGATATACATGGTCATTGTTTGTATATACCCTTGGGTTAATTTATGAATTCTTTACATGCCTCATATGGACATCATGTTACAATCATAGCATGCATGGTCATCCATTGTAGAATACATTTATGACATGCATAGTCATTATCTGTATATACCCGTGTATCAATTTATCCATTCTTTACATGCATCACGATAACATCAGGTTGCATTCATGACAAACATAGTCAGCATGATTTTTCTGTATATGATCATGAATTAATTTGTTTTTTCTTTACATTTATCATATTGGCATCAAGTTGTATTCATGACATACATAGGAAGTCAGCATGATTTCTTTGTATATACCCATGCATTAATTCTTTACATGCATCATGTTGACATCATGTTGCATTCATAACACATATGCTTACTCATAAAGAAGTGCATTTGGGACATGCATGGTCAATCATTGTATATATTCGTACATTGACTTGCATTCATTATATTGGCATCAGGTTACATTTATGACATTCATGTCTCATTCATCATCAAATACGTTAATGAGATGAAATAGAAATTGGCTCAGCTTTAAGAGCTTTCAAAGAGATATTTTTTTTTTCAAATCAGAGGTATATAAGTCACTGAGAATCTGTTCAACATTGTCAGGATTCATGGAAGGCAGAAATTCAGACAAAATGGAAAGAATGAGACAGGCTCTACAGGAAACGCAAGAAAGGCTGAATAGAAATCAGAAAGACTACTGAGAACAAATGGCTAAACTGATGGAATTGATGTCTGCCACTGTCAAAGGCAAGTGGCATGTTGAGGACTCTGCTGAGAAAGAAAGAGCCATGAAGGTTAAGAACTTGGCTAGAATAGAGAGAATGGAACAGGTTCAGCAAGAGATGAAGGAAGAAGTGATTAGAGTTCGGGAAGAGATCCAAGATCAAACGATTAAGTTGATGGAGCTAATACCCTTCATTGTCAAAGAAAATGGGCATGTCGAGGACTCTGTTGAGAAAGAAAGAGCCATGAAGGTTAAGAACTTGGCTAGAATAAAGAGAATAGAACAGGTTTCAGTAAAAGATGAAGGAAGAAGTGATTAGAATTCAGGAAGAGATCCAAGAGCAAACGATTAAGTTGATGGAGCTAATACCCTTCATTGTCAAAGAAAAGGGACAGGTTGAGAATTTTACTGCAAAAGGAAAATCAAAAGCTTTGGGAAACAATTCGGGGAATTATCTTTTTTGCCAGTGTGAGGTAATAGTAATTAAAGGGCATAATTCTCAAGGCATACAGCCACAAGATACAGCTAGGTACCATCAATTAGATGAAAGGCTCCGGGTATTAGAAGGCACAGATAAATGGGAGCATAGATGCAAATGAACTTTACTTGATCTATGATTTAGTCATTTCACCTGAATTTGAGGTCCCAAATTTTGAGATATATGACGGGACAACTAATCCAAGGACCCACCTCAAAATGATCTACTACAAGATGATGAGCCATGCAACTAATGATAATTTAATGATCCATTGTTTTCAGGATAGCCTTAGCGGGTCCACAATTAGGTGGTATAGTCAGTTGAACAAGAATCAGATTCGCTCTCGGAATGATCTGGCTAGGGTTTTTCTAAGCCAATACAAACATGTGATTGACATGATGTCGGACTATCTCTTTTTGCAAGGTATGAGAAAGAAAGCCATTGAAAGCTTCAAAGAGCATTCTCGCAGATGGAGAGATGTAGTGGCCCAGATACAGCCACCCTTAACTGAAAAAGAAGTTGTTGTCCTATTTAAAAATACACTGCAGGTCCAATACTAAGATAAACTCATTGGTAATGCCATGAAGGATTCCACGGGCAGGATAATCCCAAAAGAGATAGTCAAGGAGACATCCAATAAGGGAAAGCTCAAAGTAGGTGAGACATCCGGTAGCAAGGGAAATTGGGAACCCTAGAGAAAAGTAAAAGATATCTAGTCTATGACCTATGGTGGGCAACAGATGGGAAGCTTTGTCCCATATCCTCCACAAACCATGTACCATCAGTTCTATCCTTCCGTGAACGATATGTATCGGGATCCTTACTTATACCCGATGTCCTCTTAATGTGATTATTTGCAAATCTCCAATCTCAGGCCAGCCAGGGAAAGTCAAAGAATATTCAAAAAAGAGATTAGTTTGAGTCACTATCCATCTCTTACTCTGAGTTGTTGCCCAGCTTGTTGAAAATCGACTTCTCACTCGAGTGCCAGTAAAGCCTATCCGACCCCCGTACCTATGCTGGTATGATGAAAATGCATTTTGTGGTTATCATTGCGGGATTCGAGGTCATTCCATAGAAAATTATCTGTCTCTAAAGCGGAAGGTTCAAGCGCTAATCGGTAATAGGCTGTTAGATCTTGAGAAGAAACAAAAGTCAGATAATAGGAAGAAGCCACTGTTCGTCCAGGGTAAGACACGTGGGGATGTCAGGATGGGAAAGAAAGGCATACATGGGTTTATGAAGCAAGAAAGAAATCAAGTTGACCCGATTCCTGTGTCATACTGTGAGCTGCTGCCTCAACTCATCCAGAATCACCTTGTGACACCCATGCAATTAGAGCCTCTAAAGCCCCTTTATCTAAGCTGGTATGATGCTAATGAGTGTTGTGGTTATCATTCTGGCAATCAAGGCCACTCAACGGAGAACTGCCCAGCTCTGAAGTACAAGGTCAGAGATCTCATCAAGGCTGGTTCGATAAGTTTTGAAGATAGGAAGTCCAAGTGTCATGAAAGACCCCCTTCCCCAAAACAACCATGGGATAATCAAGAGAAGATTTTGATTCCAATCCCTGACTTGCTATCAATACTAATAAAAAATCAGTACCATACCCCCGTGCCTTTGAAAATAGCTCCAAACCCATTAGCAAGGAGTTATAACCCTAATAGCAAGTGTGAGTATCACATGAGGGCAATTGGGTATTCGACTGAAGAATGCAAACAATTGAAGGAAATAGTAGAAGGTTTTTTTTGCAATGGCAGTTTAACTTCAGAGCTTTTTAAACAGTGGAAGTCCGCTTTGCCATAAATCAGTATCTTCGTAAGGTTTTAAAGAGGATAATTACTATATTTGAAAGTATGTCAATAGAAGCATTCTAATGCACGTAGTTCTGTGCACTTTGATGATAGAAACACTTGTCTCATGTTGACATCTACATGAAATAAATAAACTTTGAATTTAAATGTTTTATTTTCATTTTATTTTAGCAATAATTTGAATTTGTAAAAACAAATGAAACTTTGAGAAAATTTGTGGTAAACAATAATAAGGGGTTTTCACAGGAAGTAATGGGCACTCTCGAGAATATTGATGATCATTATTAGAAATGACCCAATACTTTCCCTCTCTCTTTTGGGTTTTCCCGTATACCTAAATCCCTTAAACCAAGACCACTTGAAAGACCTAACGCTTCAAGGAATATGAATAAATTAAATTTCATAAACCATTGTCATTGTAAAATAAGCAAAGATGTAGATCCTAGTCTAGACTATGAACAAAGGAACGAACTTTTTGAAAAAATTTCGAATTCCTTGAAATTTAAACAAATGAGACATTCTTTCAAGAATCTAGATTGTGGTAATTTGGTATGTGTCAAGGTTGTGTCAAAACCATTCATGTCATTTCCAACAACCACAAAACACTAATTGCCCAAACATCACTTCATGATTGACACCGTGGGGCGCAATGATTAAACTAGATTATCCCATGTCCCGGAGAAAACTCATTTTTGGGTCATATTTTTCTTGTCTCTTCAAAGAACTCAAAATTGAAATTTAGCCTTTTTAGTGTAAACCTAGACTTGCAATGTTCCTCGTAATGAAACAAACTCTCATGGTTAATTAAATTGGGGCATCATATGTGGAAATGATGGATACAAGGTGAAAAAGGATGGAACTAACACATGAATCAGTGTCGCATGCGACAAAAAAAAAGAGCAAAAAAAAGGAAAAAAAATTGTGATATCATGCATGTAGACACTAAATTTTGTCCAGACCACTAAAACAGGTATGTTTTCTTCCTAAATTGAGGTTTCAGAATGTAAAAAACTTTTTTCATCCTGCAGGTGGTACCCCGAGAATTAGTTTAAGAGGGTGAGCATAAAAAGTCAAACACGAAAAAAGTCAATCCCGAAAAAAGTCAACCTCGAAAAAGTCAACCCCAAAAAGTCAACTACTAAAAAAGTAAACCTACTTTCAAAATCAAGATTTGAAGTTCAATTGAAAATTGACGAAAGAATTTTGATAATCCGAGGTCTACATTGAAAGATATGGAGTTCGAAAGTTAGGATTTGGAGATTCAGTAGAAAGGAAACCCTAATCCGAGAAATTTGGGGAAAAGTGCTTAAAAGATCGAATTGGACAAAATTAATGGTTCCACATGAACGATAAGCACTGACTACGGGTAATGGAGAAGCCACCTGAAAGCAAAACCGAAAGAAAAGTCAATCCGAGAGAAAACCGAGAACTAGGGTTTTTGGTTGATTTTAGTGAAATCGGGAAGAATCATAGAAATGGCCCGACTTGGTAAGAATAAATCCCCCAATGGATAAGGAATGATTAAAAAGGGATAGCCCAAGCCTCAGCTTGAAGAAAATCTAAAAATCGGACTTGTTTTGAGCAAAACCGGGTTTCGGAGGCAAAAAGGCAAAGAAGGAAAATCCTGGAAAAATAGCAAATGAGCTCCAAATCTTCTGAAATTTTGCAAATCTGATTTTTTAATTATTTGGAAGAGATTGGCGAAATAAAATCTTGATTCGGAGTTCGTTTGCAAAATGGCCAAATCCCGGGCCTCCTATGCAATAATTCGAGAAGATAAATCCCGAAAAATAGCAAATGGACTCCAAAAATTATAAAAATTTGCAAATATCATTTTTAAATCATTTGGAAGAGATTGGAAAAATAAAATCTTGATTCGGAGTTCGTTTGCAAAATGGCTAAATCCCGGGTCTCCTATATAGTAATTCAAGTAGAAAAATCCCAAAAAAAATACCAAATAAGTTCCAAAAATTATGAAAACTTCCAGATCACACTTTCAAATTATTTGGAAGAGATTGGTGAAGAAAAATCTTGATTTGGAGCTCGTTTAAAAAATGGTAAAATGTGGGGGCATAAAAGGGCATTTTTGGAAGAACAAATCCAAATAAATAGCAAACGAACTCGAAAAATTTTGAAAACTTTTAGAATTGAATATTTTATTATTTTAAAAGTATTAAAAAAAATAAAATTTGAATTTGGAGTCCGTTTAACATTTATTTGCATCCGGGGGGCAAAACGGTCATTTCACCCAAGCAACCGAAAAAGGCTTCTTTTGGCCTTTCAAAAAATTAGAATTGGGCTGGAAAAGAGAGTGTTGGCCTGCCAAGGCCCAAAGGAAGGAGGAAGATTTTGATTTTTTAATCAAATGGCCAAGGATTAAGAGTTAGTTAGAGATTCCTTTTAATCAAGCCATTGTGATTAAGCCACATAGGCCAAGGGAGAGTGTCAACATTATTCTTGAATAGCTGTAATTATGGACAGCTGATATGCTAATCTAAGGGTGATAATTTCATGATTTTTCACCTTGAATTACTAGCCATTGGATGGGAAATTGGTTGGAACCAAAATGACAACATCCTAGCTCACTTTAGGGGGGTCTGGCCAGCACTATGGGGGAGCAGAATTTATTTTTTTAGACTTAATTTTTCTGATTTCTCTTGGTTTTTTCTTAGTTTTTCTCTCCTTGGTTGAAAGAAAAAAGAAAAAGTTTAGAAAAAAAGGAAAGTTTGAAGTGATAAAGCTTGAAATATAGCTTCTTGAGGTTGCTTTTGAGCACCAACTCTTGCACTTTCTTGATTTTCCATTCTTATGCTATTTTGATTATCATTTGGTGAGTTTTCTTTTTAAATAAGTGTTTTTTTTTTTTTACATTCATTTTAAGTTCTTTCTTCATGTTTTTCTTAAACAAGTTTTTTTACATTTTTTTTACTTCCTCACCATGGCTGAATGGCCTACATTTTTATTATTGATGTAGTTTTTTGCTTTAATTTATCATGTTATTCATGTTATTTTATTTAATCTTGATGTTTTAAGTGTTATTCTACTTCATATCTTTGAGTCATATTTTAATTTGGTTGCTTTGTTTGTTGCTATTTATGATTTAAATATCATGTTCTTTCATTTTTAATTTTCTGTTTTCATAATGTTTAAATTTGTTGATGTTTTATATTTAGTATATCAAGTGTTTGTGAAAATGCTTGTAAGTGTCTCTACCTTGTGTTTGCATGATTTGAGTGTTATATTTTAGTTGAGCATGTTAGTATATCAAGTGTTTGTGAAAATGCTTGTTATTTTTAGTATGTCTACTTTGTGTTTGCATGATTTGAGTGTTATATTTTAGTTGAGCATGTTAGTATATCAAGTGTTCGTGAAAATGCCATGCTTGTTGGAGCTTGAGGCCATTCGGGTACTTCATGTGTTTTACATTGTATGTGCATTTTTGCCATGTTAGTTGGTAGGTTTGCATTTTCATGACATTTGATTGAGTATTTAGTTTAAGTATACCAAGTGTTTGTGAAAATGCCATGCTTGTTAGGAACCATAGGCCATTCGGCCACTCCTTGTATTCTAGCATCATGTGTGCATTTTTGCTATGTTAGTTGATAGGTTAGCATTTGCATGATATTTGGTTGAGTTTTTGGTTTAAACATGCCTTGTTTTTGTGAAAATGCCATGCATATTTTAGTTATTAGGTTTGGTTTATTTTGCCATGCATGTTCATGCATTTTAGACCTAGGTTGCATTAAATGGCATGCAAGTTCATTTAGGTCTAGGTCACTATATTGATGCCATGCATTTTTTTTTTCATGACATTTAGGTTTAAAACCATGCATTTCATGCATCATATTTTCTGTATTTTTCATGCATTTCATGTCCATGCCACTTGACTAATGAGTTAGGCCAATTAATGGTTCAAAGTCATGCTCTATTGAGTACACTTGTGGAAAATTAAAGTTTGTCAAATTGATTATTCTACCTTTGTGATTTTTTTTACTTAGCCAATTTTTATCTAACTTTCAAAAAGTCCTAGCTACTATTTGTGAGTCATTTTGTGAGTTTTAAATATTTTACTTTGATTTTTAAATGATTTTATCAAAGGCAAAAATGTATTTTGGCAAAACAGTTTTTTCACCCAGTACTCGTGCTTTCTCGATTTTTCTGGGAATTCATCTTTAATAAAAAAATTAAGCTGATTTTTTCCCGTGTAGTTTTACATGTCCTGATTATCCTGTATTTATTTCAGAAGTTTTTGAATTTTTAAAAATAAGGTAAAAAATCGTGGCATAAAACTGGACAATGGAGTCAGAATTGAATTTGAAGGAAAATCATTTTTCTGTTTTGGTTAAGTTACTTAGATGGGGCTGATTAGGAAGTTTAGCTACTAATTTTGGGTAGTTTCTAAGCCTTTTTAAACTCTAAAAATGATTTTTTTTAAGTCTCAGGTTAAGGGTGGTCAAGTCCGAGATTTTAAACTTAGGAAATTAGAGCCATTTAAAAAAGGTTTAGCCCAGTTTTTTTTTTTTTTTTTTTTGTTTAAGCTTTTCAAAATTGTTTTCAAACAATCACAAAGTATTTTGGTTTTAGAATATTTAATTTGACATATTTTCCTAAGGTAGTCGGATATCTTTTTAGATATACGGATTTTCTTAATTAAAGGAAAAAAATACATTTTCATGCATTGCATTTTCCATAATCATGCATTTTATATAATATGTGATTTTTGCTATGATAATTTCTATGATACTGTTATGATTTTGAGTTATGTTATATTGTTTATTATATGATTTGGAATATTTTATGATATCCTATGCTTTTTATTTAATTATTTTTTGTTATATTATTTATGTTCATGCATTATTATTTTCATTTTTATTTCCATGCATATTATATGATAGCATTATTTTATATTCCATGTCATTTAAATTATATGCCATATCATTCGTATTTGCCATCTCATTCAAATTATTTCATTTCATTTAGGATATATTAGGTCATTTAGGATATTTTATTTCATTTAAAATATATCATATGATTTTAATATTACATTTCATATAGAATATATTATGTTACCTAGGTCATTTCATTTCATTTAGAATATGTCATATAACTTAGGACATTTCATTTCATTTAGAATATGCTACGGCATTTAAATTATATCATATCATTTATATTATTTAGATTTTGTTATGTCATTTTATTTATGTCATGCATATACATATTCATATCTTTTAAAATGTTTTCAAAAGGATAATGATTTTTCAATAAAAAATAAAGATATTCCCGAGTTAAAATAATTCATGAGTTCTCTATCGGGTTTGCTGGAGGGAATATCATCAATTATCATTAATAAAGGAATATCTTTCTTTCAAAAAACGAGAATGATTCGGAAAGTTTTCCAAATTATTAAAAATTTCTATATTTTGCCACGTTTGTTGGGGAATATAGGAAAATTTTGAATTTATAAATTCCGGATCATTTTCAATTAAAAATGAAATTATTATTTTTTCTTAAATTGGGAATTTACTTGAAATACTAACTTAAAAACCAACTTTTTTACCGAGATTTGAGATAACACACGATTAATAAGGTACCGTTTTATACGGGCGTTGTGGGGGTGCTAATCCTTCCCCGCACGTAACCGAGTCCCGAACCCGTTTCTTTGATTTCTCTAGTTTAAAACGCAGACTTGAAATTGGTTTTAAAAATGTTTTAATTAATTTTTAAAATATTTTACAAAACCGGTTTTAATAGGTGGCCGATCACACCTAGCTAAAAAAGATTGGTGGCGACTCCATGTCTTTTTCAAGGTAATTTTCAAAACCTTCATTTTTTTAGCGGAATTAAGTCGACTTTTCCTCGGTTTTTTTAATGTCACGCTTAACGAATAATAAATTCTTGTGATGATACTCGTTATTTTTTAGGTTGGACAGCTTGGCGACTCCACTGGGGACTATTAGAGAGTCAGGCCTAGAATTAGTCGTGTGTTATCAAAGTCTCGATTTTGTTGGTTTATTGGTATTTAATTTTAATTCCCATATTTTTAAAATAAAAGAGAATTTTGAAAATAAAAAAATGTTTTAATATGTCCATATTCATGTGCATTCATATTATTATTTGTTCTCTGGTTATTTTGTTGCATATATTTATATGTTTGCTTGACTGATGCTTTACATTGTTTGATTTTAGTGGGGTATTTAGAATAGAGGGTGTAGAATAGGTGGTGACAGGTTTGTTTTGTTCCTCTGCACACACTGTATTTGCATTTGCATAACATGAATCCTCTATCCGGGTTCCGTCCTTTTAAGTGGGAGTAAAGTAACTACGCCTTCGTGATGTTCCTCTATATGGGCTAGTGAAACACTTTCGGAGTATAAAGTACCTAATGCCTTCGTGATAATCCTCCGTACGGGCATAGGAAAATATACTCTAACGAATTGAACCCGCTTTTATCGGGGTGCCTTACTAGCCTTCATCGGCGACAATGAGGAGTAATTCGGGGCCTTTAGAATCAATTCACTCTCATATAGTGAACCTAGGCGAAGCCATGCCGGATTTCCATTAGATATACCGAAGATAGGAACACATGAAGAGACATTTCTAAACCTTTTGTTACCTATTTTACACTCTGAATAAGTTTGTAGATCGGGCACCGATGTAAGTACATCGCCCGTAATAAATGTGTTAATCTATCCCAAAGGCACTGTGATACCTATATAAGTAGATATTTGTCGGGGCAAAATATTCATTAATTGTTTGAAAAAAATAAAAATCCATTTTCAAGCATTTTTGCATTTTGCGCATTTCATACATGTGTGAATAGAGCATGTACATTTTTGATTGTATTATTGATATCGTTTTTGCAATAAATAGATGGTGATAATATTTTCATTTGATGATTTCGTAAAACCGGTAGTGTCACATGAACATTTGCATATTGTACCATAGTAAGATCCACTAGCCCGAAATTCTTTTGAAAATAATATGATTGGTTTTTCATAGAAAAAACATGTTCCAAAAAATCATAAATTTGGAGGCAAATCTTGCATAATGAGATTTTTGAATAATCAAGGTTTAGGTCCCACCAATTTCGTGTAATCATTGGTTGATTTATTTGTATCATTTTGACATCATGTCACAGTCCTAACATGCATGGTTCTTCATTGTAGAATACATTTGTGATATACATGGTAATTCTTTGTACCTACCTTTGTATTAATTCATTTAGTCTTAGCAGGTATCATTTTGACATCATAGCATGCATGGTCATTCATTGTAGAATACGTTTATGACATGCATAGTCATTATATGTATATACATGTGCATTAATTTATTCATTTTTTTAAATACATCATGTTGGCATTAGATTACATCCATAGCATACATAGTCATCATAATTTCTTTGTATATGTTCATGCATTAATCATCGGTATATTCATGCACATAGGAATAGAGCATGTACATTCATAATTATATTCTTAATCTCATGGCATTTTCATTTGCATGAAAGGGGTTCGAGATATGAGGAATGAATCGGAGGAACGATTAGGTGCTTTGGAACGCAATCAAGAGGAATGTGGACATGAAATCCGGGAAGTAAAAAAACAACTCGTCAAATTGTTGAAAATGTTTGATGATATGGGTAAGAGTAAAGAGGAACTTTCTCAGGGCTCTGCATCGCCTTCGGATCAACCAAAACCATTAGGTCCAGAACCTACAATCCTTGCTGGATCTTGCACTTGTCAATGCCACAAAGGTTGCAATCCTAATCAAATTATGGACAAAATCATGAAAATAATTAAACCTGAGAGCCTAATACCAAAGATAGAAACCATGGATCCTATACCATACCTGCAAACTGTTCTAGGTCCAAGCCAATATCCCCACCCTACTACGGTCCAATCGTCCATTGGGATGACCACTGCGGGATTCCTGAATCCCACTCCATCACCAACAACTACCAGTTCATACTATTTCCCTCATCAATCACCTTATTCAGCATCTGGGATAGGAACCTCGAGCTATGTACAACCTCTAAAGGCCCCGTGTCCAAATCCATACCCTTTCCATGTTGTTCTGCCGTATCTCCATGTAAACACTTTGGTTCGGACCTCAGTGCCACCGCCAAATGCTCCAACTCCTAGGCCATGTGTGACTAAGAAACAACCCCAGGATAAGACCCAAATGCATTTTGATCCCTTTCCAATCAGCTACCGAGAGCTTCTCCCTATACTGATCCAAAATCACATGGTTGCATGCGTCCCATTGAAACCCTTGTTACCACCATATCCAAGGTGGTATAATCCAAATGCAAGATGTGATTATCACTGTGGAATTGTTGGCCATAGCATTGAAGACTGTATGGCATTCAAAAAGAAAGTGCAATCTCTTATAAATGCCAAATGGTTGGATCCAACGACACTGATTGATGGAGGGCTGGGAAAGCGTCATTAGGATTGGGAGATTTACAGCATTGAGGTGGAAAGACTTCGGTCTTCTATGATGTAATAGGATTTCACTTATTCAGTAGCCGGCTCTTATAGCCTTAGGATGCTAGGAAGAATAAAGTGCTTGTAAAAGACAGTTTTAATCACTGTTCAAATTTTGTAAAACATGGTTTATACCATTGTGAACGTTGATGTGGGAATGAATTGGTTATGTTTCAAATTCATGAGAGGTTGATGATTAAGTTCCTCCGATTCTTACTTCCTCCGTGATATCTTCCCCTTTGCATTTTGCATCCGATCAATTATTTGTCATACCATACATTGATACATGTACCATGTTAGCATCAGGTTGCATTCATGCATTCATAATCAGCATGGTTTTTCTATATATCTATGCGTTAATTTGTTTATTCTTTACATGCATCATGTTGACTTTGGGTTGCATTCATGACAAACATAGCCAGCAAGATTTCTTTGTATATGCTCATGCATTAATCTGTCATATTAACATTAGGATGCATTCATGACATACATGGTCAGCATGATTTTCTTTGTATATACTCTGTATCAATCATTCATTGTTTACATGCATCATAATTGACATCATGTTGCATTCATACTGTATGATCATTCATTGGGAAATACGCCGAAATGTACATGATCATTCATTGCATATATCCATGCGTTGATTTGTTTATATTTTGCTTGCAACATGTTGGCATCGTGATTGCATTTATTACATACATGGTTAGAATGTTTCCACTATATATGTCATACATCATTTTTTTTATTCTTCACATGCATCAAATGACAATCATGGCTCCTTCATCATGACATGCACTTTGGGGGAATAAAATAGAATTTGGCTTGGCTTTAAGAGTCTTTGAAAGAATTCCCATTTCAAATCAGAGGTATAAGAAGTACTGAGTACCCTTCTAATACAGGCTAGTGCTATGGAGGATGAACAAGTTGCCTGAATGGAAAGAATGGAAAAGGTACAGGAAGAATTGCGAGAACAACTAGCAAAGTCTCAAGCAGAATCTAAAGATCAGATGACTAAATTAATGGAGCTGATGTCCGCCGTAATCAAGGGAAAAAGGATACACCGAAAACTTTGTCGCCAGGAAAGGGTTAGAGGCACAAAAGGTTCAGAATGAGGTCGTAATGATTGATGCCCAGAACACAGTTAACCCCATCAATGTCCTAAACTCAGATGATCCAGCTGAACCGGCAAACTTGAAAATGGTTGCAGTAAATAAGGTTGAGTTGGCAGATTCCCAAGGGAAATCTCAGTTGTTAAATGAAAGGCTCTAGGCAGTAGAAAGTACAGATGTATTTGGGAGTTTAGATGCGAAAGAACGATGTTTGGTCCTCGATTTAGTCATTCCTCCCAAGTTCAAGATCCCTGACTTTGTGAAATATGATGGGACGATCGATCCGTTAGCCCACATCACTATGTTCAGCCAGAAGATGACAAGTCATATAGATAATGATAAGCTTTTGATTCACTGGTTTCAGGATAGCCTCAGCGGGTCTGCAATTAAGTGGTATAATCAGTTGAGCAAGGATCAGATTCGCTCTTGGAATGACCTGGCTAGGTTTTTCTAAACCAGTACAAGCATATGACCGACATGGCACCTGACCGTCTCACCTTGCAAAATATGAAGAAAAAAGCTACTGAGAGCTTCAAAGAATATGCGCAACGGTGGATGAGCCTGGCCGCCCAAGTACAACCGCCCTTAACTCAGAAGGAAAACACTGTCATGTTTGTGAAAATACTGCAGGCCTCGTACTATGATAAACTTGTCGACAACACCACGAAGAATTTTCAAACATGGTAATTTCACGGGAAATGATTGAGAATGCTATCAAGGATGGGAAAATTGAAGGAGAAAGAACATCCAATACAAGAAAAATGGGGCATCTGAAAATAAAAAGGAAGATACCCAAGTCGTGGAAGGCTTTGCCCCAGCTCCCTAATTCTCCTCGTATCAGCCATTTTACTCTACCCTGAACAATGTCTCTTAAGGTTTTTATCCCTACCAACCAATGACTGCAACTACACTATAATTTACATCTGTCTATCAATCGAACACCCTTGGGAATAATCGAAGGGGGCATAAAAAGTGAAAAAGAAATCAGGATGACCCGATTCCTGTGACATACAGTGAGCTATTACCTCAACTCATCCAGAATCACCTTGTGACACCCATGCAATTAGAGCCACTAAAGCCCCCTTATTCGAGCTGGTATGATGCTAATGAGTGTTGTGGTTATCATTATGGCAATCAAGGTCACTCAACAGAGAACTGCCCCGCTTTGAAGTACAAGGTCAGGGATCTCATCAAGGCTGGTTCGATAAGTTTTGAAGATGGGAAAGCCAAGTGTCATAAGAAACATGGTGCATGATCATATTAGGCTTTTGATGCATGTAGTTCTATAACTGTGATGATGAAAGAACTTGTCTCATGTTAACATCTACATGAATTAAATGAATGTTGAATTTTAAATGCTTTGTGTTTGTTGTGTTTTAACAATAATTTGAATTTGCAAAAACAAGCATTAAGGAATTTTTAATAATGGACAGTCTCGAGAATATTGTTGATCATTGTTAGACATGACCCAACACCCTCCCCCCTCTTTTTTGGGCTTCTCTATACCTAAACCTTGAATCAAGAACACTTGAAAGACCTAATGCTTCAAGGAATATGAATGATTGAACTTCACAAAAAAAAAACAGAAAGAGCATTGTCATTGTAGAATAAGCAAGGATGTAAATCCTAGTCTAGGCTATGAACAAAGGAACGAATTTGTTGAATTTTTTTGAATTCCTTGAAATTCAAACAAATGAGACTTTCTTTCAAGAATTTATATCATGGTAATGTGGTCTATGTCAAGGTTGTGCCAAAACCATTCATGTCATTTTCAACAAACCACAAAACACTAATTGCCAAAACATCACTTCATGATTGACACCCTAGGGCACAATGATTGAACTAGATTATCCCTTCTCCCAGAGAAAACCCGTTTTTGGGTCATATTTTCCTTGTCTCTTCAAAGAAATCAGATTTGAAATTTAGTCTTTTCAGTACAGACCTAGACTTGCTATGTTCCTCGTTCATACAAATTCTCATGGTTAATCAAATTGGGGCATCATATGCGAAAATGATAGATACATGGTGAATAAGGATGAACTAACGCATGAATCATTGGGGCATGCGATGAAAATGAAAAATGAAACATTTGTGATGTTATGCATATGAGAATTCGGACGATTCCAAAGCGCAAAATGAAATTCTGAATATCTATTTCCCCTGGGGATTGGTTTTCAATGTGAATATTCATGCTTGACATGAGGAATGCCCATCTTTCATATCCCTTTCGCATAAAAAAGAAATTATCCATAGTCACCCCTTTTGAGCCAAAAGAATTCTTTCTTCTTTGAACCCTGATCAAGGATCACCCTCTACACTTGGGGGCAAATGCAAGGAAAGATCTTTGTAAAGATCATTGAGAAATGAGTCCTAGCTCAAAGACAGACACAAAGCAAATGGAGCTCCGAATAAATACGGGTTCACTCTGCCAAAAGAAAAAGAAGAGGATAAGATGGCGAAATGAAAGCCAAGAAAAACAAAAGAAAAACACAATGAAAAAATTGAAAAAATGTGTGAAAGACATGGCAAATTGAAAGCCAAGAACGAAGAAGAAAAGAGCAAAGTCAAAAGGAAAGAAATGTCCAAGAAGGGACAAATGCTTCAAAGAGAATCCTCCTCAATAAATAATCCTTGATCTGATTACCCTCAAACACATATTTTGGGCCTATTTATCCTTTCTTTCTGAACCCTGATCCATGGCCTACATTACGTGCTTTAAAAGCCATTTTGATCAAGCATGAATATTTAATTTGAAAGGTTTTTCCTCAGATTTTATCCCATCTCATCGAATTATCATTTCACTAAGGAAGAATTTAGAATTCTCAAGTCTATGGTAGAAAAAAAAAAGAGAAAAATTGGAAAGAATGGGACTCTAGGGAGAAAACCCAAAAATGGGCGGTCTAGAGTAAAATGAAAATTTTTGATCCCATCTATGAAAGTGTCGATACCACAAAAAGAGAAGGTCATCTTAAAAAAGTGGTCATCGAGGAACATTTAAGAATTCCTGAACCTCCTATATTGTCAACTCTCATTCGGAGGATTGTTTTCAAAAACTGAAATTTTTTTCCTCCAAGAATAAACTTTTCGATTTAAACATCCCAGCTAATCTTGATGCTTGTCAAAATGCCTTGATATGGAAACTAAAAGAATGTTGAATTTGCTTGGTTCTCAATGAATTCATGATTTATAAAACCTGTTCCATTTGTGAGCCTAGAAGGGATATACATTTTTGTCATGAAGTTTTCCTGGAAAAGCCATAATCTTGTTATACCAGGCCTTGCCAATCCCAGTTGAAAAAACTCAGATTGACACTTAGAGAAATTTCTAACAATAATCATCAGTCTTCAAAAGATTTGTACATCACAAATTGTGGGGTTAATATTTTTTGTTCAGAAGTTTTCAAAATGAGAACAAATAAAGATATATTCTTTTTGAAATACCCATTTTGATGTTGACATGAGACAAGGATTTTTCTAAACCCAAAGGTATAGAACTGTCAGGATAGGTCTTGACTTCCAGATATGAGAAGAAGAAAAAGAACCCAGTTCAGATCTCTGTTGATGAAAGTTTGAAAACTGTTGGGGCAAAGAGAATAGCCAAAATGAATTGAAGATATACTCTGATTTGAAGAGGAAAAATGAATTTGAAAGGCTAAGCAAAAATCTAGAAAAGTGATCAGAGGCATTTGCATCACTCATGAGCACTCATCTCTTTATCGAGCTTTTGCATCTGCACAGTGTCGGCAAGCATTTGCATCATTCATGGGTATTTGTGTTGGCATTATTCCATAAGCATCTGCATTTTACCTTTACATTCACATTCTTCATGGAATTCGCATTTGCGTTATCTCAAGCAATTGCATCATTTCTAGAATCATTGCATTTTCATTATTGTCTGGTAATTGTAGTTACACCATTCATAAACCAGTTACATGAACACAATTAGTAGGGGCATCTGCATCATGAAACATGGACATAAATCCAGGCCATTTGCATTTGCACCAAGAAACATTTACATCAATCCAAGCTATTTACATTTTCACCATGAAGCATGAGCATCTTGTTAAAGACATGTGCATCTGCATCATTTCTCAAAGCTTCTGGAGGAGTTACCCAGAATTTTACAATGAGTAAACCTTTGGTGGTGATAGCCAAAGCTTCTGGAGGAGTTACCTAAAATTTTACAATGAGCAAGTCTTTGGTGGTGATAGCCAAAGCTTTTGGAGGAGTTACCCAGAATTTTACAATGAGCAAGTCTTTGGTGGTGATAGCCAAAGCTTCTGGAGGGGATATCCAGAATTTTACAAATTTTAAAAGTGAACAAGTCTTTGGTGCTGATAGCCAAAGCTTCTAGAGGAGTTACCCAGAATTTTACAATGAGCAAGTCTTTGGTGGTGATAGCCAAAGCTTCTGTGGGAGTTACCCAGAATTTTACAATGAGCAAAGCTTTGGTGGTGATAGCCAAAGCTTCTGGAGGGGATATCTAGAATTTTACAAATTTTAAAAGTGAACAAGTCTTCAGTGGTGATAGCTGAAGCCTCTGGTGGAAATATCCAGGGTTTTATAATTTTGAAAAATGAGAAATCTTCTTCTAAAGGAGTTGCCCAGAGTTTTATTCAACATTTGCATCTACATCAAGAAACATTTGCATCAATCTAAGTTATTTGAATCTGCATCAAGAAAATTTGCATCAAATCAAGTCATTTTGCATTTGCACCAGTCTAAGCCATCTGCATCTACATCAAGAAGCGTTTGCATCAATTAAAGACATTTGCATTTGCATCATGAAGCATTTGCATCATCTCTTAAAACTTTCAAGTATAATCGAACACGTTTTGCTTCTCGAATGAGTCGAGCCCTGAGATCACCGTCGAGGTACTTTCTTTTATTTTGAACTTGCCGAACCCATAATTTTAACACGTTTTTAAAAAAATGAACAAGTCTTTGGTAGTGACAGCTGAAGCTTCTGGAGGAGATACCCAGAATTTTACAAATTTTAAACAGTGAGAAAATCTTCGATAGTGATAGCTGAAGCCTCTGTGGAGATATCCAGAGTTTTAAAATCCTTTGAAAAGGTAGAAAGTCTTCGGTGGTGATAGCTGAAGCTTCTGGAGGTGATATCCAGAATTTTTACAAATTTGAAACAGTGAGAAAGTATTCGGTGGTGATAGCTGAAGCTTCTGGAGGAGATACCTAGAATTTTATAAATTTTAAATAGTGAGAAAATCTTCGGTAGTGATAGCTGAAGCCTCTGTGGAGATATCCAGAGTTTTAAAATCCTTTGAAAAGGAAGAAAGTCTTCGGTGGTGATAGCTGAAGCTTCTCGAGGTGATACCTAGAATTTTTACAAATTTTAAAAAGTGAGAAAGTCTTCGGTGGTGACAGCTGAAGCTTCTGGAGGAGATACTCAAAATTTTATAAATTTTAAACAGTGAGAAAATCTTCGGTAGTGATAGCCGAAGCCTCTGTGGAGATATCCAGAGTTTAGAATTTTTTGAAAAGGAAGAAAATCTTCGGTTGATAGCTGAAGCCTCTGTGGAGATATCTAGAGTTTTAAAATCCTTTGAAAAGGTAGAAAGTCTTTGGTAGTGATAGCCAAAGCCTCTGGTGGAGATATTCAGAGTTTTACAGTTTTAAAAATTAGCAAGACTTTGGTGGTGATAGTCGAAGCTTCTAGAGGAGATACCCAGAATTTTAAACACAGCTAAGAACAAGACAGGTTAAGACCCCGAGACGATCGTCGAGGTCATTTCTTTTCTTGCAAATCGAATTCGTTTCCTTAAGATGGGTCGAGCCTTGATTAGTCAGGGAATTTAATTGAAGGACAAAATCTTCAGTTTACAGCTTTTTTCAACAAAAAAAAAAAAAGAGAAAAAATGAAAAATGAAAAATGAAAAATAAAAAATGAAAAAATGAAAAAAGAAAAAAGATAAAAGATAAAAGAGAAAAAATGAAAAATGAAAAAAGAAAAAAAAAGCAACCCATTTTCCCTTTCCTTCACATGTGATTCCACTGACCGTACAAAATTAGTGTTTGTTAATCTTTGCCTGATTCCTGATTCTCAGCAATAGCCAAAGAGGGGCAGCTATAGACACCTAATTTTGTCCAGATCACTGAAACAGGTATGTTTTCTTCCTAAATTGAGGTTTCAAAATGTAAAAAGACTTTTTTCATCCTGCAGGTGGTACCCCGAGACTTAGTTTAAGAGGGTGAGCATAAAAAATCAAACTAAAAAAAAGTCAACCCCAAAAAAGTCAACCTTCAAAAGTCAACTACTAAAAAAGTCAACCCACTTTCAAAATCAAGATTTGAAGTTCAATTGAAAAATGGAGAAAGAATTCTGGTAATCCGAGGTCTACATTGAAAGATATGGAGTTCGGAAGTTAGGATTTGGAGATTCAGTGGAAAGAAAACCCTAATCCGAGAAATTTGGGGAAAAGTGCTTAAACGATCGAATTGGTCGAAATTGATGGTTCCAAATGAAAGATAAGCATTGACTACGGGTAATGGAGAAGCCACCTGAAAGCAAAACCGAAAGAAAAGTCAATCCGGGAGAAAACCGAGAATTAAGGTTTTTGGTGGATTTCGATGAAATCGAGAAGAATCACAGAAATGACCCGACTTGGTAAGGCTAAAGCCACCAATGGATAAGGAATGATTAAAAAGGGATAGCCCAAGGCTCAACTTGAAGAAAATATGAAAATCGGACTTGTTTTGAGCAAATCCGGGTTTCGGAGGTAAAAAGGTAAAGAAGGAAAATCCCGAAAAAATAGCAACTGAGCTCCAAATCTTTTGAAATTTTGCAAATCTCATTTTTTTTAATTATTTGGAAGATATTGGAGAAAGAAAATCTTGATTCGGAGTTCGTTTGCAAAATATCCAAATACCGGGCCTTCTATGCAATAATTCAAGAAGATAAATCCCGGAAAAATAGCAAATGGACTCCAAAAATTTTGAAATTTAGTAAATCTCATTTTTAAATTATTTGGAAGAGATAGGCAAAATAAAATCTTGATTCGGAGTTCGTTTGTAAAATGGCTAAATCCCGGGCATCATATGTAGTAATTCAAGTAGAAAAATCTCGAAAAAAATACCAAATGAGTTCCAAAAATTATGAAAACTTTCAGATCACAGTTTTAAATTATTTGGCACAGATTGGTGAAGAAAAATCTTAATTTGGAGCTCGTTTAAAAAATGGTAAAATATGGGGGCATAAAAGGGCATTTTTGGAAGAAAAAATCCAAATAAATAGCAAACGGACTCGAAAAATTTTGAAAACTTCCAGAATGCAATATTTTATTATTTTAAAATTATTAAAAAAATAAAAATTTAATTTGGAGTCCGTTTGACATTTATTTGCATCCAGGGGGCAAAACGGTCATTTCATCCAAGCAATAGTAAAGGGCTTCTTTTGGCCTTTCAAAAAATCAGACTTGGGCTAGAAAAGAGAGTGCTAGCCTGCCAAGGCCCAAAGGAAGGAGGAAGCTTCTGATTTTTTAATCAAATGGCCAAGGATTAAAAGTTAGTTAGAGATTCCTTTTGATCAAGGCATTGTGATTAAGCCACATACGCCAAGGGAGAGTGTCAACATTATTCTTGACTAGCTGTAATTATGGACAGCTGATATGCTAATCTAAGGGTGATAATTTCATGATTTTTCACCTTGAATTACTAGCCATTGGATGGGAAGTTGGTTGGAACCAAAATGACAACATCCTAGCTCATTTTAGGGGGGTTCGGCCAGCACTATGGGGGAGCAAAATTTATTTTTTCAGACTTCATTTTTTTGATTTCTCTTGGTTTTGGCTTAGTTTTTCTCTCCTTGGTTGAAAGCAAAAAGAAAAAGTTTAGAAAAAAAAGAAAGTTTGAAGAGATAAAGGTTGAAATATAGCTTCTTGAGGTTGCTCTTGAGCACTAACTCTTGCACTTTCTTGCTTTTCCTTTCTTATTTTTTGCTATTTTGATTATCATTTGGTGAGTTTTATTTTTAAATAAGTGTATTTTTTACATTCATTTTAAGTTCTTTCTTCATCTTTTTCTTAAACAAGTTTTTTTACATTTTTTTTACTTCCTCACCATGGCCGAATGGCCTACATTTTTATTATTGATGCAGTTTTTTGCTTTAATTTATCATGTTATTAATGTTATTTTATTTAATCTTGATGTTTTAAGTGTTATTCTACTTCATATACTTGAGTCATATTTTAATTTGGTTGCTTTGTTTGTTGCCATTTATGATTTAAATATCATGTTCTTTCATTTTTAATTTTCTGTTTTCATAATTCTTAAATTTGTTGATGTTTTATATTTAGTATATCAAGTGTTTTTAGTAGAGATACTAAAAATAACACTCAAATCATGCAAACACAAAGTAGAGATACTAAAAATAACAAGCATTGTGTTTGCATGATTTGAGTGTTATATTTTAGTTGAGCATGTTAGTATATCAAGTGTTTGTGAAAATGTCATGCTTGTTGGAGCTTGAGGCCATTCGACTACTCCATGTGTTTTACATTGTATGTGTATTTTTGCCATGTTAGTTGGTAGGTTTGCATTTGCATGACATTTGATTGAGTATTTATTTTAAGTATACCAAGTGTTTGTGAAAATGCCATGCTTGTTAGGAACCATAGGCCATTTGGCCACTCCTTGTATTCTAGCATCATGTGTGCATTTTTGCTATGTTAGTTGATAGGTTAGCATTTGCATGATATTTGGTTGAGTTTTTGGTTTAAGCATGCCTTGTGTTTGTGAAAATGCCATGCATATTTTAGTTATTAGGTTTGGTTTATTTTTCCATGCATGTTCATGCATTTTAGACCTAGGTTGCATTAAATGCCATGCAAGTTCATTTAGATCTAGGTCACTATATTAATGCCATGCATTTTTTTTCATGACATTTAGGTTTAAAACCATGCATTTCATGCATCATATTTGCTGTATTTTTCATGTATTTCATGTCCATGCCACTTGACTAATGACTTAGTTCAATTAATGGTTCAAAGTCATGCTCTGTTGAGTACACTTGTGGAAAATTAAAGTTTGTCAAATTGATTATTCTACCTTTATGATTTTTTTAATTAGCCAATTTTTATCTAACTTTCAAAAAGTCCTAGCTACCGTTTGTGAGTCATTTTGTGAGTTTTAAATATTTTACTTTGATTTTTAAATGATTTTATCAAAGGCAAAAATGTATTTTGGCAAAACAGCTTTTTCACCCAGTACTCGTACTTTCCTGATTTTTCTGGGAATTCATCTTTAATCAAAAACTTAAGCTGATTTTTTCCCGTGTAGTTTTAGATGTTTTGATTATCCAGTATTTATTTCAGAAGTTTTTGAATTTTTAAAAATAAGGTAAAAAATTGTGCCTTAAAACTAGACAGTGGAGTCAGAATTTAATTTGAAGGAATTTTTTTTTTATAGTTTTGGTTAAGTTACTTAGAGGGGGCTGATTAGGAAGTTTAGCTACTGACTTTGGGTAGTTTCTAAGCCTTTTTAAACTCTAAAAGTGATTTTGTTTTAAGTCTCAGGTTAAGGGTGGTCAAGTCCAGGATTTTAAACTTAGGAAATTAGAACCATTTAAAAAAGGTTTAGCCCAGTTTTTTGTTTTCTTAATTTTTAATTTAAGCTTTTCAAATTTGTTTTCAAACAATCACAAAGTATTTTTGTTTTAGAATATTTAATTTGACATATTTTCCTAAGGTAGCAGGATATCTTTTTAGATATACGGATTTCCTTAATTAAAGGAAAAAAAATACATTTTCATGCATTGCATTTTCCATATTCATGCATTTTATATAATATGTGATTTTTGCTATGATAATTTTTATGATATTGTTATGATTTTTAGTTATATTATATTGTTTATTATATGATTTGGAATATTTCATGATATCCCATGCTTTTTATTTAATTATTTTTTGTTATATTATTTAGCATATACTATATTTTCATTTTTATTTCCATGCATATTATATGATAGCATTATTTTATATTCCATGTCATTTAAATTCTATGCCATATCATTCATATTTGCCATATCATTCAAATTATTTCATTTCATTTAGGATATATTATGTCATTTAGGATATTTTATTTCATTTAAAATATATCATATGATTTAGGATATTACATTTCATATAGAATATATTATGTTACCTAGGTCATTTCATTTCATTTAGAATATGTCATATAACTTAGGACATTTCATTTCATTTAGAATATGTCATATAACTTAGGACATTTCATTTCTTAGAATATGCTAAGGCATTTAAATTATATCATATCATTTATATTATTTAGATTTTGCTATGTCATTTTATTTATGTCATGCATATGCATATACATATTCATATCTTTTAAAATGTTTTCAAAAGGATAATGATTTTTCAATAAAAATTAAAGATATTCCCGAGTTAAAATAATTCATGAGTTCTCTACCGGGTTTGCTGGAGGGAATATCATCAATTATCATTAATAAAGGAATATTTTTCTTTCAAAAAACGAGAATGATTCGGAAAGTTTTCCAAATTATTAAAAATTTCTATATTTTGCCACGTTCGTCGGGGAATATAGGAAAATTTTGAATTTATAAATTCTGGATCATTTTCAATTAAAAATGGAATTATTTTTCTTTCACTTGGGAATTAACTTGAAATACTAAATTCAAAACCAACTCTTTTACCGAGATTTGAGATAACACACGATTAATAAGGTACCGTTTGGAGGATTGAGGAACATCTAGGAATTCTTGAACCTACTAAACTATCAACTCTCATTTGGAGGATTTCAAAAAACTGAAACTTTTTCCCTCCAAGATTAAACTTGCCAGTTAAAATACTCTGGCCAATCTTGACGCTGGTTAAAACGCCATGATTTGGAAACTAAAAGAATGATTGAATTTGTTTGTTTCTCAAGGGATTCATGTTTTATAAAACCTGTTTCATTTGTGAGCCTAGAAGGGACACACATTTCTTTTGTTGTGAAGATTTCTTCGATCAACCATAAATCCTATTGTATCAAGCCTTTCAATCCAAGTTGAAAAACCCAAATTCGCACTTAGAGAAATTTCTAACAGTGATCATCAATCTTCAAAAGTTTTGTACATCACACACTGTGGGGTTAATATTTTTGCTCAGAAGTTTTCAAAATGGAAAAACAAATAAAAATATTTTTGAAATAACCATATTTGATGTTGACATGAGACAATGGTTTTTCTAACCTAAAGGTATAGAACTACTAGGGTTGACCTTAATTTCCCAACATAGAGCTCGGCAAGCAGATTTCTGTTGATAAGAGTTTGAAAACTGTTGGGACAAAAGAATAGCCAAAGATTGAAAAGGAAATGATCTTTTATGGAGCATGAGTATTCGAGATACACTCTGATTTGAAAAGAAAGAATGAATTGGAAAGGCTAAGCCAAAATATATATATATAAAAAAAAAAGATTGAGGGCACTTGCATCATTCATGAGTACCTCCCTCTTTATTAAGCTTTGCATCTGCACCATGTCAGCAAGCATTTGCATCATTCATGGGTATTTGTATTTGCACTATTCCCTGAGCATCTGCATTCTACCTTTACAATTACATCCTTCATAGATATTTATATTCGCATCATCTCAAGCAATTGCATCATTTGTAGGATCATTGCATCTTCATTGTAGCTGCAATTACACCATTCATGAACCACTTACATTAACACGATTCGTAAGGACATCTGCACCTGCATTTAGAAACATTTGCATCAATCTAAGACATCTGCATCTGCATTAAGAAGTAGTTGCATCAATTGAAGTCATTTGCATTTTCACCATGAAGCATTTGCTTTTTATTTTGCATTATCCCAAGTAGCATTTGCATCAATCCAAGTCATTTGTATTTGTACCATGAAGCATTTGCATCTTATTCAATATCTTCATCTGCATCAAGAAGCATTTGCATCAATCCAAGACATTTGCATCAACTAGGGCTGTTTGACAATTTATTTTGATTTAAGGTTCCTCAAGTGGGGCATCAGTGAAAATTTGAAGACTCTGTCATGAAATCAGATAATCTGTGAACCTCAAAGAAACCATGGATTAGAAATCATGACACAATCATTTGATTGCATTAATCCTTAGGAAACATACAAGGATTTGCAAAGCACGTCATTTTCATCACTGCATTTGGCTACCACTACAGGAATCATGGAAAATTTTGGTTTCTCCAAATCGAACTCGTTTTGCTTCTCAAATGAGTCGAGCCCCGACCCATCGTCGAGGTATTTTCCTTTTGTTTTAAATCGGATTTGTCGCAACCTAAAAAATAACGACGAGTCTCATCGCAAGACTTTATTATTCGTTAAGCGTGAAATTTAAAAAAAAACCGAGGAAAAGTCGACTTAATTCCTCTAGAAATGAAGGTTTTGAAAATGACCTTAAAAAAGACATGGAGTCGCCACCAATCTTTTTTAGCTAGGTGTGATCGGCCACCTATTAAAACCGGTTTTATAAAATATTTTAAAAATTAATTAAAACATTTTAAAAACCAATTTCAAGTCTGCGTTTTAAACCAGAGAAATCAAAGAAGCGGGTTTGGGAGTCGGTTACGTGCAGGGAAGGATTAGCACCCCCATAACGCCCGTATAAATCGGTACCTTATTAATCGTGTGTTATCTCAAGTCTCGGTAAAAGTTGGTTTTAAATTTAGTATTTCAAATTAATTCCCAATTTAAAGAAAAATAATTCCATTTTTTATTGAAAATGATCCGAAATTTATAAATTCAAAATTTTCCTATATTCCCCAACAAACGTGGCAAAATATAGAAATTTTTATTAGTTTTGGAAAACTTTCCGAATCATTCTCTTGTTTTTGAAAGAAAGATATTCCTTTATTAATAATAATTGATGATATTCCCTCCAGCAAACCCGGTAGAGAACTCATGAATTATTTTAACTCGGGAATATCTTTATTTTTATTGAAAACCATTATCTTTTTTGAAAACATTTAAAAGAAATGAATATGTATAGACATGACATAAATAAAATGACATAGCAAAATCTAAATAATATAATGCAACCTAAATGTCATGACACATAGAAATTATTATGGCAAGAATCACATATTATATAAAATGCATGAATATAAAAATGCAATGCATGAAATGTATTTTTTCCTTTAATTAAGGAAATCCGTATATCTAAAAAGATATCCGGCTGCCTTAGGAAAATATGTCAAATTAAATATTCTAAAACCAAAATACTTTGTGATTGTTTGAAAACAGTTTTGAAAAGCTTGAATTAAAAATAAAAACTGGGCTAATTTCTTTAAAATGGCTCTAATTTCCTAAGTTTAAAAATCCGGACTTGACTCTCCTTAACCCGGGACTTGAAAAAACATGTTTAGAGTTTAAAAAGGCTTAGAAATTACCCTAAGTCAGTAGCTAACCCTCCTAATCAGCCCACTCTAAGTAAATTAACCAAAACAGAAAATTGGTTTTTCTTTAAATTCAATTCTGACTCCACTGTCCAGTTTTAATCCACGATTTTTTACCCTATTTTTAAAAATTCCAAAAATTCTGAAAAAATTATTGGAGACTCAGGACATGTAAAAATACACGGGAAAAAATCGACTTAATTTTCTGATCAAAGATGAATTCCCAGAAAAACCAGAGATGTACGAGTTTTTGGAGGAGAAAAAACTGCTTTGTTTTTCTTTAAAATCAATTCTGACTTCACTGTCCAGTTTTAATCCACGATTTTTTACACTATTTTTAAAAATTCCAAAATTTCTGAAAAAATTATTGGAGACTCAGGACATGTAAAAATACACGAGAAAAAATCGGCTTAAGTTTTCGATCAAAGATGAATTCCTAGAAAAACCAGAGATGTACGAGTTTTTGGAGGAGAAAAACTGCTTTGTTTTTCTTTAAATTCAATCCTGACTCCACTGTCCAGTTTTAATCCACGATTTTTTACCCTATTTTTAAAAATTCCAAAACTTCAAAAAAATTATTGAAGACTCAGGACATGTAAAAATACACGGAAAAAAATCGACTTAATTTTCTGATCAAAGATGAATTTCCAGAAAAATCGGAGATGTACGAGTTTTGGGTGGAAAAAAAAAACTGCTTTGCCAACACATTTTTTTTGTCTTTGATAAAATCATTTAAAAATAAAAATAAAAATATTTGAAACTCATAAAATGACTTGAAAGCAGTATCTAGGACTTTTTGAAAGTTAGATAAAAATTGGCTAAATAAAAAAATCACAAAGGTAGAATAATCAATTTGACAAACTTAATTTTCCACAAGTGTGCTCAAGAGAGCATGACTTTGAACCATTAATTGGCTCAAGTCATTATTCAAGTGGCATGAACATGAAATGCATGAAACAATGCAGCAAACATAATGCATGAAATTCATGGATCTAAACCTAAATGTAAGGAAAATGCATGACACAAATAATATGGCCTAGACCTAACATGAACTTGCATGACATTTAATGTAACCTAGACCTAAGACATGCATGGCATTTTCACAAACACAAGGCATGCTTAATTCAAAAATCCAACCAAATATCATGCAAATGCAAAAACCTAACAACTAGCATGACAAAAATACAACACACAAAGCAAAACACATGTAGTAGCCAAATGGCCCCAAGCTTCAACAAGCATGGCATTTTCACAAACACTTGGTATGCTAGCATGAAAAACTAAGTCATAACACAAAAATCACACAAGCATTTTCACAAACACCTAATATACCAAATCTAAAACATGCTCACTAAGATATAAAACAAGAATCATGCAAAGAATCACACAAGCATTTTCACAAACACTTAATATGCTAACTCTAAAACATGCTCAAATTTAAACAACATGAAAACAGAAAATTAAAAATGTAAAAACATGATATCTAAGACATAATGGCAACAAACAAAGCAACCAAATTAAATATAACTTAAGAACATGAAATAACATAATATTTAAAACATCAAAAATAAAGAAAATAGCATAAACAATATGGTAAAATGAATCAAAAATAACAACTTAAAATAAATAATGTAGGCCATTTGGCCATGGTGAGTTTATTGTAAAAACAAAATGTAAGAAAAATATACTTAAGAAAGGAAATGAAGGAAGAACAAGAAACATTATTTTAAAATGAAAACTCACCAAGTAGCTTTTGAACGGATTAAGCTATAAACCCTCAGAGTAGCTTTTGAACGGATTAAGCTACAAACCCTCAGAGTAGCTTTTGAAAGGATTAAGCTACAAACCCTCAAAGTAGCTTTTGAACGGATTAAGCTACAAACCCTCAGAGTAGCTTTTGAATGGATTAAGCTACAAACCCTCAAAGTAGCTTTTGAACGGATTAAGCTACAAACCCTCATAGTAGCTTTTGAACGGATTAAGCTACAAACCCTCAAAGTAGCTTTTGAACGGATTAAGCTACAAACCCTCTCAACAAAAACACTATGACTCACCACCCGGATAATCCTAATACAAGTGTATAGACTATCTCACAAGGGGTAGTGGGTGATCTCAACCAAAGGCCAAGACTCCTTATTTATAAGGTGAGCACCTCCTTGGCTTGACATTATAAAGGGATGTGGGATTGGGACTTAGGCTCAAAAATGAAAATCTCTAACTTAACTCTTGATTTTTAATCACTTGATTGAAAAAATCCTAAGCTTCCTCCTTCCTTTGGGCTTGGGCAGGCCAGCACTTCTCTTTTCCAGCCGAGCTCTGATTTTTGAAAGGCCCAAAGAAGCCCTTTTCGGTTGCTTGGGTGAAACGACTATTTTGCCCCCCGGATGCAAAATAAATATCAAACGGGCTCCAAATTCAATTTTTTTTAATACTTCCAAAATAATAAAATATTGAGTTCTGGAAGTTTTCATAATTATCCGAGTCCGTTTTCTATTTATTTGGATTTTTTCTTCCCAAAATGTCCTTTTATGCCCCTACTTTTTACCATTTTTTAAACGAGCTCCAAATCAAGATTTTTCTTCACCAATCTCTTCAAAATAATTAAAAAGTGTGATCTGGAAGTTTTCATAATTTTTGGAGCTCATTTGGTATTTTTTCAGGATTTATCGGCTTGAATTACTGCATAGGAGGCTCGGGATTTAGCCATTTTGCAAACGAACTCGGAATCAAGATTTTCTTTCGCCAATCTCTTCGAAATAATTTAAAAATGAGATTGACAAATTTTTCAGAATTTTCGGAGTCCATTTGCTATTTTTCCCAAATTTTTCCAATTTTGCCCCTTTAACCTCCGAAACCCGGTTTTGCTCAAAACAAGTCCGATTTTCAGATTTTCTTCAATCTGAGCCTTGGGCCATCCTTTTTAATCATTCCTCATCCATTGGGGGCTTTGGTCTTACCAAGTCGGGCCATTTCTGTGATTCTTCCCGATTTCACCGAAATCCACTAAAAACCCTAATTCTCGGTTTTCTCCCGGATTGACTTTTCTTTCGGTTTTTCTTGCAAGTGACTTCTCCATTACCCGTAGTCAGTTCTTATCTTTCATTTGGAACCTTCAATTTCGACCAGTTTGATCATTTAAGCACTTTTCCCCAAATTTCTCGGATTAGGGTTTCTTTTCTACTGAACCTCCAAATCCCAACTTCCGAACTCCATATCTTTCGATGTAGACCTTGGATTATCAAAATTCTTTCTCCATTTTTCAATTGAACTTAAAATCTTGATTTTGAAAGTGGGTTGACTTTTTCAGTAGTTGACTTTCTGGGGTTGACTTTTTCGGGGTTGACTTTTTTCAAGTTTGACTTTTTGTGCTCGCCCTCTTAAACTAAGTCTCGGAGTACCACCTGCAGGATGAAAACAGTCTTTTTATACTCGTAAACATCAATATAGGAAGAAAACATACCTGTTTAGTGGCCCGGACAAAATTAGGTGTCTACAGCTGCCCCTCTTTGGCTATTGCTGAGAATCAGGAATCAAGAAAAGATAAACCAACACTAATTTTGTACGGTCAGTGAAATCACATGGAAAGAAAAGGGGTTTTCTTTTTCATTTCTTCATTCATTTTTGCATTTTGCATTTTTTATTTTCTTTTTTCATTTTCTATTTTTTTCATTTTTTCTCTTTTTTCTTTTTTTTTCATTTTTTTTTTTTTTGAAAACAGTAAATTGAAGATTTGTCCTTAAATTGAATTCCCTGCCTAAACAAGGCTCGATTCGTCTTAAGGAAACGAATTCGATTTGCAAGAAAGGAAATGACCTCGACGATGGTCTCGGGGCCTTAACCTGTCTTGTTCTCAGCTGTGTTTAAAATTCTGGATATCTCCTCTAGAAGCTTCGGCTATCACCACCAAAGTCTTGCTCATTTTTTTTTTAAATGTAAAAATTCTGGGTATCACCTCCAGAAGCTTCAGCTATCACCACCGAAGACTTTCTATCTTTTCAAAGGATTTTAAAACTCTGGATATCTCCACCAGAGGCTTCAGCTATCACCACCGAAGTCTTGCTCATTTTTAAAACTGTAAAATGACTTAGATTGGTGCAAATGTCTTTGATGCAAATGTAAATGACTTGATTTGACGCAAACTTTCTTGATGCAGATTTAACTAACTTAGATTGATGCAAATGCTTCTTGATGTAGATGCACATGTTGAAAAAAATTCTGGATAACTCCTTCAAAAGAAGATTTCTCATTTTTCAAAATTATAAAACCCTGGATATCTCCACCAGAGGCTTCAGCTATCACCACCGAAGACTTCTTCATTTTTAAAACTGTAAAATTCTGGATATCCCCACCAGAAGCTTTGGCTATCACCACCAAAGACTTGCTCAATATAAAATTCTAGATAACTCATCTAGAAGAAGATTTCTCATGTTTCAAAATTATAAAACCCTGGATATCTCCACCAGAGGCTTCAGCTATCACCACCGAAGACTTATTCACTTTTAAAACTGCAAAATTCTGGATATCACCACCAGAAGCTTTGGCTATCACCACCAAATACTTGCTCATTGTAAAATTCTGGGTAACTCCTTCAGAATAAAATTTCTCATGTTTTCAAAATTATAAAACCTTGGATATCTCCACCAGAGGCTTCAGCTATCACCACCCAAGACTTGTTCACTTTTAAAACTGCAAAATTCTGGATATCACCACCAGAAGCTTTGGCTATCACCACCAAAGACTTGCTCATTGTAAAATTCTGGGTAACTCCTTCAGAATAAAATTTCTCATGTTTTCAAAATTATAAAACCCTGGATATCTCCACCAGAGGCTTCAGCTATCACCACCGAAGACTTGTTCACTTTTAAAACTGTAAAATTCTGGATATCCCCACCAGAAGCTTTGGCTATCACCACCAAAGACTTGCTCATTGTAAAATTCTGGGTAACTCCTTCAGAATAAAATTTCTCATGTTTTAAAATTATAAAACCCTAGATATCTCCACCAGAGGCTTCAGCTATCACCACCGAAGACTTGTTCACTTTTAAAACTGCAAAATTCTGGATATCACCACTAGAAGCTTTGGCTATCACCACCAAAGACTTGCTCATTGTAAAATTCTGGGTAACTCCTTTAGAATAAAATTTCTCATGTTTTAAAATTATAAAACCCTGGATATCTCCACCAGAGGCTTCAGCTATCACCACCGAAGACTTGTTCACTTTTAAAATTGTAAAATTCTGGATATCCCCACCAGAAGCTTTGAGAAATGATGCAGATGCACATGTCTTTTAACAAGGTGCTCATGATTCATGGTGCAAATGTAAAATATTTCTTAGTGCAAATGCAAATGGCCTGGATTGATGCCCATGTTTCATGATGCAGATGCCCCTATTAATTGTGTTCATGTAACTGGTTTATGAATGGTGTAACTACAATTACCACACAAAAATGAAAATGCAACGATTCTAGAAATGATGCAATTGCTTGAGATGACACAAATGCGAATTCCATGAAGAATGTAAATGTAAAGGTAAAATGCAGATGCTTATGGAATAATGCCAATGCAAATACCCATGAATGATGCAAATGCTTGCCGACACTGTGCAGATGCAAAAGCTCGATAAAGAGATGAGTGCTCATGAGTGATGTAAATGCCCCCGGTTGTTTTTCTAGACTTTCGCTTAGCCTTTCAAATTCATTTTTCCTCTTCAAATCAGAGTATATCTTCAATTCATTTTGGCTATTCTCTTTGCCCCAAAAGTTTTCAAACTTTCATCAATAGAGATCTGAACTGAGTTCGATTTCTTCTTCTCATATCTGGAAGTCAGGACCTATCCTCGCAGTTCTATACCTTTGGGTTAGAAAAATCCTTGTCTCATGTCAACATCAAAAATGGGTATTTCAAAAATATTTTTATTTTCCCTTTTTGAAAAACGATTTTGCTTATTTAAGGAAAACTTCTAAGCCAAAAATTTTAACTCCACAGTGTATGGTGTACAAATCTTTTGATGACTGATGATCACTGTTAGAAAATTCCTTAAGTATTAATTTGGGTTTTTCAATTTGAATTGACAAGGTTCGATACAACAAGATTTTGGTTTTTCCAGGAAAACTTCACAACAAAAATGTATATCCCTTCTAGGCTCACAAATGGAACAGATTTTATAAATAATGAACTCATTGAGAACCAAACAAATTCAGCATTCTTGTAGTTTCCAATATCAAGGTATTTTGACAAGCGTCAAGATTGGCTGGGATGTTTAAACTGGAAAGTTGATTTTGGAGAAAAAAAGTTTCAGTTTTTGAAATCAATCATCCGAATGAGAGTTGACACTTTGGGAGGTTCAGGAATTCCTAGATATTCCTCGATGACCACTTCTTTATGATGATCTTCTCTTTTGTGGTATCGGCACTTTCATAGATGGCATCAAAAATTTCCATTTTACTCTAGACCGTCCATTTTTGGGTTTTCGCCCTAGAGCCCCATTCTTTTCAAATTTTCTTCTCTTTTTTTTTTTTGTTTTTTTTCTGTTTTTGTTCTAGCATACACTTGAGAATTATAAATTATTCCTTAGTGAAATGATAATTTGATGAGATGGGATAAAATCTGAGGAAAACCCTTCAAATTAAATATTCATGCTTGATCAAAATGGACTTTTAAAGCATATAATGTAGGCCATGGCTCAGGGTTCAGAAAGAAAGGATAAATAGGCCCAAAATATGTGTTTGAGGGTAATCAGATCAAGGATCATTTCTTGAGAAGGATTCTCTTTGAAGCATTTGTCCCTTCTTGGACATTTCTTTCCTTTTGACTTTGCTTTTTTTCTTCCTTTCTCTTGGCTTTCAATTTGCCATGTCTTTCACACATTTTTTTCTTGTCTGTTTTTTTCTTGGCTTTCATTTCGCCATCTTTTCCTCTTTTTTCTTTGACAGAGTGAGCCCGTATTTATTTGGGGTTTACATTTGCTTTGTATCTGTCTTTGAGCTAGGACTCATTTATCACTTGATCTTTAAAAAGATCTTTCCTCGCATTTGCCCCCCCAGTGTAGAGGGTGATTCTTGATCAGGGTTCAAAGAAGAAACAATTCTTTCGGCTCAAAAGGGGTGACTATGGATAATTTCTTTTTGCGAAAGGGATATGAAAGATGGCCATTTCTCATGTCAAGCACAAATATTCACATTGAAAAGCAATTCCCAAGGGAAATAGATATTCAGAATTTCATTTTGCACTTTGGAATCATCCGAATTCTCATATGCATGATATCACAATTTTTCTTCTTTTTTTTTTTTGCATGCCCCCAATGATTCATGCATTAAGTCCATCCTTATTCACGATGTATCCATTATTTCCACATATGATGCCCCAATTTGATTAACCATGCAAATTTGTATCAACGAGGAACATGGCAAGTCTAGGTCTATTTTGAAAAGGCTGAGTTTCCAATCTGAGTTCTTTGAAGAGACAAGGAAAATATGACCCAAAAACAGGTTTTCAAGTGCTCTTGGTTTAAGAGATTTAGGCTTAGGAAAACCTAAAAGAGAGGGCTAAAGGTATTGGGTCATTTCTAACAATGATCATCAATATTCTCAAGATTGTTCATTATTTCATGTGAAAACCACTTATTTATTGTTTACCACAAATTTTCTCAAAGTTTCATTTGTTTTTGCAAATTCAAATTTATTGCTAAAATAAAATGAACACAAAATATTTAAATTCAAAATTTATTTATTTCATGTAGATGTCACCATGAGACAAGAGCTTTCATCATCAAAGTGTATAGAAAAATATGCATCAGAATGCTCCTATTGACATGCTTTCAAAGATAACAATTCTTATCCTCAAAATTCTTCAAGAGGGAATCAATCTATGGTAAAACAAATTTCCAATGTTTGATAAGCTCTGGAATCCAAATGCCATCGTGGACAAGACCCTCAATTATTTTCTTCAGTTTTCTGCATTTTTTAGTCGAATGCCCAATTGCCCCAATATGATACTCGCACTTACTGTTGGGGTCATAGCTTTTAGCTGACGAAGAAAACTCTTCAAAGCTAAGCCAATTTCTATTTCATCTTATTAATGTGTTTTATGATGAATGAGCTATGAATGTCATGAATGCAATTTGATGCATGTGAAGGATAAACAAAGTTATGTGTGGTCATATACTGTGGAAACAATATTGACCATGTATGCTATAAGTGCAACACGATGCCAACATGATGCATGTAAAGAATAAGAAAAATCAATGCATGGATATATGCAATGAATGACCATGTATGTTCCAAATGCATTTCTCAATGAATGATCATATACACTATGAATGCCACACAATGTCAATTATGATGCATGTGAAGAATAAATGACTGACACAGAGTATATACAAAGAAAATCATGCTGACCGTGTATGTCACAAATGCAACCTGATGCCAATATGACAAATTAATGCGTGAGCATATACGGAGAACTCATGATGACTGTGTATGCCATGAATGCAACCTGATGCCAACATGATGCATGTAAAGAATAAGCAAATTAATGCATGGATATATATAGGAAAATCATTTCTGACTATGAATGCATGAATACAACTTGATGCTACCATGATGCATATAGAGAAAGAATAAATTGATACATAAGTATATACAAATAATGACCATGCATGTCATAAACGTATCTTACAATGAATGACCATGCATGCTATGACTATAACATGATGTCAAAATGATACATGCAAAAAAATAAATGAATTAACACAAAGGTATATACAAAGAAATCAATGATTACACGAAATTGGTGGGACCTAAATATTGATTATTCAAAAATCTCATTATGCAAGATTTGCCTCCAAATTTATGATTTTTTTTTAACATGTTTTTTTTTTTTTTATGAATGAAAAACCAATCACATTATTTTCAAAAGAATTTCAGGGTGGATCCCACTATGGTACCATATGCAAATGTTCATGTGACACTACCGGTTTTATGAAATCATCAAATGAAATTACCAACTGTTTATTGCAAAGAATGAGATCAATAATACAACCAAAAATGTACATGCTCCATTCACACATGCATGAAATGTGCAACATGCAAAAATGTTTGAAAAAGGATTTTTTTTTATTTTTTTTTATTTTTTTAATAAAAAAAACAGCTAATGAACATCTGCCCCAGCAATATCTGCTTATTTAGGCATCACGATGCCTTCGAGGCGGAGTATCACATTTATTACGGGCGATGTACGTACATCGTTGCCCGATCTACCACACTTATTCGGAGTGTAAAATAGGTAACAAAAGGTTTAGAAATGTCCCTCCATGTGTTCCTATTTTTGGTATATCTAACAGAAATTCGGGATGGCTTCGCCTAGGTTCACTATATGAGGGTGAATCGGTTCTAAGGCCCCAAATTGTTCCTCACTGTCGCCGGAGTTCAATTCGTTAGAGTATATTTTCCTATGCCCATGCGGAGGATCATCACGAAGGCATTAGGTACTTTATACTCCGAAAGTGTTTCACTAGCCCATACGGAGGATCAATCACGAAGGCTTAGTTACTTTACTCCCACTTAAAAGGACGGAACCCGGGTAGAGGATTCATGTTATGCAAATGCACGTGTAGTGTGTGTGGAGGAATATCAAACCTTTCACTACCTATTCTACAAACCTTATTCTAAATGCCCTAGCAATTAAAACATTCAAGAATAGTGTAACGCATTAACCGACAAGCAATTATAATATACAACCTTAAATAACTAGAGAACAAAAATAAAATGCATGCACATGAGTATGAACATATTTAAAAACATTTTATTATTTTCAAAATTCTCCTTATTAAAAAAAATGTGGGAATTAAAAATTAAATACCAATTAAACCAACAAAACCGAGACTTTGATAACACACGACTAATTCTAGGCCTGACTCTCTAAAAAGTCCCCAGTGGAGTCGCCAAGCTGTCGCAACCTAAAAAATAACGACGAGTCTCATCGCAAGACTTTATTATTCGTTAAGCGTGACATTTAAAAAAAACCGAGGAAAATTCGACTTAATTCCTCTAGAAATGAAGGTTTTGAAAATGACCTTAAAAAAGACATGGAGTCGCCACCAATCTTTTTTCGCTAGGTGTGATCGGCCACCTATTAAAACCGGTTTTATAAAATATTTTAAAAATTAATTAAAACATTTTAAAAACCAATTTCAAGTCTGTGTTTTAAACCAGAGAAATCAAAGAAGCGGGTTCGGGAGTCGGTTACGTGCAGGGAAGGATTAGCACCCCCACAACGCCCGTATAAATTGGTACCTTATTAATCGTGTGTTATCTCAAGTCTCGGTAAAAGTTGGTTTTAAATTTAGTATTTAAAATTAATTCCCAATTTAAAGAAAAATAATTCCATTTTTTATTGAAAATGATCCGGAATTTATAAATTCAAAATTTTCCTATATTCCCCAACAAACGTGGCAAAATATAGAAATTTTTATTAGTTTTGGAAAACTTTCCGAATCATTCTATTTTTTTTTTTTGAAAGAAAGATATTCCTTTATTAATAATAATTGATGATATTCCCTCCAGCAAACCCGGTAGAGAACTCATGAATTATTTTAACTCGGGAATATCTTTATTTTTATTGAAAACCATTATCTTTTTTGAAAACATTTAAAAGAAATGAATATGTATAGACATGACATAAATAAAATGACATAGCAAAATCTAAATAATATAATGCAACCTAAATGTCATGACACATAGAAATTATTATGGCAAGAATCACATATTATATAAAATGCATGAATATAAAAATGCAATGCATGAAATGTATTTTTTCCTTTAATTAAGGAAATCCGTATATCTAAAAGATATCCGGCTGCCTTAGGAAAATATGTCAAATTAAATATTCTAAAACCAAAATACTTTGTGATTGTTTGAAAACAGTTTTGAAAAGCTTGAATTAAAAATAAAAACTGGGCTAATTTCTTTAAAATGGCTCTAATTTCCTAAGTTTAAAAATCCGGACTTGACTCTCCTTAACCCGGGACTTGAAAAAACATTTTTAGAGTTTAAAAAGGCTTAGAAATTACCCTAAGTCAGTAGCTAACCCTCCTAATCAGCCCACTCTAAGTAAATTAACCAAAACAGAAAATTGGTTTTTCTTTAAATTCAATTCTGACTCCACTATCCAGTTTTAATCCATGATTTTTTACCCTATTTTTAAAAATTCCAAAAATTCTGAAAAAATTATTGGAGACTCAGGACATGTAAAAATACACGGGAAAAAATCGACTTAATTTTCTGATCAAAGATGAATTCCCAGAAAAACCAGAGATGTACGAGTTTTTGGAGGAGAAAAAACTGCTTTGTTTTTCTTTAAAATCAATTATGACTTCACTGTCCAGTTTTAATCCACGATTTTTTACCCTATTTCTAAAAATTCCAAAAATTCTGAAAATATTATTGGAGACTCAGGACATGTAAAAATACACGAGAAAAAATCGGCTTAAGTTTTCGATCAAAGATGAATTCCCAGAAAAACCAGAGATGTACGAGTTTTTGGAGGAGAAAAAACTGCTTTGTTTTTCTTTAAATTCAATCCTGACTCCACTGTCCAGTTTTAATCCACGATTTTTTACCCTATTTTTAAAAATTCCAAAAATTCTAAAAAAAGTATTGGAGACTCAGGACATGTAAAAATACACGGAAAAAAATCGACTTAATTTTCTGATCAAAGATGAATTCCCAGAAAAATCGGAGATGTACGAGTTTTGGGTGGAAAAAAAAAACTGCTTTGCCAACACATTTTTTTTGTCTTTGATAAAATCATTTAAAAATAAAAATAAAAATATTTGAAACTCATAAAATGACTTGAAAGCAGTATCTAGGACTTTTTGAAAGTTAGATAAAAATTGGCTAAATAAAAAAATCACAAAGGTAGAATAATCAACTTGACAAACTTAATTTTCCACAAGTGTGCTCAAGAGAGCATGACTTTGAACCATTAATTGGCTCAAGTCATTATTCAAGTGGCATGAACATGAAATGCATGAAACAATGCAGCAAACATAATGCATGAAATGCATGGATCTAAACCTAAATGTAAGGAAAATGCATGACACAAATAATATGGCCTAGACCTAACATGAACTTGCATGACATTTAATGTAACCTAGACCTAAGACATGCATGGCATTTTCACAAACACAAGGCATGCTTAATTCAAAAATCCAACCAAATATCATGCAAATGCAAAAACCTAACAACTAGCATGACAAAAATACAACACACAAAGCAAAACACATGGAGTAGCCAAATGGCTCCAAGCTTCAACAAGCATGGCATTTTCACAAACACTTGGTATGCTAGCATGAAAAACTAAGTCATAACACAAAAATCACACAAGCATTTTCACAAACACCTAATATACCAAATCTAAAACATGCTCACTAAGATATAAAACAAGAATCATGCAAAGAATCACACAAGCATTTTCACAAACACTTAATATGCTAACTCTAAAACATGCTCAAATTTAAACAACATGAAAACAGAAAATTAAAAATGTAAAAACATGATATCTAAGACATAAATGGCAACAAACAAAGCAACCAAATTAAATATAACTTAAGAACATGAAATAACATAATATTTAAAACATCAAAAATAAAGAAAATAGCATAAACAATATGGTAAAATGAATCAAAAATAACAACTTAAAATAAATAATGTAGGCCATTTGGCCAAGGTGAGTTTATTGTAAAAACAAAATGTAAGAAAAATATACTTAAGAAAGGAAATGAAGGAAGAACAAGAAACATTATTTTAAAATGAAAACTCACCAAGTAGCTTTTGAACGGATTAAGCTATAAACCCTCAGAGTAGCTTTTGAACGGATTAAGCTACAAACCCTCAGAGTAGCTTTTGAACGGATTAAGCTACAAACCCTCAAAGTAGCTTTTGAACGGATTAAGCTACAAACCCTCAGAGTAGCTTTTGAACGGATTAAACTACAAACCCTCAGAGTAGCTTTTGAACGGATTAAGCTACAAACCCTCAAAGTAGCTTTTGAACGGATTAAGCTACAAACCCTCTCAACAAAAACACTATGACTCACCACCCGGATAATCCTAATACAAGTGTATAGACTATCTCACAAGGGGTAGTGGGTGATCTCAACCAAAGGCCAAGACTCCTTATTTATAAGGTGAGCACCTCCTTGGCTTGACATTACAAAGGGATGTGGGATTGGGACTTAGGCTCAAAAATGAAAATCTCTAACTTAACTCTTGATTTTTAATCACTTGATTGAAAAAATCCTAAGCTTCCTCCTTCCTTTGGGCTTGGGCAGGCCAGCACTTCTCTTTTCCAGCCGAGCTCTGATTTTTGAAAGGCCCAAAGAAGCCCTTTTCGGTTGCTCGGGTGAAACGACCATTTTGCCCCCAGGATGCAAAATAAATATCAAACGGGCTCCAAATTCAATTTTTCTTTTTTTAATACTTCCAAAATAATAAAATATTGAGTTCTGGAAGTTTTCATAATTATCCGAGTCCGTTTGCTATTTATTTGGATTTTTTCTTCCCAAAATGTCCTTTTATGCCCCTACTTTTTACCATTTTTTAAACGAGCTCCAAATCAAGATTTTTCTTCACCAATCTCTTCAAAATAATTAAAAAGTGTGATCTGGAAGTTTTTATAATTTTTGGTGCTCATTTGGTATTTTTTCGGGATTTATCGGCTTGAATTACTGCATAGGAGGCTCGGGATTTAGCCATTTTGCAAACGAACTCGGAATCAAGATTTTCTTTCGCCAATCTCTTCCAAATAATTTAAAAATGAGATTGACAAATTTTTCAGAATTTTCGGAGTCCATTTGCTATTTTTCACAAATGTTTCCAATTTTGCCCCTTTAACCTCCGAAACCCGGTTTTGCTCAAAACAAGTCGGATTTTCAGATTTTCTTCAATCTGAGCCTTGGGCCATCCTTTTTAATCATTCCTCATCCATTGGGGGCTTTGGTCTTACCAAGTCGGGCCATTTCTGTGATTCTTCCCGATTTCACCGAAATCCACTAAAAACCCTAATTCTCGATTTTCTCCCGGATTGACTTTTCTTTCGGTTTTTCTTGCAAGTGACTTCTCCATTACCCGTAGTCAGTGCTTATCTTTCATTTGGAACCTTCAATTTCGACCAGTTTGATCATTTAAGCACTTTTCCCCAAATTTCTCGGATTAGGGTTTCTTTTCTACTGAACCTCCAAATCCCAACTTCCGAACTCCATATCTTTCGATGTAGACCTTGGATTATCAAAATTCTTTCTCCATTTTTCAATTGAACTTAAAATCTTGATTTTGAAAGTGGGTTGACTTTTTCAGTAGTTGACTTTCTGGGGTTGACTTTTTCGGGGTTGACTTTTTCGGGGTTGACTTTTTTCAAGTTTGACTTTTTGTGCTCGCCCTCTTAAACTAAGTCTCGGAGTACCACCTGCAAGATGAAAACAGTCTTTTTATACTCGTAAACATCAATATAGGAAGAAAACATACCTGTTTAGTGGCCCGGACAAAATTAGGTGTCTACAGGATTCATTTTGCTTCTCAAATGAGTCAAGCCCCGAGACCATCGTCGAGGTATTTCCTTTTGTTTTTAAGTCGAACTCGTTCTGCTTCTCAAATGAGTCGAGCCCCGAGACCATCGTCGAGGTATTTCCTTTTTTTTTAAATCGAACTCGTTCTGATTCTCAAATGAGTCGAACCTCGAGACCATCATCGAGGTATATTCCTTTCATTTTCAAGTCAATTTTATTTTACAAATGAACCAAACCCAGGATCATTCTTAAAGCATTCCTTTTGTTTTTAAAATCGAACTCGTTTTGCTTCTCAAATGAGTCGAGCCCCGAGACCATCGTCGAGATATTTTCTTTTGTTTTAAAATTGAACTCGTTCTGCTTCTCAAATGAGTCAAGCCCCAAGGCCATCGTCGAGGTATTTCCTTTTGTTTTAAAATTGAACTCATTCTACTTCTTAAATAAGTTGAGCCCCGAGACCATCGTCTAGGTATTTTCCTTTTGTTTTAAATCGAACTCGTTCTGCTTCTCAAATAAGTGGAGAACTGAGACCATTGTCGAGGCATTTTCGTTTGTTTTTAAATCGAACTCGTTCTACTTCTCAAATAAGTTGAACCCCGAGACCATCGCCGAGGTATTTCCTTTTGTTTTAAATCGAATTTGTTCTGCTTCTCAAATGAGTCGAGCCCCGAGACCATCGTCGAGGTATTTTCCTTTTGTCTTAAATCGAACTCGTTCTGCTTCTCAAATGAGTCTAGCCCCGAGACCACTGTTGAGGTATTTTCTATTTAAACCCAACACAACATATGGCCTCGAGACCACCGTCGAGGTATTTTCTTCTCTTGTAAATCTAACTCGTTTCCTTAAGACGAGTCGAGCCTTGGTTAGTCAGGGAACTCAATTTAAGGACAAAATCTTCTATTTATAGCTTTTTCAAAACCAAAAAAAAAAAAAAAATTGAAAAAGATGAAGGAGATGAAGAAAAATGAAAAAAAAATGAAAACCTCTTTCCTCTTCTTCACATGTGATTTCACTAACCGAACAAAATTAGCATTTGTTTATCTTCGCATGATTCCTTATTCTCAGCAACAGCCAAAGAGGGGCAGCTGTAGACACCTAATTTTGTCCGAACCACTAAATCAGGTATTTTTCTTCCTAAAGTGATGTTTAAGAATGCAAAAAATCTTTTCTCATCCTGCAGATGGCACTCCGAGACTTATTTTAAGAAGGCAAGCATAAAAAGTCAATCTTGAAAAAGTCAACTTCAAAAAATCAACCACTGAAAAGTCAACCCACTTTCAAAATCAAGATTCAAAGTTCAATTGAAAAATGGTGAAAGAATTTTGATAATCCGAGGTCTACAATGAAAAATATGGAGTTCGGAAGTTGGGTTACAGAAATTTAGTGGAAAGGAAACCCTAGTTCGGAAAATTTGGAGAAAAGTGCTTAAACGATCGAATTGGTCAAATTGGAGGTTCCAAATGAAAGATAAGCAATGACTACGGGTAAGGGAGAGGCCATCTAGAAGCAAAACTAAAGGAAAAGTCAATTGGGAAGAAAACCGAGAATTAGAGTTTTGGTAGATTTTGGTGAAATTGGAGAAAAATGCAGAAATGACCCGATTCGGTAAAAGTAAAGCCCCTAATTGATGAGGAGTGAATAAACAAGGATAGCCCAAGGCTTGGTTTGAAGTAATTCCGAGAAAAGAGCCGATTGGAAGAAAAACGAAAAAACGAGGAAATTCCTAATACTGAAAAAAGGAAAAATCAAATCGGAAGGGAATGTGATCATAAAAATTAGGTATTTTCGGACCAACTCCAATTCAATATATGACAAAGGCACAGAAAAACAAAATCTGAAAATCGAACTTATTTTTTAGTAAAACCGGGCTTCGAAGGTAAAATGACAAAGTTGGAAAATTCAGGTAAAATAGAAAATGAGCTCCAAAAATTACCAAAACTTTCAGATCTCAATCTTAAATCATTTGGAAGAGATTGGCAAATAAAAAACCGGATTTGGAGCTAGTTTGCAAAATGGCAAATTTCGGGCCCACTAAGCTGAAATACCACAAGATAAATCCCGAAAAAATAGCAAATAAGCTCAAAAAATTACCAAAACTTCCAGATCTAATCTTAAATTATTTGGAAGAGATTGGCAAAGAAAAAACTAGATTCAGAGCTTGTTTGCAAAATGGCAAATCTCGGGCCCACTAAGACGAAATTCTAGAAGATAAATTCCGAAAAAATAGCAAATGAGCTTGAAAAATTATGAAAACTTCCAGATCTCGGTTTTACATAATTTAGAAGAGATTGGTGAAGAAAAATACGGATTCGGAGCTTGTTTAAAAATAATAAAAGTTCGGGTGCATTTAGGGGCAATTTTGGAAGAAAAATCTGGGAAAAATAGCAAATGGGCTCGAAAAATTATGAAAACTTCTAGAATTCATTTTTTTATTATTATTTAGGAAGTATTGAAAAAATAAAATTTGGATTTGGAGTCCGTTTGCTCTTTAATTAGGTTCGGGGGCCAAAAAGGTCATTTTACCTAAGAAATCGAAGAGCGCCTTTCTTGCAATTAAAAAAAATAGAGATTGGGATGGAATATAAAGAGACATACAGCCAAGCCCATAATAGAGAGTGATTTAGCCGAGTTCTTGCATCCAAAGGCTAAGAGTGGATAGTAAGGTAGTTATTTTTTTGATCAAGCCTTTGTAATTGAGCCACATGGACCAATGCATGAAGAAGAGAGATGTCAACATAGTGGCTTAATATTCTTGAACAGCTGTAGTGTGAGGGGCTGATTACTTAATCTAAGAGGGGTAATTTCACATAAAAAGCATCTTGAATGAAAGGCCTTTAGATGAAAAATTGGCCATCCTACACCATTTAGAGGGCATTCGGTCAAGCTAATCAAGGGGGGTTTCATTTTTGCTGGGTTCTAGGGGGCAGTAGCTATTTTCTTAAGAAAAATAAAGGGAAAAAGAGAAGAGAAAGAAAAAATAAATGATTTGCTCACTACTCTTTGATTTGGAAAGCTAGAGCAAGGTAGCTATATTCTTTCATGCTCTCTTCCATACTTTATTGATATGATTTTGTTATTTTCATAGTTATTTTTATTTTCTTTCATGAAATAAAATTGTTTTTCAAAACAAGTTTTGAATGCTCTTATCTTATGTCTTCAAAGAAAAATCAAAAACAAATTTTTTCTCTAAGTTTTCTATGTTGGCTGAATGGCCCTATATTGGTATTGTGATTGTGTTTGATTCATTTTTCATGTTGGTTGTGATGTTCTAGCATGTTTTAATGTTTAATTTTTTTTTTAAATAGTTGAGATATGGAGTTTGTTTTTAACCTTTTTTTATTTACTATTATTTTGGTTGATTTTATCATTTTGTTTCCATGTCTACTTAATTTGATTGCCATTTTTAATTTTCTATTTTCAACATGTTAAGTTGTTCATGCCTTGTGATTTTATTGTACTATGTGTTTGTGAAAATGTCTAGCTACATTCTTGCCTTTATATCATGTTTGCTTGGTTTAGCATGTTTCCTTTTTAGTCTTGTATTTAGTATGTCATGTGTTTGTGGTAATGCTAGGCTTACGATTGCATCATTTAGATCTTAGGTCCATTTGGCTACCCTAGATATTGTGCTTTGTATGTGCATTTTCATCTTGCTAATTGACATGCTTGCATGTCTATGCCATGATTTTGTGTATTTGATTTAGTATGCCATGTGTTTGTGTTATTTCCATGCATTTTTTAGGTCTATGTATCATTTGCATTGCCATGCATTTCATGCATGTTTAGGTCTAGGTTGCATTTAATGCCATGCAAGTTCATGTTAGGTCTAGGTCATATTCTTTATGCCATGCATTTTCTCTGTCATTTAAGCCTTGGATCATGCATTTCATTCATTAAAATTGTTGTTTGTTCATCCATCTCATACCATACCACTTGATTTTTGACTTAAGCCAATCAATGGCTTAAGGTCAAGCTCACATGAGCATGCTTGTGGAAAATTAAAAAGTTGTCAAGTTGAAATTTCTACCTTTGTGATTTTTTTTCTTTAGGCAATTCTTGTCCAAATTTGTAGAAATTTTAGCTACTGCTTGTAGGTCCTTAGAGGAGTCGTTAATATTTTTGTTTTGATTTTTGAATGATTTTATCAAAGGCTTAAAAATGTGTTTTGGCAAAACAGTTTTTCACCTAGTGTTCTAATTTTATTTATTTTTCTGGTAGGTCATCCTTAGTCTAAAAATTAAGCCAATTTTTTCACATAGATTTTGACATGTTCTGAGTCTCCCATATTTTGTTTCAGATTTTTTTGAAATTTTAAAAATAGGTAAAGAATCACGCTTTAAGACTGGACAGTAGAGTCAGATTTGAATTCAAGGGAAAAATAATTTTCTGTTTTGGCTAAGGCATTAAGAGAAGGTTGATTAGGAACCTTAACTACTGTCCTAGGTTGACGATTTCATTATTTAAAATAAAAAATACACTTTCATGCATTGCATTTTCCATGGCCATGCATACTATATAATATATGATTTTTGCTATGATAATTTTTATGGTAATGTCATTATTGTGATTTATATTTTATGGTGTTATATTGTTTGATATATGGTTGTGAATATTCTATGTTATCCTATGCTTTTTATTTAGTCATTTACTTTTGTCACATCATTTAGGATTTATTATGTTCATGCATTATTATTTTTATTTTCATGCATATTCCATGATAAGATTATTTTATGTTACATATATTTCATGTTATTTAGATTATATCATTTCAATTAGAAAATATTATGTCACTTAGCTATATTATGTCACTTAGGTTATTCATTTCATTTAGAATATATTATGTCACTTAACTATATTATGTCACTTAGGTTATTCATTTCATTTAGAATATATTATGACACTTAGGTTATATCATTTCATTTAGATTATTTCATGTCATCTAGATTATACTATGTCACACATATTCATATTCATATATATATTTTTTAAATGTTTTGAAAAGATAATGGTTTCAAATAAAATAAAGTTATTCCCGAATTAAAATAATTAATAAGTTTTCTTCCGGGTTGCTAGGGAGGATATCATCAATTATCATTAATAACAGAATATCTTCTTTGAAACGAGAATGATTCGAAAAATTTCCCAAATAAATAAAAATTTCTATATTTTGCCGAGTTTTTCGGGGAATATAGAAAAATTTTGAATTAGTAAATTTCAGGTCATTTTCAATTAAAAATGGAATTAATTTTCTTAAAATTGGGAATTAATTTGAAATACCGAATTTAAAACTGACTTTTTACTGAGACTTTAGATAACATACGATTAATAAGATACAGTTTTATACGGGCGTTGTGGGGGTGCTAATCCTACCCCACACGCAATCGAGTCCCGAACCCGCTTTTTTGATTTCTCTGGTTTAAAACGCAGACTTGAAATTGGTTTTAAAAATGTTTTAATTAATTTTAATATATTTTACAAAATCGGTTTTAATAGGTGGCCTATAACACCTAGCCAAAAAAGATTGGTGGCGACTCGATGTCTTTTTCGAGGTTATTTTCAAACCCTCATCTTATTTCAAGACGAATTAAGTCGTCTTTTCCTCAAATTTTCCAATGTCACGCTTAACGAGTAAAAAGTCTCGTGACAAGACTTGTTAGTTTTTAGATTGCGACATTAACCAAAACCCTAATTTTCGATTTTCCTTCCAAATTGACTTTTCCTTTGGTTCTGCTTCCAATTGGCCCTTCCAATACCCATAGTCATTAATTATATTCCATTTGGAACCTCCAATTATGACCAATTTGATCGTTAAAGCACTTTTTCCCAAATTTGCCGAAGTAGGGCTTCCCCTACACTGAAATTTTTGCAATCCCTCTTCCGAACTCTATATCTTTTGTTGTAGACCTCGGATTATCAAAATTCTTTCACCATTGTTGAAGTCAACTTCAAATCTTGATTTTGACTCAAGGTTGACTTTTTCAGTGGTCGACTTTTCATAGTTGACTTTTTCAGAGTTGACTTTTTTTGGATTGACTTTTCATGCTGAACTCTAAATCACAAGTCTTGGAGGACCATCTACAAGATGATAAGAGGTTTTCTGCATTCTAAAAAAGTACAAGGAAGAATTTACCTAGTTTAGGGGACCCGAACAAAATTAGGTGTCTACAGCTGCCCCTCTTTGGCTATTGCTGAGAATTAATAATCAGGCAAAGATAAATAGACAATAATTTTGTCCGGTTAGTGAAATCACATGTAAAGAAAAGGAAAGAGAGTTTGCTTTATTCATCATTTCCATTTATTTCATCATTTTTTTTTTTGAAAAAAGTTGTAAATAGAAGATTTTGTTCTTAAATTGAGTTCCCTGACAAATCAAGGCTCGACCAGTCATAAGGAAATGAGTTCAATTTGCAAGAGAACAAAATATCTCGACGGTGGTCTCGAGGCCTTATCCTGTCTTGGTGAAGTCTCACCGGCAAAACCAGAAATTAAAAAGACCTAGGCGAACCCATAGATTGAAAAGTTATCTAGGCGAAACCATAGACGATTTGCAAATGAGATGACTTGGGTGAAACCAAAAGTCGAAAAGTTATCTAGGCGAAACCGTAGATAATTTTCAAATGAGATGACTTGGGCGGAACCAGAAGTCGAAAGGTTATCTAAGCGAAACCATAGATGATTTTCAACGAGATGACTTGCGCAAAACCAAAAGTTGAAAAGTTATCCAGGAGAAACCGTAGATAATTTTCAATGAGATAGCTTGGGTGGAACAAAAGTCAAAAAGATATCTAGGAGAAACCGTAGATAATTTTCAAGTAAGATGACTTGGGTGGAACCAGAAGTCGAAAGGTTATCTAGGCGAAACCATAGATAATTTTCAACGAGATAACTTGGGCGAAACAAAAGTCAAAAAGTTATGTAAGAGAAACCGTAGATAATTTTCAAATGAGATGACTTGGGCAGAACTAGAAGTCGAAAGGTTATCTAGGCGAAACCATAGATAATTTTCAACGAGATGACTTGGGCGAAACCAAAAGTCGAAAAGTTATCTAGGAGAAACGTAGATAAATTTCAATAAGATGACTTGGGTGGAACAAAAGTCGAAAAGTTATCTAGGAGAAACCTTAGATAATTTTCAAAGAGATGACTTCGGTGGAACCAATAGTCGAAAAGTTATCTAGGCAAAACCATAGATAATTTTCAATGAGATGACTTGGGCGAAACCAGAAGTCAAAAAGTTATCTAGGAGAAATCGTAGATAATTTTCAAAGAGATGACTTGGGCAGAACCAATAGTGAAGAAGAGATCTGGATCGAGCCAAAGATTGAAATGACCTGGGTGAAACCAAAAGTCGAGAAGAGATCTGGATGAGGCCAGGGATTGAAATGATCTGGGTGAAAGCAAAAGTCGAGAGAGATTTGGATGAAGCCAAAGATTGAAATGACCTGGGTGAAACCAAAAGTCGAGAAGAGATCTGGATGAAGCCAGAGGTATTTTCTGAATATAGTGTCTGTATCCACATTTTTTGAAAATGTGTTGAAAGTTTACCTGAAGGCTTTGAGAGAAGATGTGAATGCTTCATGGTGCAACTGCAAATGTCTTGGATTGATGCAAAAGTTGAAAAGTTATCCAGGAGAAACCGTAGATAATTTTCAATGAGATGGCTTGGGAGGAACAAAAGTCAAAAAGTTATCTAGGAGAAACCGTAGATAATTTTCCAATGAGATGACTTGGGCAGAACCAGAAGTCGAAAGGTTATCTAGGCGAAACCATAGATGATCTTCAACGAGATGACTTGGGCGAAACAAAACTCAAAAAGTTATCTAAGAGAAACCGTAGATAATTTTCAAATGAGATGACTTGGGCAGAACTAGAAGTCGAAAGGTTATCTAGGCGAAACCATAGATAATTTTCAACGAGATGACTTGGGCAAAACGAAAAGTCAAAAAGTTATCTAGGAGAAACCGTAGATAAATTTCAATAAGATGACTTGGGCGGAACAAAAGTCGAAAAGTTATCTAGGAGAAACCTTAGATTATTTTCAAAGAGATGACTTTGGTGGAACCAATAGTCGAAAAGTTATCTTGGCGAAACCATAGATAATTTTCAATGAGATGACTTGGGTGAAACCAGAAATCAAAAAGTTATCTAGGAGAAATCGTAGATAATTTTCGAAGAGATGCCTTAGGCAGAACCAATAGTCGAGAAGAGATCTGGATGGAGCCAGATATTGAAATGACCTGGGTGAGACCAAAAGTCGAGAAGAGATCTGGATGAAGCCAGGGATTGAAATGACCTGGGTGAAACCAAAAGTCGAGAGAGATTTGGATGAAGCCAGAGATTGAAATGACCTGGGTGAAACCAAAAGTTGAGAAGAGATCTGGATGAAGCCAGAGGTATTTTCTGAATATGGTGTCTGGATCCACGGTTTTTGAAAATGTGTTGGAAGTTTACCTGAAGGCTTTGAGAGAAGATGCGAATGCTTCATGGTGCAACTGCAAATGTCTTGGATTGATGCAAATGCTTCTTGATGCAGGTGTAGAGATTGAACATTATGCAAATGCTTTCTGATTGATGCAAATGCAGAGATCAACATTGACGCAACTACTTCATGGAATGTTGCAGATGCAAAGATTGACATTGTGCAAATGCTTCTGAAAGATACAAATGAAAAGATTAGCAGTATGCAAAATGCTTCTAAATGATGCAAATGCAAAGATCAATAGTGATGCAAATGCTTCATGAAAAGATGCAGATGCCCCTACGAATCGTGCTCATGTGAGTGGTCCATGAATGGTGTAGTTACAACACAATAATGAGGATGCAATGATCCTAGAAATGATACAATTGCTTGAAATGACGCAAATGCAAATATCCATGAAGGACGTAAATGTAATGGTAAAATGCAGATGCTCATGGAATAATGCAAATGTAAGTACCCATGAATGGTGCAAATGCTTGCTGACACGATGCAAAGCTTAATAAAGAGGTAAGTGCTCATGGATGATGCAAATGCCCCCAATTGTTTTTTCTAGACTTCGGCTTAGCCTTTCCTTTTCAAATTAGAGTGTATCTTGAACACTCGTCCCCATAGGAGATCTTTCCCTTGTCAATCCTTGGTCATTTGTTTGCCCCGATAGTTTCTCAAACTCTTATCCCTGGAAGCCTGTTTGCCAAGTTCTATTTTTTTCTCATATCTGGAAGTCAAAGTTAACCCCAGTAGTTCCATACCTTTGGGTTAGAAGAAACCTGGTCTCATGTCAACATCAAAAGTGGTTATTTCAAAAATATTTTTATTTCCTTTTTGAAAAAGAATTGCTCATTTAATGAAAACTTCTGAGTCAAAATATTAACCCTGTAATGTGTGATGTACAAACCTCTTGAAGACTGATGATCATCATTAGTAATTTCTCTAAGTGTCAATTTGGTTTTTTTTTTTTCAACTCGATTTGAGAGGCTCGATACAACAGGATTTGGTTGATCAAAGAAAACTTCACAACAAAAATGTATGTCCCTTCTAGGCTCACAAATGGAACAGGTTTTATAAAACATGAATTCCTTGAGAATCAAAAAAGTTCAACATTCTTTTAGTTTCCAAATCATGGCGTTTTGAAAAGCATCAAGATTGGCCGGGATGTTTAAATTAGAAAGTTGATTTTGGGGAAAAAAGAGGACTTAGTTTTTTTGAAGTCAATCTTCCAAATGAGAGCTGGCAATTTGGGAGGTTCAAGAGAATTCCTAGATGTTCCTCGATTTCTTCAAGATGACCTTATCTTTTATGGCATCAGCACTAACATAGATGGCATCGGTAATTCCCATTTTACTCTAGACCGCCCATTTTTGGGTTTTCGCCCTAGAGTCCCATTCTTTCCATTTTTTTCTTTTTTTATTTATTGTTTTACCATGCACTTGAGAATTCTAAATTCTTCAATAGTGAAAAATTAGATGAGATGGGATGGATAAAATCTGAAGAAAAACCCTTCAAGTTAAAAATTCATGCTTGATCAAAAGGGACTTTTAAGGCACGTAATATAGACCATGGTTCGGGGTTCAGAAAGAAAGGATAAAATAGGCCCAAAATATGTGTTTGAGGGTAATTAGATCAAGGATCATTTCTTGAGGAGGATTCCCTTTGAAGCATTTGTCCATTTTGGACTTTTCTTTCCTTCTTTTTACTTTTGCTCTTTTTCTTCTTTGTTTTTGGCTTTCATTTTCCATACTTTTTCATACATTTTTTTTTTATTTTTATTATTTTTATGCCATCTTTTCTACATCTTCATTTTGATAGAGTGAGCCCGTATTTATTTGGGAGTTCAATTTGCTTTAAACTTGTCTTCGAGTTAGGACTCATTTCTCCATGATCTTTGAGAAGACCTTTCCTCGTATTTGCCCCCCAGTGTAGGGGGTGATCCTTGATCAGGGTTCAAAGGAGAAAGAATTCTTTTAGCTCAAAAGGGGTAACTATGGATAAAATTTTTTTGTGAAAGGGACATGAAAGATGGCCATTTCTCATATCAAGCACAAATATTCTCATTGAAGAGTAATCCCCTGGGGGAATAGATAATCATAATTTCATTTTGCACATTGGAATCATCCGAATTCTCATATGCATGATATCACAATTTTTTTTTGTCGGATGCCCCAATGATTCATGCGTTAATTCCATCCTTATTCACCATGTATCCATCATTTCCACATATGATGCCCCAATTTGATTAATCATGAGAATTTGTATCATTACGAGGAACATTGCAAGTCTAGGTTTCTATTGAAAAGATTGAGTTTCAATTTGAGGTTTGTTTGAAGTGACAAGGAAAATATGACCCAAAAACAGTCTTTCTTGGGATATGGGATAATCTGGTTTGGTCATTATGCCCTGAGGTGTCAATCATGAAGTGATGTTTGGGTAATTGGTGTTTTATTAGAAAAGTTGTGTATGGTTTTAGCATATCCTCGACACATACCAAATTACCATGATCTGGATTCTTGAAAGAATGTATCATTTGTTCGGGTTTCCAAGGAGCTCGACAAATTTTCAAAAATTTCGTTCCTTTGCTCATAGCCTAAATTCGGATCTACATCTTTGCTTATTTTATAGTGGCAATGATTTATGAAGTTCAATCATTCATATCCCTTGAAGCATTAGGTCTTTCAAGTGGTCTTGGTTCAAGGGATTTAGGCATAGGAAAGCCCAAAAGAGAGGGGGGAAGGTATTGGGTCATTTCTAACAATGATCATCAATATTCTCGAGACTATCCATTATTAGAACTTCCTTAATGCTTTTTTTGCCTATTCAAATTATTGTTAAAACACAACAAACACAAAGCATTTAAAATTCAAAATTCATTTAATTCATATGAATGCCGACGTGAGACAAGTGTTTCCATCATGAGGTATGAAACCAAATGCATTAAAAACTCCCCTTTGACATGTTTTTCCTAATTCAAATTGTTTATTCCTTGGTACTCTTTTCAACATTTTCATATTCTTCCCCCATTATGACATCCACAATGGTCTCATCATTCCTATTCAGTGGATTCTCCATGCTGTCTGACCTTTGTTTCTTCCCCACATGTAACTGCCCTTTATTGATGAGTGCTTGAACCTTCCATTTCAGACATACGCAATTTTCTGTGGAATGTCCCCGAATCCCAGAATGATAATCACAATATGCATTCTTGTCATACCAGCTCGGGTATGAGGGTTAGATAGGCTCCACTAGAACTTTAGTGAGGAGTTTCTCTTCGACCAGCTGGGGCAATAGTTCAGAGTAAGACAAGGGGAGTGGCTCAAATCGATATCTTATTTGGATGTTTTTTGGCTTTCTCTGGCTGACAAGAGGTTGAAGATTTGCTGGATTCTGAGAGGCCATCGGGTATAAGTATGAACCCCGTGATATATTGTTCATAGAAGGACAGGATAGTTGGTATGAGAGAGCCGAAAGATACGGGGAAAAAGCCTCATATAGCTTGGACATCTTCCTCTTTCTTTTTGGGAGTCCTGTTTCTCTCTGCATTAGATGTTTTATCTCCTTTGAGTTTCCCAACCTTGATAGCATTCTCAATAATTTCCCTGGAGATCACTGTAGACACCTAATTTTTTCCGGACCATTAAATCGGTATGTTTTCTTCCTAAAGTGATGTTTCAGACTGCAAAAAGGCTTTTCTCATCCTGCAGGTGGTACTCTAAGACTAAGCTTAAGAAAGTAGACATAAAAAGTCAATCTTGAAAAAGTTAACCCCGAAAAAGTCAATCCTAAAAAGTCAACTACTGATAAAGTCAACCCACTCTCAAAATCTAGATTCAAAGTTCAATTGAACAATGGCGAAAGAATTTTGATAATCCGAGGTTTATAACGAAAAATATGGAGTTTGAAAGTTGGGTTACGGAGATTTAGTGGAAAGAAAATCCTAGTTCAGAAAATTTAGGGAAAATGCTTAAACGATCAAAATTAGAGATTCCAAATGAAAGATAAGCAATGACTACCGGTAATGGAGAGGTTACTCGGAAGAAAAACTGAAGGAAAAGTCAATTTGGAAGAAAACCGAGAATTAGGGTTTTTGGTGGATTTTGGTGAAATTGGGGAAAATTGCAGAAATGACCCAATTCGGTAAAACTAAAGCCCCTAATTGATGAAGAGTTATTAAACAATGATAGCTCAAGGCTCAGTTTGAAGTAATTTCGAGAAAAAAGTCGATTGGAGTATAAACGGAAAAAAACGAGGAAATTCCCGATAGTGAAAAAAGGAAAAATCAAATTGGAGGGAAATTTGATCGTAAAAATTGGGTGTTTTTGACCAACTCCAATTCCATATATGAAAAAGGCACAGAAAAAGAAAATCTTAAAATCGGACTTGTTTTGAGCAAAATCGGGCTTTGGAGACAAAAAGGCAAAATTGGAAAATTCGGAAAAAATAGTAAATGAGTTCAAAAAATTATGAAAATTTGCAGATCTCAATCTTAAATCATTTGGAAGAGATTGGCGAAGAAAAATCTGAATTCGGAGTTCGTTTGCAAAATGGAAAATCTCGGGCCCACTATGTTGAAATTCAATAAGATAAATCCCGAAAAAATAGCAAATGAGCTCGAAAAATTATGAAAACTTCCAGATCTTATTTTTAAATTATTTGGAAGAGATTGGTGAATAAAAATCTGGATTTAGAGCTCGTTTAAAAAATGGTAAAATTTTGGGTGCACAAAGGGGAAATTTTGGAAGAAAAAAATCAAAAAAATAGCAAATGGGCGTTTCTTGCAATTAAAAAAATGGAGTGTGGGCTGGAATATGAAGAGACAGCCGGCCAAGCCCATGATTGAGTGCATTTTGTTTTTTAATTTTGCATTTAAAGGCCAACAGTGAATAGGAAGGTAGTTATTTTTTTGATCAAGCTTTTGAAATTGTAACACATGGACCAACAGATGGAGAGGGATGATGTCTCCATATTTATGAAATCATATTTATGACATCATGTTCATGACATCATATTTTAGGGGCTGATTATTCCAATCTAAAGGTAGGAATTTCACATGGAAAGCATCTTGGATTAAAGGCAATTGGATCAAAATTGGTTAAAAAAATGACAACTTGCTAGCGGATTTCAAGGGCCATTCGGCCAATACATAGAGGAGGGGATATTTTCATTTTTCACACTTCTTCTTCGCTAATTACTCTCCATTTTTGAAAGCAAATAGAAAATTTTGAAAGGTAAAGAAAGTAAGAAGAGAAAAAAGCTTGCAAAATAGCTTTTAGAGGTAGCTAAAAGCACCTTACTCTTGCACTTTTTTTTTGCATTTCCATCTTTAATTTGCTGTTTTCCTTTGGTATTTGGTGATTTTCTATTGATTTTGGTTTTGAAATAAGTGTTTTCAAGCTTTCTCTTCAAGCTCCTCGCTTATGCTTTCTTGAAAAATATTGAAAAAAGCATTTTTTTTTTACATTTTAGTGGGGTGGCCGAATGGTCACTGTTTATGATATGGTTGGTGTTTGATCTTTATTTCATGTTGTTTGTGATGTTTAGCATGTTTTGATGTTCTATATTTTTTTCAAATAACAAAAGATATGGAGCTTGTTTTAATCTTTCTTACGTACCTCTATTTTTTATTTTATCATCTTGTTTTCATGTTTACTTTCCTTGTTTACCATTTTTAATTTTCTATTTTCAACATGTTTGAGTTGTTCATGATTTGCATTTTACTATAATATGTGTTTGTGAAAATGTCTAGTTATGTTCATGCCTTTACACAATATTTGCAAGGTTTAGCATGTTTATTTTTTAGTCTTGCATTTAGTATGCCATATGTTTGTGTAAATGCCATCCTAGAATTTCATCATATTGAAGCCTATGACCATTCGGCTATCCTCCATTTCTATGCTTTGTGTGTGCATTTTTATCTTGTTGGTTGACATGCTTGCATTTCCATGCCATGATTTTGTGTATTTTGATTTAGTAAGCCATGTGTTTGTGTAAATGTCCATGTTAGGATATCATCATTGTGACCTATGACCATTCGGCTACCCCTCCATTCTATGTCTTATATGTGCATTTTCATCTTGCTAGTTGACATGCTTGCATTTCTATGCTATGATTTTGTGTATTTTGATTTAGTATGCTATGTGTTTGTGTTATTGCCATGCAGTTTTTAGGTCTAGGTCTCATTGGCATTGCCATGCATTTCATGCATGTTTAGTCCTAGGTTGCATTTATTGCCATGTATTTCATGCATGTTTAGGCATAGGTTGCATTTATTGCCATTCAAGTTCATGTTAGGTCTAGGTCATATTCTTTATGCCATTCATTTCCTATGTCATTTAGGTTTTAAATCATGCATTTCGTGCATTTAGCTTGCTGTTTGTTCATGCATATCATATCATGCCACTTGATTTTTGACTTAGGCCAATCAATGGCTCAAAGTCATGCTCACTTGAGTGTACTTGTGGAAAATTAAGGAGTTGTCAAGTTGATTTTTTCTACCTTTGTGATTTCTTTTACTTAGGCAAATCTTGTCCAATTTTTTAGAAAATTTAGCTACTATTTGTAGGTTCATAGAAGAGTCTCCAATATTTTTACTTTGATTTTGAATGATTTTATCAATGGCTTAAAAATGGTTTTTGGCAAAATAGTTTTTCACCTAGTGTTCTGACTTTCTCGATTTTTCTAGGAGGTTATCCTTAGTCAAAAAATTAATCCAATTTTTTCCCATAGAGTTTTAGATGTTCTGAGACTCCTGTAGTTTTTTTTTTATTTTTTTTTTGAAATCTTAAGAATAGGTTAACAAATCACGCTTTAAAACTGGACAGTAAAGTCAGATTTGAATTCAAAGAAAAAATTTATTTTTCTGTTTTTGGCTAAGGCATTAAGAGGGGTTGATTAGGAACCTTAGCTACTGTCCTAGGTTTGTTTCTAGGCCATTTTAATCTTTATAAATGATTTTATAAAGCTTGGGTCAAGGGTGGTCAAATCCAAGTTTTCAAACTTAGGAAAATAGAGCTATTTTCAAAGGGGAATTCGGCTATGGCATGATATTATCCAAGATTTTCAAAATTGTTTTTAAACCAATCACAAAGTATTTAGATTTTAGAAAATTTAATTTGATGTCTTTTCCTAAGGTAGTCGGATATCTTTTTAAATATACGGATTTCCTTATTTAAAGGAAAAAATTCACTTTCATGCATTGCATTTTTCATGTTCATGCATATTATATGATATATGATTCTTTGCTATGAAAATTCTTATGGTATTGTTATTATTTTGATTTATATTTTATGGTGTTATATTGTTTGTTATATGATTTTGAATATTTCATGTTATGCTATGCTTTTTATTTAGTCATTTATTTTGTCACATCATTTAGTATTTACTATGTTCATGCATTATTATTTTATTTTCATGCATATTTCATGATAACATTATTTTATGTTTCATATCATTTCATGTCACTTAGATTATATTCCATGTCATTTAGATTATAATATGTCATTTAAAATATGCCATGTCATTTAAATTATATTAGGTCATTTAGAATATATTATGTTACTTGAGACATATTATTTCATTTAGAATATATTATGTCACTTAGATCATATTCATTTCATTTAGAATATATTATGACACTTAGGTTATTCATTTCATTTAGAATATATTATCACACTTAGGTTATATCATTTCATTTAGAATATATTATGTCACCTAGGTTATTCATGTCATTTAGATTATACTATGTCACACATATTCATATTCACATTTTTTTTAAATGTTTTAAAAAGATAATGGTTTTAAATAAAATAAAGTTATTCTCGAGTTAAAATAATTCATGTGTTCTATTCCAGGTTACAGTGGAGGATATCATCAATTATTATGAATAACATAATATCTTTCTTAAAACGAGAATGATTCGGAAAATTTTCTAAATAAATAACAATTTTTATATTTTGCCGAATTTTCGAGGAATATAGGAAAATTCTGAATTAATAAATTCCGAACCATTTTCAATTAAAAATGGAATTATTTTTCTTAAAATTGGGAATTAATTTGAAATACTAAATATAAAACCGACTTTTTACTGAGACTAGAGATAACACACTATTAATAAGGTACCATTTTATGCTGGCATTGTGGGGGTGCTAATCCTTCCCTGCACGTAACCGAGTCCCGAACCCGCTTCTTTGATTTATCTGGTTTAAAAATGCAGACTTGAAATTGGTTTTAAGAAATGTTTTAATTAATTTTAAAATATTTTACAAAACCGGTTTTAATAGGTGGCTGATCACACCTAGCCAAAAAAAAAAATTGGTGGCGACTCCATGTCTTTTTCGAGGTCATTTTCAAACCCTTATTTTATTTCAAGGGGAATTAAGTCATCTTTTCCTCTGTCTTTCCAATGTCACGCTTAACGTGTAATAAAGTCTCGCGATGAGACTTGTTAATTTTAGGTTGCGACAATCACCATGTTCGAAAAATTATTCATGTCATTGTCGACGAGTCTATCATAGTACGGGGCTCGCAGTGTATTCAAAAAAAGGATAATGGTTTCCTTCTGAGTCAGAGGTGGTCGTACTTGTGGCCATGTTCCTCCACCTCTGAGCATACTCTTTGAAGCTCTCAGTAACCTTTTTCTCCATATTTTGCAAAGTGAGACGGTCAGGCACCATATCAGTCACATGCTTGTATTGACTAAAAAATGCATTAGCCAAATAAATCCAAAAGTGAATTCGATCCTTGCTCAACTGATTATACCATCTAATTATGGAACTGCTGAAGCTATCTTGAAAGTAGTGGATCAACAGCCTATCATTATCTGTATGTCCCATCTTTTTTTGGTAGAACATGGTGATGTGGGCTGACGAATCGGTTGTCCCATCATATTTCTCAAAGTTGGGAACCTTGAATTTAGGAGGAATGATTAAATCGGGGACCAAACAATGTTTGCCTGCATCTACACTTTCAAATACATCTGTACTTTCTTCTGCCCGAAGCCTTTCATCTAACAGTTGATACTTCTTTTGGGAATCTACAAATTCAGCCCCATTCGACTCAACCATTTTCAGTTTTGTTTGTTCAGCTGGATCGTCTAAGTTCAAGACGTTGACGGGATTAACTGTGTTCTAAAAATATTGGGCACCTAACATTACGACCTCATTCTGATCCCTTTTTGTCCCCGACCCTTCTTTGGCGGTCAAGTTTTTAGTGTATTCCTTTCCCTTGATTGCGGCAGACACTAGCTCCATCAGTTTAGTCATCTAATCCCTAGATTCTGCTTGAGATTTTGCCGACTGTTCTCGCAGTTCTTCCTGTGCCCTTTCCTTTCTTTCTGTTCGGGCAACTTGTTCATTCTCCATAGCTTTGGCCTATGTCATGAAGATGCTCTATACTTCTTATACCTCTGATTTAAAATGGAAATTTCTTCAAAAACTTTTACAACCATGCAAATTTCTGTTTTATCCCCCCAAGTGCATGTCATGATGAATGAGCCATGAATACAACTTGATGCACGTGAAGAATAAACAATGCGATATATGGACATATATAGTGGAAACATGCTGACCATGTATGTAATAACTGCAACACGATGCCCACATGATGCATTTAAAGAATAAGAAAAATTAATGCATGGATATATGCAGTGATTGACCATGTATGTTTCAGATGCACTTTCCAATAAATGATCATATACACTATGAATGCAACACGATGTCAATTATGATGCATGTAAACAATAAATGATTGACATAAAGTAAATACAAAGAAAATCATGCTGACCATGTGTGTCATGAATGCAACCTGGTGTTAATATGATATATTAATGCATTAGCATATCATGATGACTATGTATGCCATGAATGCAACCCGATGTCAACATGATTTATATAAACAAATCAATGCATATAAATAGTAAATAAATTAATGGATGAACATATACAGAGAAATCATGCCGACTATGTTCGTCATGAATGCGACTTGATGCTAACATGATGCATATGATGAACAAACAAATCAATGCATAAATATATACAGAGAAATCGTGTTGGCTATGTTTATCATGAACACAACCTGATGCTAACGTGATGCATGTAAAGAATGAACAAATCAATGCATGGAAACATACAGAGAAATCATGCTGATTATGTATGTCATGAATGCAACCTGGTGCCACCAAGATGCATGTATGAATGAAATGTATGGTATGACAATAAATTGATCGGATGCAAAATGCAAAGGGAAAGATACCACGGAGGAAATAAGAATCGGAGGAACTTAATCATCAACATCTCATAAATTTGAAGCATAACCCATTCATTCCTATGTCAATGTTCACAAGGTATAAACCATGTTTACAAAATCTAAGCAGTGGTTAGAAGTGTCTTTAGAAGCACTTTATTTTTCCTAGCATCCTAAGGCTATAAGAGACGGCTACTGAAAAGATGAAATCCTATTACATCATTAAAGATTAATCTCCCAACCCTAATTAGCCTTCCCCAGTCCTCTATCGATCAGTGCCGTTGGATCGAACCACTTGACATCTATGAGAGACTGCACTTTTCTCTTGAAGGCTTCACAATCTTCAATGCTATGCCCAGCAATTCCGTAGTGATAATCACATCTTGCATTTAGGTTATACCACTTGGGGAATGGCGGTAGCAAGGGTTTCAACGGAACACAGGCAACCAGGTGATCTCGGATCAATACAGGGAGAAGATCTCGGTAGCTGATTGGAATGGGATCATAATGCCTTTGAGTCTATTTCTTGGGCTGCTTCTTGGTCACATACAGCCTAGGAGACGGAGCACTTGATGATGGCACGAAGACTCAAACCGGAGTGTTTGTATGGAGAGGTGGTGGAACAGCATGTTAAGGGTATGCATTTGGACACGGGACCCTTACAAGTGGCATACAGTTCAAAGTCCTTATCCTAGATGCTTGATGAGACGGTTGATGAGGGACAAAGTATGAATTGCAGTCAGCTTGTGGTGATGGAGTGAAACCTGAAGACCTTGTGTTGGTCGTCCCAGCGGACGAAGGGGTAGCTGTAAAGCGAGGATACTGATTCAAATCTAGGTCAATTTGCAATGGTGGTACAGGATCTGAGGTTTCCGTCTTTGGCATTTGGCTTCCCGATTTGATCACTTCCATTGTTTCATTAAGGTTCAATCCTTTATAGCACTGACAAGTGCAAGATCGAACATGGATTGTATGATCTAGACCTGGTGGTTTTGGTTGATCTGAGGGCGATGAAGAACCTTGAGAAAGTTCCCCCTTACTCTTACTAAGATCCTCAAACATTTTTATCAGTTTGGCGAGCTGTCCTTTCACCTCTCGGATTTCATGTCCAAATTCCTCTTGATTGCGCTCCAAAGCATACACTCGTTTCTCCAATTCGTTCCTCATATCTTAAACCCCTTTCATGCAAATGAAATTGACATATTATCATGAGATCAAGAATACAATTATGAATGTACATGTTCTATTCTTATATGCATGAATGTAATGATGATTAGTGCAGGTTATGTACAAAATGCGAACATGCTTGAGAAGATGAATTTTCACATTTACAACTGCTTAAACAATGTTTATGTTATGCAAAGAATGCAAATGAAAACATCAAGGAAAATAAGATCTTAATATCATTTTTTATTCTTTTTCAAAGGAGAAATTTTTTCATTATAAATTTTTTTTTTTTATTTTTATTCAGGAACACCTAAAAAAGAAAAAATTTCAAAATAACCCAAAAACATTAGGTTTCGGATTTATTACAAATGATGTGTGTTGAAAAAAACAAAGCTAGTACAAGGGTACAATCATCAATTCAAAGTTAAAAAGTTAATGAACATGTGCCCCAACAATATCTACTTCTATAGGCATCACGGTGCCTTTGGGGTGGATTATCACATTTATTACGGGCGATGTACGTTCATCATTGCCTGATCTATAATGCTTATTCAAAATGCAAAAATAAATGGCCAAAGATCAAAAGCATCCCTCCATGTGTTCCTAGCTTCGGTAACTCTAACAGAAATTCGACATGGCTTCACCTAGGTTCACATATGAGGTTGCAGTAGGTTCTAAAAAGGCTCCAAATTGCTCCTCACTGTCATCGGTGAAGGCTAGTAAGGCACCCCGATAAAAGCGGGTTCAATTTTTAGAGTATATTTTCCCTAGCCCATGCGGAGGATCAATCACGAGAGCTTAGGTAATTTATACTCCGAAAGCATTTTGCTAGCCCATACGGAGGGTCAATCACGAGAGCGTAGCTACTTTACCTCCACTTAAAGGCACGAAACTCGGGTATAGAACTCATGTTATGCAAGTGTAGTGTGTTAGGAGGAACAACAAACCTTTCACCACCTATTCGAGACCCCTTATTCTAAATACCCGGATTAAGATTAAACATCGTAAAGCATCAGTTAAGCAAAGAAAAATAATATACAACTAGATAACCAGAGAATAATAATAATATACATGAAAATAAACATATTAAAAATATTTTATTATTTTCAAAAATCCTCCTTAGTTTAAAGAAAATATGGGAATTATAATTAAATACTAATTAAAAATTGATAAAACCCAGACTTTCGTTAACACGCGACTAATTTTAGGTCTGACTCTAACTTTTTCCCAGTGGAGTCGCCAAGCTGTCGCAAGAAAAAAAATAACAAGTCTCATTGCGAGACATTACTCGTTAAGTGTGACATTGAGATAATAGAGGAAAAGATGACTTAATTCCTCTTGAAATAAAATGAGGGTTTGAAAACAACCTCGAAAAAGAAATGGAGTCGCCACCAATCCTTTTTGGCTAGGTGTGATAGGCCACCTATTAAAACCGGTTTTATAAAATATTTTAAAATTAATTAAAACAATTTTTTAAACCCAATTTCGAAGTCTGCGCTTTTAAAACAGATAAAACAAAAAAGAAAGGGTTCGGGAGTCGGTTACGTGTATGGAAGGATTAGCACCCCCACAATGCCCGTATAAAATGGTACCTTATTAATCGTGTGTTATCTCGAGTCTCAATAAAAAGTCGGTTTTGAAATTAGCATTTTAAAATAATTCCCATATTAAAGAAAAATAATCCCATTTTTAGTCGAAAATGATCCAAAATTTATGAACTTAAAGTTTTCCTACATTTCCCAGCAAACCCGACAAAACATAGAAATTTTTTATTTATTTGGAAAATTTTTGAATCATTCTCATTTTTTGAAAGAAAGATATACCATTGTTAATGATAATTGATGATATCCTCCTCAGCAAATCCGGCAGAGAACTCATGAATTATTTTAACTCGAGAATATCCTTATTTAAAAATAAAAAAATGATCTTTTGGAAAACATTTTTTAAAAAAAGGTTATGAATATGCAAATCATTACTAATGACATGGCATATGAGTGAATGACATGGCATATGTATTAATGACATGGCATGCATGACATGGCAAAATTTAGATGACATGACATAATCTAAATGACATGGTAGAATCTAAATGACATGGCAAAGATCTAAATAAAATGTCAAGAATTAATGACATGATAAAACCTAGATGACATACTAGAAATCTATATGACATAGTAAAAATCTAAATTAAATGACAAGAATTAATGACATAATAAAACCTGGATGACATATTAGAAATATATATGACATAGCAAAAATCTAAACTAAATGAAAAGAATTAATGACATAATAAAACCTAGATGACATATTAGAAATCTATATGACATAGCAAAAATCTAAATTAAATGGCAAACATTATCATATAATATTCATAATTATGCCATAATCAAAATGACAATATAAAATCTAAACCAAAGCAATGACATCACTATGGAATATTCACATATATATATATATATGGAATTTATATAACAAAAATAACAAGAATTAAATGTCATAAAGTATGCATGAATATGAAAAATGCAAATGCATGGAAATGTATTTCTCCCACGAAATAAGGATATTCATATATCTAGAAGACATCCGACTACCTTTGGAATAGACCTAAGTTGGATTTTCTAACTCGGATTTTATACTTGGATTTAAAAAAAATCGAAATTTTTGAGTAAAAGAAAACTTGACCGAAAACAACTTTTAAAAAGGCTCTAATTTTTCATAGTTTTGAAACCCGGGGTTGACCACCCTTGACCCGACTTTTATAAAATCAAATCTTAGGATTAAAATGACTTGAAAATTAACCTAATACAAAACTAATGTCTTAAATCAGCCACATCTTAGTGCCTTAAACAAAACAGAAAATTCTTAATTCTTAAAAACAAATATGATTTTTCTGACGAGTTTTGGAAACCGATTTGTTTACCCTTCTAAAAAATTTCAAACAAATAGAAAAAAATTATGGGAGACTTAAAACATGTCGACCTCTATGGGAAAAAATCATCTTAATTTTTAGACTAAGGATGACATACCCGAAAATTCATGAAAGATAGACTAGTGGGCAAAAAACTACTTAACCAAAAAATATTTTTAAACCTTTGATGAAAACGTCCAAAAATCAGAATAAAAATATTAGAGACTCCTCTAAGGTCCTACAACAAGTGGTAAAAGAATTCTAAAAATTTAGACAAGGGCTTCCTAGTGAAAAAAATCCTAAAGTTAGAAAATCCAACTTGCACAAATTTTAATTTTCCACAAGCATGCTCATGAGAGCTTGGCTTTGAGCCATTGATTGGCTTAAGTCAAAAATCAAGTGGGAAATGCAATAATGCATGAAATAAATGACATGGAATATGCATGACCTAGTGTCTAAATGACATGGCAAATGACATAGAATAATGAAAATGACCTAGTGCCTAAATGACATGGATAGTGACATGGCATATGAGAATGGCCTAATGCTTAAATAACATGGAATAATAAAAATGACCTAATGCTTAAATGACATGGCATATGAAAATGGCCTAAAGCTTAAATGACATGGCATATGAAAATGGCCTAAAGCTTAAATGAAATGGAAAATGACATGGCATGCAGAAATGACCTAATGCCTAAATGACATGGAAAATGACATGGAATAATAAAAATGACCTAATGTCTAAATGTCATAGAGAATGACATGGAATAATAAAATGACTAATGTATAAATGACATAGAAAATGACATGGATGCCTAAATGACATGGAAAATGAAATGGCATTCAAAAATGACCTAATGCCTAAATGACATGGAAAATGACATGGAATAATAAAAATGACCTAATGTCTAAATTTCATGGAAAATGGCCTAGATGCCTAAATGACATGGAAAATGACATGGCATGCAAAAATTACCTAAATGTCTAAATGACATCTAAAGTGACCTAGATGCCTAAATGAAATGGAAAATGACATTGCATGTAAAAATGGACTAAATGTCGAAATGACATGGAAAATGACCTAGATGCCTAAATGACATGGCATGTAAAAATGGCCTAAATGTCTAAATGACATGGAAAATGACCTAAATGCCTAAATGACATGGAAAATAACATGGCATGTAAAAATGGCCTAAAAGCCTAAAAAAATCTACATGGTCGAATGGTCTAGGAGCCAAGATATTGTGAGAATGTCATGAAAAATGACCTAGCTAAATGATATGGAAAATGATATGAAAAATAAAAATGACCTAAACTATATGACAATAGCCACAAGATGCAAAAATATGTCATAAATCAAAAGAACAAAATGGTTAGCAATAATATAGATACACACAAAAATAAATAATAATAAAAATAAGCAAGTTAAAGTAAGTAAATAAAAAAAATATGGAAATGAACTCCATGGTTTGTATATTAGACAAAGCCCACCCTAACCATTATCACTTGATTTTCATCAAGATCATGAAGCCTAACCATTGTTTTAGTTTTTGAAAAAAAGCAAGAACAACGAGAAAGCTTTCATGAAACCTTTATTAAGTAAAGAAAATGGTAGGAAATCACATAAGAATAAGATGAAGAAGAAGAAGAAGAAAGAAATAATGTAAAAACCAAAGAGGAATGGCTACCTTAGCAAAAGCTTTCTTTCTTTTCTTTCAAGAATATTTTTTTTCTAAAGTTTTAGCTACTGCCTTGTTTCAAAATCAGCCTCACCTCTATGTAAAAAAAAATAAAAAATTGAAAACTCCTCCTTCATAGCCTTGGCCGAACCCCCTATGCCTTTGGGATCAATGGTTGTCATCAATTCATTTAGTTGTCCTACACAATCTAAGCCCTTGGATCCAAGATATTTTCATGACAATAAAAATGCTATCTGGAAAATTGATCTTAGCCATTCAAGGATATACTCGTCTTTTCATAAGGTGCCTAAGCCATTGGATGAGCAAGGATATTTTATTTGGTTACATGCATTTCCAACCATTGGATGACTTGTGCTCATCTTTCTTCCACCACTATGGCCATTGGATGAGGACATTTTCATGACAATAAAAATTTCATCTTGCAATTTGATCTTGGCCATTCAAGGATGTACTCATCTTTTACAAGGTACTTAGGCCATTGGTTGAGCAAGGACATTTCCAGATAGTAAAAATACTATCTTGCAACTTGATTATGGCCATTGGATGAATTTAATCAAATCTCACCCTTCATTCATTTGCTGACCAGTCAAGGGCCTGGAATATCCAAGTAATTCCTTAATCTTTCATATTTTTTAATTGCAAATTGGCCCTTTTAGGTTTTTTCGGTAAAATTACCTTTTGGCCCCCAAACTTGATTTTATTACAAACGAACCCTAAATCCGGTTTTTCTTTCTCCAGTCCATCCAAATAAATATAATACTGAGATCTAGAGATTTTCAGAATTTTTCAAACTCGTTTCCTATTTTTCCCAGAATTTTCTCTTGGATTTTTCAATTAGTGCACCAGAACTTTGCCATTTTTCAAATGAGCTCCGATTCTGGATTTTTCTTCATCGATATCTTCCAAAAATTATAAAACTCAGATCTGAAAGTTTTCATAATTTTTTGAGCTCGTTTACTATTTTTCCCGAAATTATCTTTTGGAATTTCAGCTTAGTGCACCCGAACTTTGCCATTTTTCAAATGAGCTTCGATTCCAGATTTTCTTCACCGATCTCTTCCAAAAATTATAAAACTCAGATTTGGAAGTTTTCATAATTTTTGGAGCTCGTTTGCTATTTTTCCTAGAATTATCTTTTGGAATTTCGGCTTAGTGCACCCGAACTTTGCCATTTTTCAAATAAGCTCCGATTCTGGATTTTTCTTCACCAATCTCTTCCAAAAATTATAAAACTCAGATCTGGAAGTTTTCACAATTTTTGGAGCTCGTTTGCTATTTTTCGCAGATTTATCTTTTGGAATTTCGGCCTAGTGCACCCGAACTTTGCCATTTTTCAAATGAGCTCTGATTCTGGATTTTTCTTCATCGATATCTTCCAAAAATTATAAAACTCAGATCTTTTATTTTTTGGAGCTCGTTTGCTATTTTTCCCGAAATTATCTTCTAGAATTTTCAAGAATGCCCTTCAACCTCCTAAACCTCGGTTTTACTCAAAACGAGTCTGATTTTCGGATTTTCTTTTTCCACTTTCTTTGTCCTATATTGAATTTGAGTTGGTCAAAAAATGCCCAATTTTACGATCAAATTCTCCTCCGATTTAGTTTTCCCCTTTTCAAACTCGGGAATTTTCTCGTTTTTTTCATTTTTGCCCTAAACGGCTCTTCCTTGGGATCCACTTCAAAATGGGCCTTGGGCTATCCTTGTTTACTCATTCTTTATCAACTGGGGACTTCAATTTCACCGAATTGGGCCATCCTTGCAGTTTTGCCCAAATTTGCAAAATTCACCATTTTTAACCAAAACCCTAATTTTTGGTATTCCTTCCAAATTGACTATTCCTTTGGTTCTGCTTCCAATTGGCCCTTTCAATACTCGTAGTCATTAATTATATTCCATTTGGAACCTCCAATTTTGACCAATTTGATCGTTTAGGCCTTTTTCCCCAAATTGACCGAATTAGGGCTTTCCCTACACTGAAATTTTTGCAATCCCTCTTCCAAACTCCATATCTTTCGTTGTAGACCTCGAATTATCAAAATTCTTTCACCACTGTTCAAATCAACTTCAAATCTTGATTTTGACTCAAGGTTGACTTTCTAGTGGTTGACTTTTTGGGGTTGACTTTTTAGAGTTGACTTTTTTTTAATTGACTTTTCATGCTGAACTTTGAATCACTAGTCTTGGAGGACCATCTGCAAGATGAGAAGAGATTTTCGGCATTCTAAAAAGTACAAGGAAGAATTTACCTGGTTTAGGGGGTCCAGACAAAATTAGGTGTCTACAATGTTGTTGGGAGAGGAAATGACAACTTTGTAATAAAGTCAATGAGTCGCACAAGGAAGGACATGACTCATGAAGATAGGACATGAGTTGGCATTGGCTAGCTAATAGAAATTAAACTTGGGGAGCAAGATGGAGTAGGATTGGCTAGCCAATAGGAGAAGACCTTAATGAGGAAGGCTTGAAGGCCATTGGCTAGTAAAGGAGAGAATGCCATATAGCTAAAAAAGAGGAAGGCTTGGGGGAATAAGGCCATATTTGGCTAAGAGGGAGAGCACAATGCATTTTAGAACCAAAAAAAAAAAAAAAAGAAAGGGCTTTCATTGTTTGGAAAAGCTAAGAAAAGGTAGTTTTCTTTTCTTCTCCTCCATGTTGTCTTCTCTTTTCAAGTTTTGAAGTTTCTTTAAAATGTTTTAAAAAACTATTCTTTTCTTCTCCTTTCAAACTTTTAAGTTGTAAAATGCTTCTAAATTCTTTGTTGTTTCTTTCTTCTTTTTGATTTACTTCCATAAATGTTGTTATGTTTGTTTTTGCTACTTGTTTTGATATGTTCATCTTGTTTTGGGTTGTGGTCTATTGTGGTATATGTTCATGTCATGCTCTTCATTTTTGTTGCTATAGGTTCTTGGAATCAAGGTTTGATATGAGCTTGATGATCCTAAGCCTTTAGGCTTTAGGTGATAGTTGACTTGGATTTGCAATCCATGAGATCAACTTTGAGTCAATCTCTTTGTTCTCCCAAAACATGGTTCTCAAAACTTTTCCAATGGATTTTTGGTTCGGATTAAGCAATAATGCATGACCAAGGTTTTTTTTTTTTCAAAGTGTTGGGTATACTAAAGTTTGGAAGATCGGATATGGAGATTATGGGCTTGATAAGTATGCATTTTTGTAATTAAAAAAAAGAAAGGTTTTGGTTCTTTAAAACTAGTTCTTGGTCGAACTAGAGGTAAGTTTTCAAGGTTGTTTTTTGGTTACGGTTTAGCTTATCAACCAAACTACTATGTGACAGAATATTTCTATGATGATGATGATGTAAATACATGAAGAAAAAGAAAGAAAATAGTCAGTAAAATTCTATCATAATAAACAAATAGAGGAAAAAGAACAACAAATAAAATTTAGGTATAAAATGTGAGACAAAGGTAAGAGGTGTTCTTTCATGTGTCCTAATTCGGGTTATTATCTATAAAACGGGTGGGCATGGCTCTTGTAGACACCTAATTTTGTCCAGACCCCTGAATTAAGTATTTTCTTCCTAAAATGATATTTTAGAATGGAGAAAAGCTCTTCTCATCCTGCAGATAGTACTCTGAGACTTTGTTTAAGAGGACCAGCATGAAAAGTCAATTTAGAAAAAGTCAACCCCAAAAAAGTCAACTCCAAAAAGTCAACCACTAAAAACTCAACCCTCATTCAAAATCAAGATCCAAAGTTTAATTGAACAATGGTGAAAGAATTTTGATAATCCGAGGTCTACAACGAGAGATATGGAGTCCGGAAGATGGGTTACGGAGATTCAGTGGAAAGGAAAACCTAGTTCAAAAAAATTGGGGAAAAGTGCTTAAACGATCAAATTGGTCCAAATTGGAGGTTTCGAATGGAATATAAACAATGACTACAGGTAATCGAGAGGCCATTTGGAAGCAAAACTGAAGGAAAAGTCAATTTGGAATAAAACCAAAAATTAGGGTGCATTTTGGCAAATTTGGGAAAATTTGCAGAAATGGCCCGATTTGGTAAAACTAAAGCCCCTAATTGATGAGGAGTGAGTAAATAAGGATAGCCCAAGGCTTAGATTGAAGTAATTCCAAGAAAAGAGCCAATTGGAGGAAAAATGAGGAAATTGTCGATACTGAAAAAAGGAAAAATCAAATCGGAGGGGAATTTGATCATAAAAATTGGGCGTTTTTGGACCAACTCCAATTCATTATATAAGAAAGGCACAAAAAAAGAAAATTTAGAAATTGGACTTATTTTGAGTAAAATCGAGCTTCGGAGGTAAAATGGCAAATTTGGAGAATTTGGAAAAAATAGCAAATGAGCTCAAAAAATTATTAAAACTTCGAGATCTCAATCTTATGTCATTTGGAAGAGATCAACAAAAAAAACTCCAAAATCGGAGCTCGTTTACAAAATGACAAATTTCGGGCCCACTAGGCTGAAATTTCATAAGATAAATCTCGAAAAAATAGCAAATGAGATCGAAAATTTATGAAAACTTTCAGATCTCACTTTTAAATTATTTGGAAGAGATTGGCGAAGAAAAATCCAGAATAGGAGCTCGTTTGCGAAATGGAAAATTTTGGGCCCATTAAGATGAAATTCCGGAGATAGATCACGAAAAAATAGCAAATGAGCTCGAAAAATTATGAAAACTTCCAGATCTTAGTTTTAAATTATTTGGAAGAGATTGGCAAAGAAAAATCCAGAATCGTAGATCGTTTGAAAAATGGTAAAAGTTCGGGTGCACTAAGGGGCAATTTTGGAAAAAAATAAAAACAAAATAGCAAATGGGCTCGAAAAATTATGAAAATTTCCAAAACTAAATTTTATATTATTTAGGAAGTATTGGAAAAATAAAATCCAAATTTGGAGTCCGTTTGCTATTTAATCAAGTTTGGGGGGGCTAAAATGCAATTTTACCGAAGAAACCGAAGAAGGCCTTTCTTGCAATTTAAAAAATAAAGAGTGGGCTGGAATATGAAGGGCCATTCGGCCAAGCCCATGAGTAGAATGATTTTTACTGAGTTTTTGCATCCAAATGCCAAAAGTGGATAATAAGGTAGTTATTTATTTGATCAAGCCTTTGTAATTGTGCCACATGGTCCAATGCATGAACAGGAAGGATGTCAACATGATGGCTACATACTTGTGTATAGTTGTATTAGTTAGGGGCTGATCACTTAATCTAAGGGTGGTAATTTCACATTTTAAGCATCTTGGATTAGTGGCCTTTGGATCAAATAGGCTAGGAAAAACAATGACAACATCTACACTAAGAAAGAGACCATTCAGCTACTACAAGGGGGATGGTTTTTTTCATTTTGAAGGTCTTTTTTGGCTGCTCACTATTCATTTTGGGAGCAAATAAATAGATAAGTTTTGAAAAGCAAAGAAAGTTAGAAGAGAAGAAAGGCTTGAAAAATAGCTTTTGAAGGTAGCCTAAAGGCACCTAACTCTTGCATTTTATTTCCTTTTCCATGCTTAACTTGCTGATTTTCTTCGAGATTTTGTGATTTCTTGTTGTTTTTTATTGTGAAATAAAGGTTATTAAACTTCCTTTGAATGCTCCTATCTTATGTTTTCAAGAAAAATTCAAAAACAATTTTTTTTCACTTATTTCTTGAGTTGGCCGAATGGCCCATTGTTGGTGCATATATTGTGTTTGATCTATTTTCCATGTTGATGTTCTAACTTTTTAAAATAATCAGGATATGGAGCTTGTTTTTAACCTTCTTTGCTTACTTACTATGATTTTGTTGATTTTATCATTTTAATTTTCATGTCTACTTACTTTGTTTGCTATTTTTAATTTTCTGCTTTCAATATGTTAAGTTGTTCATACATTGTATATTGCCATACTATGTGTTTGTGTATTTGTCTAGCTATATCTTTGCATTTGCATCATGTTTGTTTCGTCTAACATGTTTCCTTTTAAGTCTTGCATATACTATACCATGTGTTTGTGTTATTGTCATGTTAAGATTTCACATTGCATTTAAATGACCATTTGGCTTCCCTATTGTTCTTTGCCTTGTGTGTGCATTTTCATCTTGTTTAGTTGACATGCTTGCATTTCTATGCCATGATATTGTGTATTATATTTACTATGCCATGTGTTTGTGTTATTGCCATGCATTTTCTTTAGGTCTAGGTTACATTTGCATTGCCATGCATTTCATGCATATTAGGTCTAGGTCGCATTAATTGCCATGCACAAGTTCATGTTAGGCATTAGGTCATCTTTTATGCCATGCATTTTCTATGTCATTTAGGACTTAGATCATGCATTTCATGCGTTTAACTTGCTGTTTTTTCATGTGCTTCATATCATACCACTTGATTTTTGACTTAAGCCAATCAATAGCTCAAAGCCAAGCTCACATGAGCATGCTTGTGGAAAATTAAGAAGTCGTCAAGTTGGATTTTCTACCTTTGTGATTTTTTTTTTCATTAGGCAATCCTTGTCCAAATTTTTATAAATTTTAGCTACTGTTTGTAGGTCCTTAAAGGAGTCTCCAATATTTTTATTATGATTTTTGAATGATTTTATCAAAGGCTTAATTTTTTTTTTGGCAAAATAGTTTTTCACTCAATGTTCTAACTTTCATGACTTTTCTGATAGGTTATCCTTAGTCTAAAAATTAAGCCAATTTTGTTCCATAGAGTTCGACATGTTCGAGTCTCCCATAAGTTTTTCAAATTTTTTTGAAATTTTAAAAATAGGTTACTAAGGAATAGATCTAAATCTTGGAAAAAGTTTGGAAACCACTAATCCTGATGGGAAATTCACCAAGAGAAGGAAAACAGTGAATATGTTAGAGACTCCGTCATGAAGTCAGAAATTTGTGAATTTCAGCGAAGGCAGAAACTGGGACTGTTTGACAAATTAACTTGAGTAAAAGGTTCTTTAAGTGGGGCATCAGTGAACAATTGAAGACTCCATCATGAAGTCGGATAATCTGTGAACCTCAAAGAAACCATGGATTAGAAATCATGACACAATCATTTGATTGCATTCATCCTCAAGAAACATACAAGCATTTGCAAAGAATGTCATTCTCATTATTGCATTTAGCTAAAATTGCAAGAATCAAGAAAACTTTGGCTTCCCAAATCGAACTCGTTCTGCTTCTCAAATGAGTCAAACCCCGAGACCACCGTCGAGGTATTTCCTTTTGTTTTAAATCGAATTCATTCTGTTTTATCAAATGAGTCGAGCCTTGAGACCACCGTCGAGGTATTTCCTTTTGTTTTAAATCGAATTCATTCTGTTTTATCAAATGAGTCGAGCCTTGAGACCACCGTCGAGGTATTTTCTTTTGTTTTAAATCGAATTCATTATGTTTATCAAATGAGTCGAGCCTTGAGACTGTCGTCAAGGTATTTTCATCACGGGTAAAGCCTCCGGGCACCATTTTTAAGACCTCCGGGCAACATTTTAAAGACCTTCAGGCACCATTTTTAAGACCTTTGGGCATAATTTTTCATCACGGGTAAGGCCTCCGGGCACCATTTTTTAAGACCTCCTGGCACCATTTTAAAGGCCTCTGGGCACCATTTTTAAAGACTTTCGGGCACTATTTTTAAGGCCTCCGAGCACCATTTTTAAAAACCTTCGGACACCATTTTTAAAGACTTTCGGGCACCATTTTTAAGGCCTCCGAGCACCATTTTTAAAACCTTCGGGCACCATTTTTAAGACCTCCGGGCACCATTTTTAAGACTTCCAGACACCATTTTTAAAGACCTTTGGGCACCATTTTTAAGACCTTCGGGCACCATTTTTAAGATCTCTGAGCACTATTTTTAAAGACCTTTGGGCACCATTTTTTAGGCCTCCGGGCACCATTTTTAAAACCTCCGGGCACCATTTTTAAGACCTCCGAGCACCATTTTTAAAGACCTTCGGGCAACATTTTTAAGACCTTCGGGCACCATTTTTAAAGACCTTCGGTCACTATTTTTAAGACCTTCGGGCACCATTTTTAAGATCTCCGAGCACTATTTTTAAGACCTTCGGGCATCATTTTTCAAATCATGGGTAAGGCCTCCGGGCACCATTTTTAAGACCTTCGGGTACCAAATTTAAGACCTTCGGGCATAATTTTTTCTTTTGAAATCGAACCCGTTTCCTTAAGACGGATATGGCCTTGATTAGTCAAGGAAATCAATTTAAGGACAAAATTTTCAATATACAGCTTTTTCAACAACAAAAAATGAAAAAATGATGAAAAAGAAGAAATGAAAAAAGAAAACCTTTTTCCATTTCCTTCACATGTGATTTAACTAACCATACAAAATTAGTGTTTGTTTGTCTTTGTCTGATTCTTGATTCTCAGCAATAACCAAAGACGGGCAGCTGTAGACACCTAATTTTGTTCGGACCCCTAAATCAGGTACATTTTTTTTCTAAATTGATGTTTCAGAATGCTAAAAGACTTTTCTCATCCTGCAGGTGGTACTCCGAGACTTAGTCTAAGAAAACAGATAGAAAAAGTCAAACTTGAAAAGTCAACCCCAAAAAAGTCAACTACTAAAAAAGTCAACCCACTTTCAAAATCAAGATTTGAGGTTCAATTAAAAAATGATGAAAGAGTTTTGATAATCCTAGGTCTACATTGAAAGATATGGAGGTCGAAAGTTGGGTTACGAAATTTAGTGGAAGGGAAATCCTAGTTCGAGAAATTTGGGGAAAAGTGCTTAAACGATCAAATTGGTCAGAACTGAAGGTCTCAAATGAAAGATAAGCACTGACTACGGGTAATGGAGAAGCCACTTGGAAGAAAAACTGATAGAAAAGTCAATTCGGGAGAAAACTGAAAATTAGTGTTTTTTGGTGGATTTCGGTGAAATTTGGAAGAATTACAGAAATGGCCCAATTCGGTAGGACTAAAGCCCCTAATTGATGAGGAGTGATTAAAAAAGGATAGCCCAAGGCTCAGTTTGAAGAAAATTTGAAAATCGGACTTGTTTTGAGCAAAATCGGGTTTCGAAGGCAAAAAGGCAAAATTGGAAAATATGGGAAAAATAGCAAATGAACTCCAAAAATTCTAAAAATTTGTGAATCTCATTCTTAAATCATTTCGAAGATATTGGCGAATGAAAATCTTGATTCTGAGTTCATTTTCAAAATGGCCAAATACCGGGCCTATTATGTAGAAATTCAACAGGATAAATCCCGAAAAAATAGCAAATGAACTCCAAAATTTCTAAAAATTTTCAAATATCCTTTTTAAATTATTTGGAACAGATTGGCAAAAGAAAATCGTGATTCGGAGTTCGTTTGCAAAATGACCAAATCCCGCGTCCCTTATGCAGTAATTCAAGCATATAAATCTTGAAAAAATAGCTAATGAGCTCCAAAAATTATGAAAACTTCCAGATCATATTTTTAAATTATTTGGAAAAGATTAGTGAAGAAAAATATGGATTCGGAGCTCGTTTAAAAAATGGTAAAGTTCGGGTGCATAAAAGGGGTAATTTCGGAAATAAATATGAAATAAATAGAAATGGACTCATAAAATTTTGAAAGCTTCCAGAATTTAAATTTTTTTATTATTTCGGAAGTATTGAAAAAATAAAATTCAAATTTGGAGTCCATTTGCTATTTATTTAGGTTCGGAGGGGGCAAAAAGGTTATTTCACCGAAGAAACCAAAAGGGCAAATTTGTAATTGATGAAAATATGAAAGAAGAAGGAATTGCTGGGATTTTTCTTCCCTTGGTCAGCCAGCATAGAGGAGAAGAAGGAAGCTTGAACAATTTAATTCCTTAGTCTCTATCAGCCACATGCTACCACTAACACCTTGCAAATGGTCCCCCCTTCATCCAATGGCCTAAGTGCCTTGTAGGAAAGTTGAATGCACCATCCAATGGCCAAGTTTAAATGCCAAGATGAAATTTTTATTTTTCATTAAAGAACCCTCATCTAATGCCAAGAATGGAAGAAAAAATATGAGCACAATTCATCCAAGGGTGAGCATCTATTCGGTTAAGCAAGGAAGTGCATGGGATTGTCTCTTTTCATCCAATGGCTTAGGCCATCTACAAGGGCTTAGTACACATGTTGAAGGCTGGATTTAATCTACAAGATGTCATTTTTATGTTATCCTCATCCAATCACCAAGAATGGAAGAGCACAACTCATCCAAGGGTAGGCACTCAAAGGGGCAAGCAAGGGAGTGCATGGGATTGGTCCTCTTTTCCATCTAAGGGCTGAGTACACATCTTAAGGGCTTCTATAAATTGGCAAGATGACATTTTTATGTTGTCATCAAAATATCTTAATCTAAAGGCCAAGATTGGAGGAGAAAAAAGTGCAATTCCCATCCAAAGGTGAGAGGCCATATGGCCAAGGCTAAAGAGGGGGGTTGGTTTCATTTTTTCATATGTTTTTTGGCCGGAAACTGTAGCTAATTTAGCAAAGAAAAGGGTTTTGAAAGAAAGAAAAATAAGTTTTTCAATAGAAAGCTTGAAGGTAGTCATCTCTACCAAGCTCTAGCATAGCTTTCTTCTTGTTTTCCATGGTGTTTTCTTGATTTTCTCTCTTATTTTCCTACTACATTTTTCATAGAAATAAAGTTTTTTTTTAATGTTTACTTATGTTTTCATCTCTTATTCTTCATTAAAATGGTGGAAAACAAATTTTTTTACATGGTTTTATGCTTGGCCGAATATAGCATATTTGCTTGCCTTGGTTTTCTTTTCCTTTCTTCCTTGCATGTTGTTGTGGAAAAAAAAAATTAGAAGTTTTTTTAGAGTATTCTAAGGTTTTGATTGTCGCAACCTAAAAAAATAACAACATCTCATCACAAGACTTTATTATTCGTTAAGCGTGACATTAAAAAAATAACTTTGAAAAAGACATGGAGTCGCCACCAATCTTTTTTAGCTAGGTGTGATCGGCCACCTATTAAAACCGGTTTTATAAAACATTTTAAAATTAATTAAAACATTTTTAAAACCAATTTCAAGTCTGCGTTATATACCAGAGAAATCAAAGAAGCGGGTTCGGGAGTCGGTTATGTGCGGGGAAGGATTAGCACCCTCACAACGCCCGTATAAAACAGTACCTTATTAATCGTGTGTTATTTCAAGTCTCAGTAAAAAGTCGATTTTAATTTAGTATTTTAAGTTAATTCCCAATTAAAGAAAAATAATTCCATTTTTAATTGAAAATGATCCGGAATTTATTAATTCAAAATTTTCCTATATTCCCCGACAAAAGCGACAAAATATAGAAAATTTTTATTCATTTGGAAAACTTTCCGAATCATTCTCGTTTTTTGAAAGAAAGAATTTCCTTTATTAATGATAATTGATGATATTCCCTCCAGCAAACCCGGTAGAGAACTCATGAATTATTTTAACTCGGGAATATCTTTATTTTTATTGGAAATCATTATCTTTTCCAAAACATTTAAAAATATGAACATGAACATGTATGAAATAAATAAAAATGACATGGCAAAGTCTAGATAATATAATGCAACTTAAATGATATGACATAATTTAAATGACATAGTATATTCTAGGTAAAATGAAAAATCCTAAGTATCATGGTATATTCTAAATGAAATAAAATGATTTAAATGACATGGCAATTTTAAATGATATGGCATATTTTAAATGACATAGCATGTTATAAATAAAATAACCTAAATGACATGGAATATGATCTAAATGACAAGAAATTAAAATAATGCTAACATATAATATGCATGAAAATGAAAATAAAAATAATAATGCATGAACATAGTATATGCTAAACAATATGATAAAAATAACTAAATAAAAAGCATAGGATATCATAAAACATTCAAAATCATATGGCAAACAAATATAAGATCATAAAATGTGAAGTAAAATAGTAATAATATTATGGAAAATATCACAGCAAAAATCACACATTTAAATAAAATGCATGAACATGAAAAATGCAATGCATGAAAATGTATTTTTTTTTCTCTAAATAAAGAAATCCGTATATCTAAAAAGATATCCGGCTACCTTGGGAAAATATGTCAAATTATATTTTCTAAAAAAAACTAAACTTTGTGATTGTTTAAAAATAATTTTGAGGAAAATTTGAATAAAAATTAAAACCCTTACCAAATCCTTTTAAAATGGCTCTAATTTCCAAAGTTTAAAATCTCGGACTTAACCAACCTTCACCCAAGATTTATAAAATCATTTTTAAAGTTTAAAAAGTCTTCGAAACTACCCTAAGACAGTAGTAAAATCTTCTAACCAACCCCCTCTAAATGCCTTAGCCAAATTCAACAATTATTCCTCTTTTGATTTCAAATCTGCCTCTACTGTCCGGTTTTGCCACACGATTTTTTAGCCTATTTTTAAAAATTCAAAAAAATCTAAAAAAATATATTGGAGACTCAGATCATGTAAATATATATGACAAAAAATGTTCTTATCAAAGATGACTGCCCAGAAAATTCAAAGATGTTCGAGTACTGGGTGAAAAAAAACTGTTTTGTCAAAACACATTTTTTGCCTTTGATAAATTCATTCAAAAATCAAAGTAGAAATTGTTGGAAATCATCCTAAAGACCTAAGGACAGTATCTAAACGTTTAAAAACCATGGGCAAAAATTGGCTAAGTAAAAGAATTACAAAGGTAGAACAATCAATTTGACAATTCTTTAATTTCCACAAGTATGCTCAAGAGAGCATGACTTTGAGACATTAATTGGCCTAAGTCACAAATCAAGTGGCAATGACATGGAATGCATGAACATACAGCAAATGAAATGTATGAAATGCATGGTCTAAAGGTCTAAATGGTAAAGGAAATGCATGACAATACCAATGTGATTTAAGACCCAATATGCATGGCAATACCAATATGGCATAGACCTAAAATGTAATGAACATGCATAGCAATACTATGAACATATAATGACCCATGAAACTAATGTCAATGTTGGAACAAACAGAAACTAATACACAATTTCAAGATATGATAATGCAAAGCATGTTTACCTAAACAAAATGCAAATGCATGACAAGGCAAGGGATGCATGAAGAGGCCAAATGATCACATAAGACTCTAATGCAATCCTATTTAGTAAATGACACAAGTACATGACAAATCATGTTAAGATGCATAATGTCATGACATTTTCATAAGCATATAACATACTAAAATCAAAATGCACAAGCTCATGGCATGGAGATGCAAACAAGTCAAGAAGCAAAGTGAAAATGCACATGCAAGGCAAAGAAAAAGTGAAGTGTCGAATGGTCATGGAAAGAATGATGGCATTTTAACATAGTATTTTCATAAGCACATTGCATACTAAAATCAAAATGTACAAGTTCATGGCATGGAGATGCAAACAAGTTAAGAAGCAAAAGGAAAATGCACATACAAGGCATACAAAAATGAAGTTGCCGAATGGTCATGGAACAAAATGAAGAAAATGCAAACATGTAAGACATGATACATGAAAAAAATGCACAACATGATTGTATGAACAACAATGGCCGAATATGCAAGGATACAATATCAAGTATGGAAATGAAATATATAAGTAAATATAGCATAGAAAATAAGGTAAAGAACATATATATATATATAATTTAACATAGACATGCAAAACAAATAACAAGCAAAACTAGTAAGTAAAACAACGCAAGTTAAGCTACATGGTTGGTATCAAATGGGCATAGGCTCTCACCTAACCATAACCACTTGGTCTTGCCAAGATCATGAAGCCTTTCCATCTCAATAAAACAGAAAATAAACCATGCAAAATAGCGAAATTAAGGTGAGCTTCATGGTAGGTAAAAATGGGCATAGCCTCTCTCCTAACCATGGTCACTTGGTCTAGCCAAGATCATGTAGCCATTTCAACCTTTTTGCTTCATATTTTGTAAAAAATCAGAACCTTAGAAAACTCTAAAACACCTTATAAAATCATTTTTCACAACAACATGCAAGGAAGAAAAAAAGAAAAGAAAACTAAGGCAAGTAAATAAGCCATATTCGGCCATGGCATGAAACCATAAGAAAAAAATTGTTTTCCACCATTTTAATGAAGAAGAAGAGATGAAAACATAAGTAAACATTAAAAAACTTTATTTCTATGAAAAATGTAGTAGGAAAACAAGATAGAAAATCAAGAAAACACCATGGAAATTAAGAAAAAAGCTATGCTAAAAGATGACTACCTTCAAGCTCTCTATTGAAAACCCATTTTTTTCTTTTAGTCAAAACCTTTTTCTTTGCCAAATTAGCTACTGTTTCCAGCCAAAAAACCTTTGAAAAAATGAAATCACCCCCTCCCTTTAGCCTTGGCCGAATGTCCCTCTAACCCTTCGATAAGAATTGCACTTTTTCTCCTCCAATCTTGGCATTTAGAAGATATTTTGATGACAACATAAAAATGTCATCTTGCCAATTGATAGAAGCCCTTAAGATGTGTACCCATCCCTTGTAGTAACCTTAGCCCTTAGATGCAAAAGAGGACCAATCCCATCCACTCCCTTGCTTGCTCCCTTGAGTGCCTACCCTTGGATGAGTTGTGATCTTCCATTCTAGGTCATTGGATGAGGGCAACATAAAAATGAAATCTTGTAGATTAAATCCAGCCCTCAACATGTGTACTCATCCCTTGTAGATGGCCTAAGCCATTGGATGAAAAGAGACAATCCCATGCACTCCCTTGCCCTACCGAATGGATGCTCACCCTTGGATGAATTGTGCTCATCTTTTTTCTTCCATTCTTGGCCATTAGATGAGGGTTCTTTCATGAAAAATAAAAATCATTTTGGCATTTAAACTTGTCCATTAGATGGTGCATTCAACTTTCCTACAAGGCATCTAAGCCATTGGATGAAGGGGGGACCATTTGCAAGGTGTTAGTGGTAGCATGTGGCTTGATAGTGACTAGGGAATTAAATTGTTCAAGCTTCCATCTTCTCCTCTATGTTGGCTGACCAAGGGAAGAAAAATTCCAGCAATTCCTTCTGCTTTCATATTTTCCTCAACTACAAATTTGCCCTTTTTGGTTTCTTTGGTGAAATAACTTTTTGCCCCTCGAATCTAAATAAATAGAAAACGGACTCCAAATTCAAAATTTATTTTTTCAATACTTCCAAAATAATAAACAATTGAATTCTGGAAGTTCTCAAAGTTTTTCGAGTCCATTCGCTATTTAATTCGGATTTATTTTCGAAATTGCCCCTTTTATACACCCGAACTTTACCATTTTTTAAACGAGCTTCGAATCTAGATTTTTCTTCACCAATATCTTCCAAATAATTTAAAAATGTGATCTAGAAGTTTTCATAATTTTTGGAGCTCATTTACTATTTTTTCGGGATTTATCTACTTGAATTACTACATAAGGGACCCGAAATTTGGCCATTTTGCAAACGAACTCCAAATCAAGATTTTCTTTCACCAATATCTTCCAAATAATTTAAAAATTAGATTCACAAATTTTCAGAATTTTTGGAGTTCGTTTGCTATTTTTCCAGGATTTATCTGTTTGAATTACTGCATAGGGGACCCGGTATTTGGCTATTTTGCAAACGAACTCCGAATCAAGATTTTATTTTGCCAATCTCTTTGAAATGATTTAAGGATGAGATTTGAAAATTTTCAGAATTTTTGGAGTTCATTTTCTATTTTTCCCATATTTTCCAATTTTGCCCTTTCGCCTCCGAAACCCGGTTTTGCTCAAAACAAGTTCGATTTTTAGATTTTCTTCAAACTGAGCCTTGGGCTATCCTTGTGTAATCATTTCTCATCAATTAAGGGCCTTAGATCTATCGAATCGGGCCATTTCTGTAATTCTTCCAAATTTCACCGAAATCCACCGAAAAACCCTAATTCTTGATTTTCTTTCGAATTGACTTTTCTATCTGTTTTTCTCCCAAGTGGCTTCTCCATTATCCGTAGTCAGTGCTTATCTTTCATTTGAGACCTTCAATTCTGACCAATTTGATCGTTTAAGCACTTTTCCCCAAATTTCCCGAATTAGGGTTTCTTTTTTACTGAATCTCGTAACCCAACTTTCGAACTCCATGTCTTTTAATGTAGACCTCGGATTATCAAAATTCTTTCACCGTTTTTCAATTGAACCTCAAATCTTGATTTTGAAAGTGGGTTGAATTTTTCAATAGTTGACTTTTTCAGGGTTGACTTTTTGGGATTGACTTTTTTTGAGGTTGACTTTTTTTTTTAGTTTGACTTTTTCTGTCTGTTTTCTTAGACTTTGCCTCGGAGTACCACCTGCAGGATGAGAAAAGCCTTTTAGCATTCTGAAACATCAATTTAGGAAGAAAATGTACTTGATTTATAGTTCGGACAAAATTAGATGTCTACAGCTGCCCTTATTTGACTATTGCTGAGAATCAGGAATCAGGCAAAGATGAACAAACACTAATTTTGTCTGGTTAGTGAAATCCATGTGAAGAAAAAGGAAAGGGAATTTTTTTTTTTTTCATTTCTTCTTTTTCATCATTTTTTCATTCTTCCTCAATTTTTTTTTTTTTAAAGCTATAAATTGAAGATTTTGTCCTTAAATTGAATTCCCTGACTAATCAAGGCTCGACCCGTTTTAAGAAAACAGGTTCGATTTCAAAAGAAAAAATTATGCCCGAAGGTCTTAAAAATGGTGCCCGCACGTCATAAAAATGGTGTCTGAGGTCTTTAAAATGATGCCCGGAGGTCTTAAAAATGGTGCCCAAAGGTCTTTAAAAATGGTGCCCGAAGGTCTTTAAAATGGTGCCCGAAAATCTTGAAAATAGTGCCTGAAGGTCTTTAAAAATGATGCCCGAAGGTCATTAAAATGGTGCCCGAAGGTCCTTAAAAATGGTGCCCGAATATCTTTAAAAATGGTGCCCGAAGGTCTTTAAAATGGTACCCGAAGGTCTTTAAAAATGGTGCCCGAAGGTCTTTAACAATGGTGCCCGAAGGTCTTTAAAATGTGCCCGAAGATCTTTAAAAATGGTGCCCGAAGGTCTTTAAAATGGTGCCCGAAGGTCTTTAAAATGGTGCCCGAAGGTCTTTAAAAATGGTGCCCGAAGGTCTTTAAAAATGGTGCCCGAAGGTCTTTGAAAATGGCGCCCGAAGGTCTTAAAAATGGTGCCCGAAGGTCTTTAAAATGGTGCCCGAGGGTCTCCGAAAATGGTGCTCGAATGTCTTTAAAAATGGTGCCCGAAGGTCTTTAAAATGGTGCCCGAGGGTCTCCAAAAATGGTGCTCGAATGTCTTTAAAAATAGTGCCCGAAGGTCTTTAAAAATGGTGCAACCGAAAATTGAAAAAAAATATGGATGAAACCAAAGATTAAAAAGGCATAGGCGAAACCAGAAAATTGAAAGAGATATGAATGAAACCAGAAAATTGAAATAACATGGCTGAAACAAAAAATTTGAAAATGATCTGGATGGAACCAAAAATTTGAAAATGATCTGGATGGAACCAAAAATTTAAAAGGCATGGGTGAAACCAGAAAATTGAAAATGATCTGGATGGAACCAAAAAATAAAGAGGCATGGGTGAAACCAAAAAATTGAAAATGATCTGGATGAAACCAGAGAATAAAAAGGCATGGGTGAAACCAGAAAATTGAAAATGATCTGGATGGAACTAGAAATTGAAAAGCATAGGTGAAACCAGAATTTTGAAAAAGATCTGGATAAAACCAGAGAATAAAAAGGCATGGGCGAAACCAAAAAATTGAAAAGATCTGGATGAAACCAAAAATTTGAAAAGCATGGGTGAAACCAGAAATTTGAAAATGATCTGGATGGAACCAGAGATTAAAGGCATGGGTGAAACCAGAAATTTGAAAACGATCTGGATGGAACCAGAAATTTGAAAAAGATCTAGAAATTAACCTGAATGATTTGAGAGATGATGCAAATGCTTCATAGTGTAAATGCAAATATCTTGGATTGAGACAAATGCTTCTTGAAATGATACAGATATCTTGGATTGATGCAAATGCTTCTTGAAATGATACAGATATCTTGGATTGATGCAAATGCTTCTAAATGCAGATGCAAATGTCCCTACGAATCTTGTTCATGTAAGTGGTTCATGAATGGGGTAATTGCAGCTTCAATGAAGATGCAATGTTCCTAGAAATGATGCACTTGCTTGAGATGATGCGAATGCAAATATCTATGAAGGATGTACTTGTAAAGATAGAATGCAGATGATCATGGAATAGTGCAAATACAAGTACCCATGAATTATGCAAATGCTTGCTGACACGGTGCAGATGCAAAGTTTAATAAATAGATGAATGCTCATGAGTGATGCAAATGCCCCTGATCATTTGGCTTAGCCTTTCCAATTCATTTTCCCTCTTCAAATCAGAGTATACGTTCAATCCATTTTTCAATCTTTGGCTATTCTCTCTACCCCAATAGTTTTCAAACTCTTATTGACAGAAGTCTATTTGTCGAGTTCTATTTCTTCTTCTCATATTTGGAAGTCAAGGTTAACCCTAATAGTTCCACACCTAGTTTAAAAAAAACCCTTATCTCATGTTAACATCAAAAATGGGTATTTCAAAAATATTTTTATCTTCCCTTTATGAAAAACAATTTTGCTTATTTAATGAAAACTTCTGAGTCAAAAATTTTAACCCCACAGTGTGTAATGTACAAATCTTTTGAAGACCGATGATCATTGTTAGAAATTTTTCTAAGTGTCAATTTGGGTTTTCCAACTTGAATTGACAAGGCTTGGTACAACATGATTTTGGTTTTTCTAGGAAAGTTCACAACAAAAAACGTATGTCCCTTCTAGGCTCACAAATGGAACAGATTTTATAAATCATGAATTCATTGAGAACCAAACAAATTCAACATTCTTTTAGTTTCCATATCAAGGTATTTTGACAAGTGTCAAGATTGGCTGGGATGTTTAAACTAGAAAGTTGATTTTGGAGAAAAAAAAGTTTCAGTTTTTGAAATCAATCATCCAAATGAGAATTGACAATTTGGGAGGTTCAGAAATTCCTAGATGTTCTTGATGACCACTTCTTTAAGGTGATCTTCTCTTTTGTGGTATCGGCACTATCATAGATGGTATCGAAAATTCCCATTTTACTCTAGACCGCCCGTTTTTGGGTTTTCGCCCTAGAGTCCTATTCTCTCTAATTTTTTTTCTTTTTTCATTGTTTTACCATGCATTTGAGAATTCTAAATTCTTTCTTATTGAAATGATAATTCAATAAGATGGGATGGGATAAAATCTAAGGAAAAAACCCTTCAAGTGAAATATTCATGCTTGATCAAAATGGACTTTTAAAGCACGTAATGTAGGCCATGGCTCAGGGTTCAGAAAGAAAGGATAAATAGGCCCAAAATATGTGTTTGAGGGTGATAACTCGTATAATTATATAGTTTTTAGTTATGTTTTATTATTGTTTTGTGTCAAATACGAGTTATTATTGCTTAGTCTACTTGTGTTTATGATCTTTTATATTTTTATGTAATTTGGTGTTTTTCACAAGTTTCTTTGAGTGATTTCAGATTACTAGAATTAAGGGCAAATCCAGTTCAGTTCCAGTTCCGACACCGTTTACCATATCAGCTATATTTCGAGTTTCACTGAAGCAATAAGGCTGAAATTTGTAGCCGTGCAAAG